>WKFP01014125.1:103971-188662 GCA_011057875.1 Pterocles orientalis | reverse complement strand
AACCACTAAACAAAATTTCTCATTCTGTCTCATCACCTATATGTTGTATTCCTCTGTCAATCTTTTATTAATATTTTGAGAAATTTGTTATAAAACCCTGTAAAATTGTACATAAATATTAATTTAATCAAGAAAATATCATATAACCTTTTAGAGAGTTGAAGTCATGCCTTTTAGTTGACTGAGAAAAAATATCAGGAGACAGGAAACATGAGAACACCAGTCACATTCAGAGTGAAAATAATGATCACGAGAGGATGATGTGAAAAAAAATCCCCCAGACAATGCCCAATGGTTTGGGTCAGTTCTGAAGAACTACAGCCAGTGAGTAGCCAGGAGAAGCAGCAGTGGCCTCTTTCACACGTTTCAGTGCTTTACCAGGGGACACGAGCACGAGATACAGAGCTGAAAGAAATTCCTATTTCCAATTTCCCTAGACAAGTCTCTTTGCAAGGTCAGATCAGTATGTACACTGACTCTGAGTTGAAACCAGAGAGATTTGGCTCCACGTATGGAAAGACAAAAGGTCAAAACAAAGCTGCTTTTTCGAGGACTGAAGGAAAAATCCTTGGAGACCAGAGTGATAACAGATAGTGCTTAAATGAACATTCTCTTCATCTTTGTTTTTTATTAAGCACATTCAGACCTTCAAAAAGCAGATGCTTAGCTACATCACCTCTGCTTTTGGAGCCAGAAGGACACCCTTGTATAAGTACCAGTGGTTATTACCACCAAACAGCTGTATAAGTTGCACTATAGGAGTTTGGAATGTGATACTCTAGCACTCAACTGTCCGACAAAACCACACACACAATACACAAAACCAGTCTTCTATCTTCAGTCTTAGAGCATCAGTGAATGTCATCACCCCAAGGTCACCCGTGCTTTGTGTGTAAGCTGAGATAGAGTACACTGAGCTGTAAGACTGATGTTTTAGATGAAGATTGAACACACCATATGGATATTGTTAGGGCAAAAAGAAGATCCATTTCTGGTTGTCTGAGACACATAGGTATCCAAAATCATAACAGACACCAACTCCTACTCCTGCTACTCAAAGACAGAAAAAACAGTGTCTGTTCCCTGAGCTGGCAGACAAGGTGTCCTGCAATACAGATTCACTTTCCATAGCTCCTTTAGACCTGGTAGACCCACTGAAGTGGTCAACCATGTTTGACCAAGCAATCCAGTGGTGTAGCTTAGCAGGAAACACAGTAGAGGCACTTCCCCCCCTCTTTCCAGCTATAAATGCCTGATCAAACCCTACGTCCTGTTGAAATGGTCTTGTAAGGACTATCTCTACACCACTGAAGCTCTGTTTTTAAAAGGATGGGATAAAGAGGCTGAACACAGTGAGTTTATTTTGCATACAGGGATATTGTCATGTTTCATTCTGAAACAGGTTGTTACATCTTGCTACTACAGAGCTGGCAGTGGTGCTGTATTTTGGGTATACTGTGAACACATTTTGATTGGATTCTGGCAGGCTCCCAGTTAAGCTGAACTACAGCGAATGCCAACACATTGCGATTTCTTTCAGTAAACACAAGCCAGAGCTTCTTAGGCAAACGGCCATATGCCATGTTCTCGCACTATTCATTTTTAACCCAAAGAGCTGAATTTAGCCACTGCTGATGAAGAAAAAAAAGATAGTCAAAGTCTTGTATTTTAAAAAGCTGAACTTGTCTCCGTGTCAGAGAAAGATCTGTGTACAACAGCACTGTACAGCTATAGCAACTGGGGAAAGGTAAATCCACTTCCAAGACTAGAAACAGATGAGAGCAGGCAGGTGATACCTCCTATTCTTTTGATTTTTTTTTTTCCTATGCTTGCTTGAGTTGAGGGGATAGAACACTGGCTTCTATGGTCATGTATGTGTTTCAAAGATACTCCAAACCATCAGTTGCTGCTGTATGAAGACATCAGTTTGAGGGGTGTTTTCATACTGAAGCAAATTCTCTTTGAGAATAATGAGATTTATTTTAGAATTTTATTTAAAAGTGGATTAAGATGAACCAAGCTAGGTAGGGGCACAGCCAGAATTCAGAGCTCACCCCCTTTCAAGGATCTCATTTCTCACAGTGAATATTTAGGTGACTTGAACTGCCAGCCAACTAGATACGTAGCTCCACAAGCTTCTCAGAAAACTCTGTTAAAAGTCTAAAACTGATCAAAATATTTCCAATACTTCATCATTTCTTCAAGACAGTTATGACAACACTCTTCTGCTAAGCCAGTGACGGGCAGAAACACTAAGTGGTTCGCTCCTTTATTAATCATTTTAGACCTAGCAGAAAAGACAACTCTCTGAAGCCTGTCCAACAGGCAAAAAGCAATGGGAGAGCTCAAATTCAGATAACAAAAAAGGAAAAATTTCTAGACTGGAACACTTTTCCACAGTTGCAATCACCTTCCTGCTGAAGAAGGGGAAGGTGCTGATCTCCAGCTCTCGGCTGGACGCTGTGATCACCTCTCTTGCATCCACGCTCACAATCGCTACGCTGTGCAGTGAGTTATGAGCGCTTACCAGCACAACTGAGAATAAGTTTGACCTCATCCTTACGTAGCACTATTTTTGTTAGCAAAGCTCAGAGCTCACTATAATTCCCTATTTCACAAGTAGGAAAACTGAACCAAAAAGATAAAGCAATTTTCATGAAATCACACTGAAGAGCAGTGGGACACCTAGAAATAGGCACCATGTCTGTTCACAGTTTTCATGCATGGGCTTAATTAATTGGGAACAATTAGAATTGTCTCTAGTCAGAAGTGAAAAGGAGCACACACACTACCTACTCCTCCACCAAAATATTCATGGTTTCCAAAAGAATGAAGGAAAACTTATACACTTTGCCCTTTGTTTTTTGAAAATGATCTTTAAATATTTGCAATAAGCACTGTTCAAGCTGCATTTTCCTCTAGCGCATTTTAGTTCACAAGTGTTCATAATCACAATAAATTCAACCAAGTATTCTAAATGAGACATGGAAAATTACATCCACTTGGTCTATCACATCTTTATCCCATTCTTCATGCCAAAAGATTCAAATTACTGTGTATTATGCATTCACACATTCTGTCACTTGCTCTTTAACTCTACTTGTTTTCCCACACATCTCTTGTTCATTTTGCAAATGCTGTCTTAACATCCTTGTCTCGTTTTAGTCCTCTGTACTCCTATTTCTTAATCTCAGTACCTGTTTTTAGACCTTCAGTTTATCCCATTTATCCTGCAATGTCAGCACTCCTATTTCCCGTTTCTACTAACATGCAGCTGAGTGGCTGCTGAAAGCACAGCAATGACTGAGACATACCACAATTTGCAGTCCATCCTTTTTTGCAGTCCACTCTAACCCATTCCAAACAAATTTAATCCCACTTCTAAGTATGCGGCATTCCCATTTTTCTCCCCACAAAACAGCATGCCAATACTACATCAAAATTAATCCCCTGCAAAAGCTTTATGAAGTTAATAAAAAATTTAGCTGTATCCTAGCATAAAAAATTTCTCAGTCCTTGGGTTTCAATTATTTTTAACACAGTGTTCTCAAAATTCTCCTGCAACCAGTTCTGTTTCTGCAGTAGGTCTCCAGGACTATCTCTGCATGGTTTCAGTCTCTGATCACTAGACAGGTCAATAGAAGAGTCAGCTTCCAACTGGTGGAAAAAATACCTTTGAGAAATTTTAGGAGGAAGCATAACTATGACCTCTCAAAAATATCTGAAGCATTTCACCATTGCTTCTATAGCTAGAAACCATCAAAGACCACAATATGAGCAAACTCTAGTTTGTCTCATTTCAGTAACCAGAACCCATATAAATTTCTTCTGTTATAGTACCTTAACCGCACCTTGATGAGACAGCTCAAACTGCTACACCCACCTGTACTGCAATTTCAGTCTTTCCAGAAGTGCAAGCAAGAACGTGACTGTGGATTGAAATATCACTGTAATGCATTTAAAAGCATCAGAGCTCAGCTGAAAGGCTCTTGAGTCCATGTTCTTCTTCCAGGAAGATTTGCAGGATTTTACCCTGCTCACCTCACAGACACTGAAAGGTAAAAGTTCTAAGCATCCCTTGCTCACGTTTTTAAAACCAATTTTATTTGTATGCTGCTGGGTTTGCTACTTTGCCTTGAACTTAAAAGTAAAAACTGATTAAAAGTTCCCTCAAATTTACCCTTATCTCCCAGTTCCAGTTCCGTTTTGTAACGTCTAGTTATCTCACACACACAAATACCTTTTCTTTCACTCTTACTCTCATTATCCTTTAATTACTGTGTCCTTTTTTGATCTGAAGCACTCTTTGCTTCCCTCTCTTGAAAAACATCAAGTCTCTCTGATAATCCCCCTCCAAACTCTTTATAGCTCCTCCATCACTTTACCTCCCAGGTCTCACGGCGTATTTTCTTCCTGCACACATTTCCTTTCTGCTGGCTTTAGAAAAATTGTCTTCCTTCATATTCCATCAAAACTGCTTCCTTTCATTTTCATAGTCCTGGCAGGCAAATCACGTTCATGAAACACATTAAGAACAAACTGAAAAGGCTGTATCAATAGAGACTGAAATATTGTCTGTACAACTTTGGGAACTTGACCACTAGAATTGAATGAAATATAGTAACACAACAGGTCACGCCAACCGGGAACTATTAACAGGCGACTGCTACTGTGCAGAGAATCATCAGTTAGAAGAGAGGGGAAAAAAAAGGAAAAAAAGAAGTGGAAAAGGGAATAGCCTGAGTATGCTACTGACTGAACAATTACTTCCAGACAGCAACGAGATGGGGCTGTGAGTTAGGGAAATACAAACCTCTACTGAATTAGGAGATACATTTTCAATATTTTGATTTACTCACACCAAAATGACTCGAAGATCCATGGTGATTTCCTTTTCTACTGTGAATCTGTCAAAGTTGCCTTAATAGTCAGCTTTCTTACTGCTAAGCAGAACCACGGTTCTTTAATTTTGCCCCAAATCTAAATGACTTGAAGTGCACTCTAAAAGCTGATTGTCGTCATGACTTTATATTTGCTTTTTTTTTTTTTTAAGAGTCTGGAACATCATGTTGGATTATTTTTAAACCCAGAACCCAGATGTGTTACCCACCCACATTTTGTCTGCATATCCTAGTACCTCTTTCCTTAAACAGTACCAGGACTTCGAGCGGCCAAATTGGAGAAGGAGATGCACCTTACTCCCCCATCCACTGACAATGGCTAGCTGAAGAACCATGCCTAATTTTTCTAAAAGGATGTGAGGTTTCATTCCTTATTTAACAAATAAGATCTTAAAGTTCAAAATCAAATCAGTAGATAAAATTTTTCACAGCACCACTCAAAAACTATAGGTATTGCTTCCAGGTCTTTTTTTTCTTTGCAGTGCATCCTGCTTCATCAGCATTTTTCACTTTCTCATTTTCCAGAAAAAAATTCACAAAATTTAGATGACAGAATTGAGGGTGCTCTCATTTTCTACTCAACTGACAACAATTCTGATTTCAATTCACGATTTACCAGAAATGGCTGGGTTTAGAGCTAAGAATCTTTTTTTCGGAAAAAAACAAAAAGGAGGAATGGTAGCACTGAGGACATGGTGACAGCACCTCAGGTGTTACTGATCAACAGATTTTTTTTCTTTATGACAGACCTATACACAAGAAAATAATAAAGTGGAGTTGTATATAACACGCGAGGTGTCCCATAGGGAGAGTTCCCCAGCTGCATCTGCTCATACAAGCTTCCATAAGAATTATCCTTTGCCTTGTCAAGTTTCAAGTGCCTTGGGAGATATTTAATTCACTGCCACTGAATTAACATATATGCAACTACCAGTGGAAGTTGCTAGCTTAATTTCTGGGTTAACCAGGGCACTTTTCACGTTACATTATATTAATAAAGTGTAAAATTGAGCATTGTCACATTTATCAATTTTATCAGCTTACCAAAGTGATCACATTTTTCTATCAAGTTCGCAGGGCTTGTTATATAAGACAAAAGTCTCCTTCTGCATTTCTCATTAATGAGGCAGGGAAACAAATTTGTGCCCTTTTCTCAGTGAAAGGAAAGTCTAACTGCATTCTGCTGCAATTAAACTTGGTCTGTAAAAATTCAAGAGAATCTTACTGTGCTGAGGTAGTAGGTAATTCTTCCCTCAAACTTAGAGCTCCATCTTGGGCCAGTAGTCTGTCTGTCTCTCTCCTGGTGGCCAGCAGATGTTAAACAACATCACAAAACTCAGGGAATCATGCAGGTTTTAGTCCATAAATCTGAAACCTCAGCATTTATTCCTAACCCTCATGTCCTATTTTTAATAGTACCCATCTACAAAAGGACTTCTCTTCTCCCCCACCCCAAACTTTGATATCTTCTAAAGTCTTGATGGAAGCCTTCTAAAAATATATGTCCAGTACCATCAACCAGATCAAAGGTGCCTTTATCTGCACGCTCACCAACCCCCACACAGAACTCCGATGGATTTAGGAGGCGTTAGTCCATTTATAAAAGCCATGTTGATTCTTCCCATTGTATCATATTATTCATGTAACTTAATTCTTAACAGTAGTTCCTACCAAACTTGGCTAGCAGGGAAATGGGATTTATGTCTCCATACATCTCCAGGACACCACAGTCCCATGACAACCCCTTTTGGATTTTGGAGATTATACCTCATTTGCAATCTTCTGTTCCTCTGGACTTCTATTTTTCTAGGACTTATTTGAAGGTTATATATCAGTTATCTCACATTTGAGGTTTTGGTGTGTTTTGTGCAGGTTGTGTTTGTTTTGGTTTTAGCACTTTTAGAATTATTTTAGTATAGCAGCTTATAACAATTTCTTATTGCCCACCAATTTATTACATAAAGCGTCTGCTAACACTTCCATGTCAGACAACGCTCCAGGCATTTCCTGCGAAAAATATCCTCCTGATGTCCTAGAAAGGAGTTACTTATTTTACATTATTTTTCCAGCTCCGCTGGCAAAAGACAAGTGATGTTATATATAATACAGTTTAAGAGAGGAGTATATAATGCTCAAATTTAGGCAATCACTTGTAAAACAGTTGTGATGAATTCTGCACTTAAACTCAATCATGCTCTTTTTCAGTATTTTCCTGCACTGTGTCCAGGCCACAGCTTCCTAAATGGATGTAGATATTCAAGCAGTGAAATAAATCATTAGCAAACAAATTAAACTTGTTATCAGAATGCAACTCTATTGTTAACAGATGAAAAATGAGTGGATCAAATGACTGCAGCAGGAAAATCTAATAACTGCTCATCTGTGACCTGTCATCTCTTTCCACAGCACTTAATTCATAGTAACATAACACTCACCAGTTATTTTGTACCTGCATGTATTTTTATATCCCAAGTAATTTCAGGGTTCAGCTATGCAACTTAATTTCTGAATTAGTGGTTGCCAAGGAATGTACTATCGGATTAATGGGCTGAAGAAAGGGGGATGAGGAAAGCTAGAAAGGCACAAGCTAGATACTTTCAAGGTTTGAACATGAAAAGATAGAAAAAAAGGAAAGCCTAAGATTCAGTCAAGAGGTTCCCACCTCTACTCTAAGCTTATTTTATAATTTTTTGTCCTAATGACAGAATTGAGAGGAAGGAGACAAGGGACTGAAGCAATAGCGCAAGTTCTCCATATTATCAAATCTCGGCTGTCGAAGGGTTTCTAAATTTTGCTTTAAATATCAAGAGATACATATGCCTCATATCAGCACTTGACAGAGAGCAAGTCCATCTCCAGTGAACACACACGGTAATGATTGTATTAAAAGGGTCCTGCTCTGCAATGGTCTTCCAAAATTTGAGTTTTCCAGCAAGCAAGGAGAGAATCCCACTTCTAATCAGAAATTTTGCAAACCAAATTACAGACCTTTTTTGCTCACTAGCTCTCAGAGGTTTTACAGGTAATATTCTGAAGTAATATGAAGTGTAACAGAATGTGGAAACTGTAAGTCAAAGGTTAATGCGTGGGACATAATCATAGCACACAGGCTCCAGAGTTTGTGACCTTGCTTCTGTCAGCCCAGTTAGCACGTGAGAAGGTCTGTATGGATATGGGAATATCCCAAAACTCCGCAGATGCATGAAGATACAATCATTAATATGATTTAAAATTAAAATCCCTATAGAGACTTTATTTATACACTATGATTTCCCTATGCAGGCTACTCAGCTTTTCTGAGATCGATTCTCTATCTGCACGCCATGGCAAGCAAAGCAGGCAAGGCTGGCACAGGCAGTGGGTCGGCTGATGACTATATAACCTCACACTAGATTGCATGAGGGAAGAACTACGGTGGATGCTAAGACACTGTAGCACACTGTACTTGGAAAGAGGGTAAAAGAAACCCCCTCCCCAAGATCCTTTCCTTGGTAAAGCAAGTAGGAAGATTAGACAGAAGCAACATGAGGCAACACAGCAAAGTGAAATTTCAGAGGCAACAGTCTGCTGCTGGTGTGAACCTGGGATAATCCTTAAAGTGTTGGGTTAAAAAGATATAGTTTGCTGAAAAAGGAGAAAGCACCTAAAATGCCCTTTTACTGCTTGACTGGCATTTATATGAATCACAGCATGGGAAAAAAAAATATTCCTTTATCAGTTATATTCATTAGTTTCTTCTGTTGTGATGACTTTAAATAGCTCATCTGAAATATCAGCCATTCAGTAATCTTCAAGCCTTTAAACTACAGAACTATAGCCTCTTCCTGACTCAGATGTGTACTTGAGTGTGATATTTTTTTTTACCTTTCCCAGGCATCAGGGAGCAGTGAGAGCCAACTGCTCCCTAAAGGGAAGGTAAGCTGGGAGCCAAGGGTGATCCCAGCAGCAGCAAGGCCCCAGCATCCAAACGCAGTGGGCTGAACTGGGTGCTGGTGACAAGGTCCTTCAACAGTCACAGACAGCACAAATCATGACATGTCCTGGGAGAGCAGTCAGGAACAAAAAGAGACAGGATGAGAGATGAGGTTTTGATGTACATCAGCAAAGGTGCCCAGCCAGGAGACACATCACCTACAGCACAGGTTCAAGGTCCATCCAGGGAGCAGGGCTGGAGACCCCGCTGGAAAGGAGGAACACTATCCGTCCACAGCACAGTGCCAATTTAGCACTCAAAGCATTAAAGTGTCTGAGCTGGGATAGTATTTTGATGCAGCCATGATGATCTAAGGATCATCTACAACCCCTTTGCTAGAGACTTTTACTTTGCCAAGCATCTGCTAGTATATAAAAAATTAGCAATGTGCAAATTCATGCTATCACGATGAGAAATGCTCTCCTTCTTTGAAAATACACACATATGAAGAGAATTTCTGATAATATCCTAATAGATACAAACATCACTTTGTTGAACCACAGCTGATATACAAAAAGAAGGAACTGACAAATTAAAAGAGACTTGCCACACAGTGGAAAGTCAAATACACAGGTATCAATGGGATAATAAATCCTCTGATACCATCTGGGAGAGCCCTGCAGCCATCACACCATTATTCAAAGTACTATTAATGTGAGTGAAATCTTCATGGGAAGATGAGGATAATCTTCCTGTAAAAAGCACAGCATTCTGCGAGAACAGCTCCAGAGTCTGCTGGCTTCAGCTTCCCATCACAATCTCCTGTTGATAACTGCTGCAAGTCAGAGCCACCCAGGAGTCTAAAAAGGCTGTCACAGGTGGAAAGAAAGGAAACTGCAAGAATCTCTTTTCATTCATGGTTCACTTTAACCATGAATTTGCTCTTTTTTTGTGAGAGTCAAAATACAAGTTAAAATGCAATGCAGGGCACAAAAAGCATCATGTGCTTATCTTCAAGTTGTGTGTTCTTCTGTTTTACAAATATTTTCAAGCAATTCCTGTGATCTATAATTTTAGAAAGCATTTACAGCTTCACAGCATTTTCACTTCAGAGAAGTAATTTTTAAACCTTCACAAAAAATCTCTCCCAAGTACAGGTCCTGAAGTCACTGTCTCCTAAACACACGCAGCTGAAAATATGCAAGAGCTGAAGGCCATCATTTCTTTGTGTATATTATTTTCATAATGTTATTCTAAGCAAAGTATTTCTTAAAATGACATTTCACTGCTTTAAATTTATTGTAAAAATACCAGCCAGTAATTGCTTTTACCAACAGACTAAGAGAAGCCATTAGTATGATTTCAGTTCTGTAATCAACACACACTCTCAGCACACAATTCAGTCTGACTCATTCCCTGCACAGACTCTAATTAACTTCTGAAGGAAAGCCAGGGGATTCCTGTTCGAGTAATAATGCTATTGAGACATTATGCAAAACTTCACCTCTAGGAAATGATCTTGTCTAACCGTGATTGCATCTCAACACCAATGCAGAAAGCTTTCTAATTTGGTTGTGAAGAGAATATAATCAATCTGTTAGCAAGAAAGAAGGAAGACTTTTTTTTTGCTTTTAAAATGAAAGAATATCCAGAAAAATGGAGAAAATTCCATAGATAGAACTAGATGCTATATTATCACCACTATCCATCACATTTGATAAATCATGGAAGTCTGGTGAAACTCCCACTGACTGGAAAAGGGGAATATAACCCCTGCTTTTAAAAAGGGAAATAAGGAAGACCCAGGGAACTACTGGGCAGTCAGTCTCACCACTGTGCCTGGCAAGATCATGGTGCAGATCCTCCTGGAAACTACGCTAAGGCACATGGAAAATAAGGAGTTGACTGATGAACACCAGCACAGCTTTACTAAAGGCAAATTGTGCCTGACAAACTTGGTGGCCTCCTACAATGGGGTCAGAGTGCTGGTGGATAGGGGAAGAGCAACTGACATCATCCACCTGGACTCGTGGCAAAGCCTTTGGCACTGTCCCACATGACATCCTGTCTCTAAATTGGAGGAACACAGAATCCAACCACTTCCAACCCAAACCATTCTAGGATTATACATGTGATATTCAGTTATCAAAATAGGAAGCTAGTGACTGCAAACTTCTGAAGCCCAGCGTTGCAGAGGCTGCCATTGCCTACAGGCTTCCTCCATTAACGGGGCAGGGGAGTGGTGGGGTGAGAAATCCTACATAACCTACATGACATCATGGAAATAGTACGCAACTGGAAAAAAATCCTAAAAATCCCCAAACTATGATTCCTGAAGAACAGTATAGGTTTTTTTTAGTGTATTTAAAATTGACTTTAAAAAGTACTAAGCAGACATTGAAATTTATCTTTAAAAGACAGAAGCAGGCCAAAGGATGTCTAATTCCAATTATTTTCTTCCTTATATCTTTGCTCTCCTAATTACATAAGAGACCCTGTAGTCCCTTCTCCCTTTCCTATCCAGTGCCAACATACTGTATTTACACCTTGTCTGCCTCTGCAAGAGAGTAAAAGTCCTCATTTTCACATTGCAAGCCATTCTTGAACCTCATTTAATTCCTTTCTTGTATCATTAAAATCTTATGAATCTTCTTTTTTCATTGCTTCCTTTGAACCAAGTTTTTATATAGCTCCATTATTACCATCCACAGGCAGGTGATTCATTTTTGACATGCAATTACCACAATTTCATTCTGTCCTTCATTAAAAATTTCAGCTGTTATTAAATATAAGAGCACTGCAAATAAAGTGGACAGATTACAGAAAGATCAGTAAAAATGTAAATAATGATGACGTTAGGGCAGTTGTGGAGCACAATCTGAATCATTTAATAAGTTTGACCCGTTCAAAGAAGTGCATTTTTAAATGGCCAAATCCATGTTACACATTCAGGAATGAAGACTGTAGGGCACACTCTCAGAATGGGGACACACATCAGGGAAATCAGATACTCTGAAAAAGACTTGAGATGGTCCAGTAACTTAATCCGAGCCCCAGGATATAGTGCTATGGTGAAAGACACAACTTGATCCTTGGACAAATATGTAAGAATGTACTGGCAGAAATAGGGTGAGTGATTTTACCTCCGGATGGACCGGGGGTGAAGTGGTACTTAAATGCTGCACCCGATTCTGGTGCCTACAATTTTAGGATGATAAAAAAAAGAGGATGCAGAAAAGCAGTACAGGATTTAGAGAGGAAACACTAGCATGAGATAACATTCTCAATTCATTTAACTTTTAAAAAACGACTTAAGTGATACAGCTACAATTTATTAGTGCCTGTTCAAAGAAAGAACATATCAGGAACTGAAGCACTTGAATTTTAGCAGTGAAAGACTGTTGGAAAGTTAAAGCCAGACAAAAAGATGGAAATTAGCTGCTTAAAAAAACAAACAACAGAACACTGAAAACCCGTCAGGGAATGTTATTAAACAGAAGAACAAGCACCCTGGAGAAGTGATGGATATTCTGTTTCTTACCATTTTCGAATGTTCCTTTCTGGAAAAGTCTGCTTTAGGAAAATAAGTTACTAAGCACAGCACTTTGCAGATGGGCACCAAATTTAGTGTCACATACAAACTTTATTGGTCATCTCAGGACACTCTTACTGGAGTTGTTATTCCATCAGCATTTTCATGATTTATTGATCACATTATTATTTTACTATCACTATTACTATATTTAAATACTGTGTGTAGTTACCAGCAGTTTTTCTCACTGTGGACCTGCAAGGCAATAACAGCTGCAAGCCTCAGGAAAAAAACATTTAGAAAACCAAGAGTGGGAAAAGCCAAAAGATGAAGAAGAATATATCAGGTGCATAAGAAAAGAGCCAAAGAGCAACTGCTGTGCTCTCACTAGTGCTCTAAAGGTTCTGTGGGGTTCTAATTTTATTTTTATGAATATTACCTTGCTCAATCATTAATCCTTACTTTTTCTTCCCTGATTAAGATTCAATCTTTTTGCTGAGCCTAACCTGCACTTTGGGCAATGCTATGCCATGTAAATGAAATCTTGCCTTGGGTAGTAGGCTCTGAACTGTGCAAGACACACAGCACACTAAGGTAGTTACGTAAATCCTGCAGGAGTCTTAAATGTCAGAAAGCAGCTTTCTGGGTGGAAAAGGGGAACATCAGAGGGACTGTAGTACTCCACCACATTTGTCACTACCCATTCTGATAGTTTTCAAATGCCAGAATGAGTATTTGGACGCTGAGAAATGTGGTTATGCTGTTTACATACAACCAGCCTATGGGTTCTTAGTGCCCATGTAGATACGCTACTGTCTAGCATATTTCACAAGGTCATATGCATAAATAATCTGAACAATCTGGCTTTATTCAATATACTCTATTTTTGAAGAAACAAATGAAAGAAAAGAGGAAAGGGAAAATACAATGACAGAATAAGATTTTATAAACCATCATAGCGTTACAGTACGTGTATGGAGTTAAGATTCCCTTAGTATTACAATAATAATACTCTTTTCATTGCTTTCCAATATAATCTGGATTTATTCTAAGACTCTTTGAACATTTGTTTTTCTCCCACTTAAACAAGACTCTCTTGAGACTGAAATGATGAACAATTGTTTCAAGAATCCAGAATGGTGAATCAGGTTTTTTGGGGGGAGGGAATTGGTTTTGGTTTAAGTTTTTTGTTTGTTTTCTATTTATCAAGTAGAGATCGCTATAAACCCAGTATTTGCTTAGAGTGATGCAGATTTAGGGCACCTCGAAAGAGTTTTCTATCAGGTTAGGGCTGGAGCTTGATTTTTAAAAACAGGCTGCGACTTGAATTTTCATTTGCTGATGAAGCACAAAATTTTACAGAATTCAGAGTTCTTAAAAACATGTTGACTTTGCCGTAATTAGGGCTGCAGATACTCTGCAGAAATCAAGCTGACAAGCAGAACTGTGCAAGGCAATTCACATCTTTGGCAAAAAGCAGCAAATGTCACAGTGCTACGAGATCAAAGCAAATTCTGCTGTACTTTAAAAATTTTGGAGAGATGTACAGACCATACTAATCTAGCCACAGAAGGAGTTTAGGACGGAAAAAAGCTGTTAGGTATTTTATTATTTGAGTCATTTCTCTTGCCTTTCTTACAGGTTTATACTACACTATATTTGCCCGAACAGTTGGGGATCTCTGAGTTGCACATAGTCATTAGAGTCCCACAATTTATATACAGAATAAAAAAAAAAAGCTTTTTTCCCTAACTGGTATTGTCCTACCATGAATTTAAATGCTCTGAGAGATACTCATCTCCAAGAGATCCTGTGCAAGTTTTTCCCTTCCATCAGCAAAGCCTCTCGCAAAAGTCCCTGCCCAATTTGCAGGACTCATGACCCATCTGTTGAGCTGGTAAGAGTATGCAAAGGACTGTTGTAAACAGGATTAATGACATGATTTAGCTTGAAATTAACCCTGTAGAAAAAAAAAAAGGAAGAGGCATTTTTAGCACAGTGATTCCTTTCACAGCAAACCCAACATACAGTTGTTACTAGCACAGTCAGGGAGATAGGGACCAACTGAATGGAATTAATCTGAATTTAATTAATCCAATTTAAATTAGATTCATCTAAACGTATGTGAAACCAGTTTATGTGTTCATTGAGTGGTAAAATTATGATCTTTGCTGTTCAGCAGAGGCTCATTTGTGTACGTGCTAAAAATCTATGCATTACAATAAGTACTAAATATGACAAAAATGGAATATTGCTATGCTTGTTACTGAGAGGGATGAGGATTTTTGTTAAACAGTTAAATTTTGAGTTTTGAATTATGGAACTAATTACTCCATTTAATTAAACAATACCTATTTAGTTTAATATTGTGTGAAAACATGAGTGACTAAACTCTATGTGAGAAAATTGTTTACTATCCAAGCTCCTTAATTAAAGCATCAATAACAATAATCTCCACCTGAAATACCATCATCTGTAAAAGCCACCATTATGTTATAACTCAGATGCAGAAAAGCATATAAAAACAAGCAGTGCTAGCAATATTTAGGGTTCAATAAAAAACAGCCCCAAACTTCACTGGTATATTTTAAGACAAACATGAATTGTCTAAATAGAAGACAGCAGAAAATATGAAACCATCTGACTTTTCTGATGTCATACATAATTATGAAATTCTAAATGTAGGCCTACTGTCTATAAAAGAGGATTTTGTGTGTCCATACTTTATCATCTTACACACTGGTTCTTCCTCCTCAGGTTATGTTCTCTTTACCACACTGTCTTGCCTTTGGTATAATTGACGATTCCGTTCCAAGGTAATGAACTGGTTACCAAAAAAGCCCCCACTAAAAACTAACCAGCAAATAACAAACGACAGGTTTCTGCTCTAAAGTACCTGGGACTTTCAGATGTTTTTCTCAGGAGCTAACAGGAGGTAAAGACTAAGGTTTTATGAAATAACAACAGAACCAGTAAGAACAGTTGGGTACAACACCACAGTCAGATGCCCGAGACTCCAGCAAAAGGTGTACAGGGACAAGGACACTCAGTACACACGCTGCTGTGAAGCAGGCATTGAGTTTAGATCTTCAGAAGGGCTTTCCCCACGTAATGCAATGCATCAGAGAGCTGTGGTGACCACAGTGGAGATCACGTACCAGCTAGAAGACTGTGAGAGATTACTGAAATACTTAGAGATGACCTTCCATAAGCACCAACAGGCACGGTAATGAACCAGAGCTTTAATCCCCTTTCATCCACACACACAAACACCAAGCTTAATCAAAATTTTAAACCAAAGTTGCAATAAAACTTCTATCATTCAATCTAAAACAATAACAGAAAGTATCTGAGAAGGGAACTAGCTTTCAACCAAAAGTTACTAACCCCTTTTTTCGCTAGTAGCTGTCACACGAAGCAAAAAACTCCCACAGCAAGTGACTTTACCTGTAAGGAGCACTCATGTTCTTAAAAGGAAAAAGAAAACCCCAAATCACACAAGGAAGTTGCCCCTACACAGAACTGGATGCTGAACAGGTTATTGAGCTAGAAAGGGCATTCTGATACATGTGGTATATACCAGGGTAGAGTGAAGTGTCTGTTTCTAAGTACATCAGCAGTCACTCTGGTTTGAGAGCATTTTCCGTGGAACTTACATTTCTAACTTGTTATTTAAAATATCTTCTCTACAAATACTGAAGCTTCAGTAACATCAAAGAGTTTGCCTATATGATCAAAAGAACAGATCTTACAATACCATACTTAGCAGTGACGAGTGAAAGTTAATTAACATGGCATACTGTCAGCGAAGTACAAAGCAGCAAACTCTCTTTAGACAGAGAACTGAAAGTTTAGGAAGTTTTTTTTTTGGAATTGGAATAGCAGATGATCTTATGTATTATTAAGGCTAGTTTCTTACTAAAGGATATCACTAGATAATGCATGTACAACTAACATACACCCATCTAAAACACAGCGATCAGGAATATTTATCCATTTCACACCTCAAAAATTATGGAACAGATTTTTCTATAACAGCATGTACTATAGCAAAAATATGTGAAATTACAGACATTTTTAAAAGCACTTTTGAAACTGAAGAAATACAAAATAATTGCAAAAAAGAATAAATTATCTATTACTTGTATGCATTAAAATGATCAAAACCCAGCCAGACCCTGTAAAAGTACTCTAGTCTGATGTGATTAACCAAAAATAAACTGGTATTTTCATAGTTTTCCCAAAATATTTCTTAGAATTACTTTAAACTGTTCATCAGCTGGGACTATAAAACATAACTAAAAGCACTTGAAATGGAAAAGTTCTAGTGAATAGTGCATATAAGACTTAAGATGACACACCTGTTTTGTTATTTAAACATCATAAGAACGATATACACTTCTCCTAAGAGAACATGTAGCGTAGGTCTCCTGTTTATGAACTTACCTGAGCTCCCACTGAAAACAAAATGCATTCCCCAGCAGTCTCAAACTGGCCAGCACAACCTTTAACATCATATATATACGTAGTGCTCTACTAGAAATGAAATAAGTATTTTCAAACAATAGTCCATAAAAAATATAACTGGAATTAATTTACAAAGTATCATTTTTAGCATGAAAAGTAAATTTGCATTTAAACCACCTTAAAAGCTATAAGGCAAAAGTTGCAGTCTTCCTACCCCAGACCCCTAAATACTCTGGTCTAAGCCTAGCTAAGCAGCCACTTAGTACTTAAAGAGGAAACACCTGGGCAGTTTCAACAATTACCAAAGAATGGTCACACCTGTGGAGAAGACCCTCCTGAATTTATCCTCTTAAAAAAAGGAGATTAGGCAGAACCACCTAATGGAGACAAAAGTCTGCACCTGACAAAGGTCAATTCTTCATTTTGGTGACACCTGAGATTTCCCCAGCAGATTTGATAGGAGGGTTTTTATCATTAGCCTGACATCTTTCATAATTAATCAGGATTTCAAAAATTATATTCAAACTTTTAATAGAAGTGGGTACATCAACCTGAGAATCAGTTTCCTGCCATGTTATTAGCAAGCTCATTATTTATACTTCCTGAATAAATTTTCTTGTTAACAGAGAGATCTAAAACTGGCTTATTGCATTCATTTGAAGTAGTCATAACCACATCCCTAAAGCTAATTTCAAGCCAGCTTTTAAAAATAATAATAAAAAAAGTAAATAGCTCAGCAGGAAAATGAAGGAGTTTACTGTATTCAAACCAAATCAAGGCTCAGTTCCATGTCTGAATAAGCACAGAAAAGAGTAATATAATATCTAACGAGGCACTTGGTAAATTATAAATAGTGCTCCCTATTTTGGAGGGAAATGTTGCATAAACATAATCACAGAATTCTCCAAAGTATAATGATTTACAGCTTGTGCATTAAAACTAATGTCCAGCAGAATTCCTCAGATATGGGACAGAAATGTCAGTAGAATTTGCCAAAATTGTCTGCAGATGTCTTCTGGCCATGTAATCAGGCAGTAAGTCAGAACCAACATGGTATTTAATGCAGCCATGAAAAATCAATTGTGTAGGACCCCTGTCTTTCTCTGTCTTTGAAAAGATGCCAACATTCCCTAAGCTATTTTGTTATTTTCACTCATAACTTCCCATTAGTCTTGTAAAAAGCTGTTGCTTCCTAAATTTTTTCATAATATGACTCCAATTCCCCACTTCTACCTTCTTCTGATTTTTTGTGTAGATCCCACAAATTCTCTGAAATTGTTAAACTGCCCAGAGTCCTCGCACTATCCCAGTGATTTCAATCTCTTTTCTACATCCTGACTTCTAAAAAAATTCCACAGCTGTATGGTAAATTTAAGCATATTGACAGCAGGCTTCCTTTTCTTTCAAAATGAGTGCCTGAAGTCAGCCTGAGCGCCTTCCTCTTCACAGACCTCTTCATGCGTGCATCACCTACTGTATGTTAGGAATGACATTTTTTTCAAGATTATTCACCTTTCCAGTTCTCACATCTTGACCAGAAACAAGGGAATGCATGGACTATAAATGCCATGTACCAGTATGTATTAGTTCATAATTAATTAACTCCATCATTTTGTTATGTGAAAATCTAGCACTGTATCACTTACACACTACAAAAAGCTAAACAAAATTTTCCTTAAGGTAATCCACTTTTTACAACCAGTTTATTCTGCTTTTAACTCAAAGTAGATAATTCACAACAACGAAATGAAAATGCTTGGTTTTTCTATTTCCACAGGGTACCAAATAATTTCCATTAATCAGGCCAATGATAAAAATGTGCAAAGATATCTTTGTATCTTCGTTTAAAAACGAAGAGGTACAGTAAATGAGTCTACAGGCAACTCAAAGATTGTTATATTTACGGTGTCAGAAGGTTTCTACCCAACTCCTGAAGTGCAAGAAGTCAAGGCATTGTCAACATACATTTTTAACCAGCAACAATTCCAAACTGGGCACAGACTGCCTGATGGCTACTATTGAAAGAGTTATCAGCGAAATAAATACTCGGTTGTTTCCAGTACCCATAAATACACAGTCCTGCATTCAGCCCTGACAAATACAATCCACTCTGCATGTTTTACAGATGAACAGTATCAGCAGGCAAGAGAAACAAAAATGTATAGCATGAACACTAGTTCATATTGATTAAAATACACTATAGGTATGTAGAAAAAATGTAGCAAATAAATGTAGTTCAGGAATAGTTTCTGCTTCAGGGGCAACAGTATGTAATGGGTGCCAGGTTTACTTTTCTTTATTCTGCTTCCACATGTTATTCAAGAGCTCACACAACAATGAAAATATATGAATCCCTCTTAACTAAAAAAACAAGAAAGTCTTGTTCAGGCACTAATACTTTCAGCAAGACTGATTTTTGAGTTTTAACGCTGTAAAAACTGATTTTAAACAGTATTATCTGTTTTCCCTACAAAAACTTGCCAAGTAATTTGCTTTCCTTAACAAAACTCAGCAGTTTCTCAATGCTTTGCCAGAAATGGCTTGAATTAAAAAAAAAACACAGAGAAGTAGAACTATGCTACTTAATATTCTGCATTTCTTGGTAAACTTTTCAATTCATATTTTATGTTCTGGATAAGTTTGCTTTCAGAACAAGCATTGAAATGAGCAAGTATCTGCTTATTCCCCTTTCTAGCCTTTCAGATTCAAGCTAACACATATCTGGAATAGTTTGCAGTGTGCTTTTAAATTTACTTTTTTTTTTTTTTGGTTTGGTTTCAATCTATTTTAACAGCCTGAAAATTTGCTCAAGTAAGAAGCTGAAAGTAAAAAAGAGATTAGGGAAAACTTACATTTCATTTAAAATTTCTCTGTAATTATCTCTATAAAAATACCAACTGGAACAATTGCATAACTACTCAAAACTCATCCCTTTCCCTTGTTACTTTAATATATTTATAGAGAAAATACCATAATCCATGAAAATAGAAGTTGAATTTGGGGTTCACTCGGCTTATATCTAGAGAAACTAAAAAACTAGATAAAGATTACATATTTCCTTCTGTTTAGTGTCTTGTAACAGAGCTCTGCTTCCAACACACTCACATTTCTACAAATTTTGTTGTTCAAAACCCCCTTCAGATGATACTAGTGCTACACTGCTGGCATGAGCACACAGGAAAAAATGGAGCATGAATAACTCCTGGAATCACAAAGCCATTAAGGCATCACTGCCATCTACTAACTGGGAGCAAGTTTTAGAGATCTTTCAGACAATATATAGGTCAGCATCTGTCATTCAGAGTTCTACTTGACAAAGCTTCTGACTAGCAGTTAATGTGTTAAAGCAGGTTTGTCACCGGGGACCCTTGCTGTATGTATCAAGCAGCACAAAGTATAGATTTACATTCAGATAAATTATCCTTCACTGAGTGCGTTTCAGATTATTCCCCTTCTTCCTTCCCACAAAGTATACCCCCCCCCCAAAAAAAAAAAACAACCAATCAGCTAGAATACACTTTGATGCTTGGGAATGAGTGTTGCTCAGCTTTATGTGTTTAATTTCCGAACCTATGGAGTGATCCTTATTTACCATGAATAAGTAAATTGGACATAACTGCTTATGCTATAAAATCAGGAAGTTTTACAAAGTGCTCATCACTGGATGCTAGTCACTGGATGCATTTGGTTCTTAATATTAAAAAAAACACCAAAACCCAACATGTATTAGGCTTCCAAATCTAGATTTGGTTGAGTCTCTTAGCATTCACTGAGCCTCTTGAATAATTGAAATGTTTTTTGTGCTGTTAGATATGGCTGCAAAAACATACGAATAAGATGCCAAGCACATAAGAAAGAGAAACTTGTCACCATCATACTGTCCAAAGTAATTTTTCATTCCACACGAGAGACCATATACCTTCTTTGTGCACACTGGAAAGACTGGAACATTATTACTAGGACTCCATGAACTGATACTCTGGGCTGAGGCAAAAAGTGGCTATGGAGGAATGCAATGACTTTCTGATTATGAAAGGTGAAATTACTCCTGAGAGATCAATCCACAGGGAAGGTGTAAAATTACTATCACCACAAGCTAATAAAACTTCACTTTAAGTGGTAGAGGACTGCACCTCAGGACTACAGAAACCAAGGCTACGGTCTTAATTCCCTACATCTGTATGTTCATAATCAATGTACTTCCAGAAGTTGTTGCAGTGCTGTCTGCAATATAGCCTAGAAACAAAATTATTGAGCTTAAAAACTGTCTAGAACAACAGAACAAACCTAGTTGTTGTGGATCTGTTAAGTGTGCTGGCTGCTGATTTATCTGAAGTTATTCTGGATTTGTGCACACCATGCTGCAGTTTTCAGTACAGACATTTCATTTATTGACATTTCTGATTGCTAAAACTCAAGTGTTTAATTTGTCTGTTTTGGCTTTTCAGTTTGTATGCCATTTAAGACTAAGAGCTATTTCTCTGAGCATCTTGGTTAGAGATTCAGCAGAATGGTACTACCTTATGTTACAGTTGGAAGATTTTCACCTCAGCAGAATCTGGAAATGCTTTCTGAGCAACGTTTAAATCCTACATAACCCTCATTCAGACCTAATATCAGGGAAGATCTGCAGACAAAATCTGACCAGCTATTTGTTATACACTTCCTCCAATAAAACATATCTCAGTATGAATTCTTGGCAGGACTGCTGGCATGTGAACTGATAAAAACACAGTTTTTGCGCTAATGTACCAATTTCAGCAAAGAGCATGATTTTATGCTGGAAACACTTCTGCTGGTACAAGCCCCTGAGCAGATTATTTTCTTACAAAAATGCTCACACTTGAATTCCATATTCCCTTTTCTATAGCAATATAACAAAAAAATTACATCCAGACAATGTTGTCCCCATAGAAAGGAACAATTTACAGTTCTAACCAGGATGTAACCTGGGCCAATGTAGTGTGTTCTTCTGAAATTCTAAGGTACATGGGAAAATAGCCCTTTTTCCCCCAACATGAATATTAAATTAATAGCTTGCCTATCAGGTCTCCACCCTGCTCATTTGGACCCTTATTTGTTTACTTATGGAAGTATACATTTTTTACTTGCACAGAAAAAGAATGGGTATAAGATTAATATTTAAAAACTGCTATACATATGCCCCCAACTCTCCTCTTTAAACAATATATCTCAGGCCTTTGTTTGATCTCATTTCCCTTTTTTTTTCCCCCCATCCCAAGACTTCTTTCAAGTGTTAGACAAATCTCCTCCAGTCTAACGTCAAAACATCCTGACAGGAATAAGACTGCAAGGCTGCTAGCTTCTCTCAAGCAATGCCATCCATTGATCCATGAATAAATGTTCCAGCTTCAAGGCACATCTCTGCTGTAAAGCTCTCTCTTTCGAGAGTCAAAGAAGAGCTCCTTGTCTGGTGCCCAGAGATCTGAAAACCTGCTGTGGTAACTGTGGGAGTCAGAAACTGACATCACAGTTTGCAGGTTCCGTAGGATTTACCGTCTCATTATCTTAAGAAATAACAACAGAATTTTAGAAGAATTACGTATAAGATTCAAACACTTTATATTCACGTGCTGGCATTCTGTTGCCTATTTATTTTACACTTAATAATTGCTTAAAGCAAAATCACTGCTTGTTTTCAAACAACACAAAATATATATATTATAATCCTGAACTGAAATCGCAAAGGTCTTGCTTTCATTTTGTGATTTGCATTAGTGACATTGTACCAATAATATACCTACAAAATCATTAGAGCGTTTTATTGCCTACAATATGCTAGGAATGTTGAAGCTGTCACTGATGTCTTTTAGAAATTCAGAATTTAGAAAATCTTTTAGAAATTCTCTAAAAGTTTTCATGCATGTGGCTTTGGTTTTACCTCCATGTAGGAACATGCAACTTCATTCATTTTGCCCCCAAAGCCTCTGTGAAGTAGTAGCCTAGCTTCTTACTCAGACTTTGTTTTAAATCCCACTCCAGGATGAGCTTCTGGAAATTAAATACATCTAAGAGCAGTAGTATAAATGCTCCTAAATTATCTTCTGTATCTTAAATATTAAATCAACTTATTTTCAATCTCTACGGCATTCACGTCTTCAAAATCTCACAACTACTGAGGTATATAGGCAGAAAAAAAGGCTAAAACCTGTACACCTTAGGTGGATATCAATAATAATAAAATTTTCCTGGAATTTCGTGGCACTATTTTATTTCATGTCAAGTGCTCCAGTTTGTAAACAAAGCTGAATGAGATAGTCTGAAAAAAAAAACCCAGAAAACCAAACATAACTTGACTCCTGATGAAACTTATCTGAAGAGGTGTAATTATGTGCTGCTATAATATATCAAATGCCAGTTAACAATAGTCTACTGCAAAAGAGCTGGCTTTGGGATATATTTACTCACGTCATTCTTGGCAAGCATACAAAGTATGAGTCAGTCCTGGAACATTTATACTACTTGTTACAGCTTAAAAGAGATTCAGGTCTGACTATTAATACCCATCTGATTTTTTCAAATACTTGTTTTTCTACACAACTGTATCCTAAATTCTGGTGTTTAAAGTATGTTTAATTTATTTTTAAGGAAAAAATACTATCTTGGAAGCAAGAACCTATTTGTGGAGCAAAAAAGTCAGTGTGCATTGACTGAACCTGATTCAAATGTATCTGAGCTAAAAGTGGAATTGAAATATAGATTGAAACTAAGCTGCCAGCCTGCTTCTCATAGAGGTTCTAGATCGATTCCCTCAAACCTTCTGCAACAGCTCCTATATTTGCAAGAACTGGACTTAGTTTTCCAGGAAAAAATGACCATAAAATCTGTTCCAAAATTACACCAAGTTGCCAGAACACCAAATACAACCACCTTTCAGTTACCCAAAGTAATTGAGAGTTCTCGTAACACAAATGAAGCAAAAAGTCAGTAGTTAACACAAACACACGCGTATTAAACTGCAGAGAGCAGTGAAGAATCAGGAACGCCGTGGACTGTGAAGGCAGAGATCCCACAGCGAGCACTGACCTAAGTCACAAAAGCCGGGTATCGCAGCATTGCATCAAGTACAGCTACTCCGCTTCACGCCCACGCAGCTCGAAGGGAACCGGCTCCGTGTTTCTGCACCTGCAGCCTGAGTAACTGTGAGGTGATTGCAGATGAAATCAAAGAAAATGAGCAAGCTTTTACCCTCTGCAGAGCTATTTATCACAAAAGCCTAACTGCAGTGCACATAGATCGTAAGGAACTAGAAAAGGAATGGGAAATAATGGGCTAGTGCTTACTTCAACAGCTAAAAATAATATGATTTTAACTTGAACATACCTCATCATTTTCTAGAAAATTATATACACAAATTCACAACAAATATGGAATTTAAAATGAGATTTGGAATTTTATTGCATTCCATTCTCTTAGGACGTTAAAAAATTATAGTTATTCGTACTTGATATATGAACAAGCAGACACACAGCAAACAGACTAGGGACGAATATAGGTATTTTTTTAGTCTGTAATGTCCAAGGGAGAAATTACGAATACTTCAGTGAGCTGCTCCTTGTGGCAGAAGGCACATAAAACTGTTGGGAAGAAGATTATAGTAGGAAATCAAGGTGCAGACGAGGTTAGACGTGCATGTGGGTTTTGTTTTTGCCTAACAGCCAGTACTTACTCAATCTGTGCTCAATTCAAGAAAGCAAACAGACAAAGCAACGTGTCTGGCTACTATGATTTCAGCAGCTCCTCGGCAATATTTGGGAAACAACAGCAGCGTCACGTCCGCACACATTGGCACGAAGGCGTCCAGCCTCAGCGCATCGCCTCTGTCCCACTCACACCCACTCCATCCCGCACAAACACTCGCTGCACTCGTTCCCGCCTAAGCAGGCTCCATCGTGAATCTGTTTGGCACAGTATACAAATAGATTGGCACATATGTATACTTTACTTGCAGGAATGGCTCCTGCTCCCGCTCCAGGCCCATGTCCGAGCCTCCTCCACACGGCCCGTCATTGCACTGCTCCCCCGCTTGTTTTCTTCCTGCTAATATATATATATATATATATACACATCCTCCTGAGACACAAGCCTGAATTTCTTCCCTCACGCCTCAATGCCAGACCACACGGAGGAAGCCTCGGGGAGGCTCGGGAAGAGCAGCAGGGCCTCCCTTACCCCCAGGGCCTGCCTTTGGCAGCAGGTCGGACCCCTCAGGGCAGCAGCCATTTTCTGAGGAGCCAGTGGTGCTCCCTGGCCTGGGGCTGCCACAGGCCGCCTGAGGGGAATCCCTTCCTCATTCTCCTTCTTCCTCACGGAGGTGCTGTCCACAACATGCCCTTTACAGAAGGACAGCATGTCTGTGACGCTCCTGTAACGCCTCGGTGGCTGGGGCCATCTGTTTGGCACCCTTGAGGCAGGCCGAGAGGCACGGGAGCCCTGGATTTCACCTCTGCCGGCGAGCGGTCTGGCTGCTGAAACTGCAAACTTCCATCTCTCCCCTTCCCAGGAGGGACGCGGCACAGAAATATTGCTACATTTCAAAGACGTGCCTTTGGCCTTGTGGAATTTCTTCGCTGGTCTCTTCTCTCCAAAAAGAGAAATGACATTAACCGTGGAAGGCAGGAATTGCTCGTGGAGAGATCCAGTTTCGAAACAGCGTTATGTTTTCTTAAGTATGCTCTCTATTGTATTTTCCATATCCTATACAGTAGACTTTAGCACAGCAAAATACCCAGAGGTTGTTTGCATTAATAGGTTGTTTAGGAATGGAAATCTTAAGGAAAAGCATGGCGAGGCCATAGGGATTCATCGCAGATTTATACATTTAAAGTGTCTTTTCCTGACATCATCTTGTTGCTGTAAGCATAATGTTCATTCAGTGTGCAATACTACCATTTTTTAAAAATTGTAAACTATTTAATGAAAATTAGGTTTTATATTCACACAAAAAGTTCACTACCGTATACCCAACATCCATACAAAAATCAGGAGCAAGTTCTACCCGAGAGATTTTGTCTTTGAGACCCAGCCAATTAACTACATGTCCAAGTGCGTTGTTTGATCGGTGATGGGTGCTACTGCTTCTGCAAAAACAGCTGGAGGTGGCCATGAAGAAAACAGGGTTTCGCAGAACTGTCCCCTCACGGGTTGCTCCATGTGTTGGAGATCAAAGACACTTTGAGTCTTTTTCAGACCAGCTTTCTGGAGGCTGCAGGGAGAACCGGTTCATAATCTTCAGGCTCTTTTCTGCTCCGAGTTGTTTCTAAATGCTCAGGATATTGCATCTTTAAGGCACGTATACCTCAACGGCAGATTGCTCGTGTTTCCTGAGTGCAGCTCAGGCTGGGACCTATTGTGCAACATAATCATTAAAATATGGTCTTCTGGAGCCAAGTGATTTCGTTTGCATATTTAAAATAGTACTATTTGCACATAGACATATCCTTTTCAAAAGCCCAAGAGAACAAAACCAAAATCTATTTTTGAGAAGAAAATAAACATCAAAGAAATAAGCCTTTTTAATTAGGATGTGTCCAATATTAACATTTACAACATGCTGGGTAGATATTATGGACAGATTTATGGAAATTTAATTGCTGGTAGGTGAGTACCATTCAGCAACCTACTTCAGCCTGGTGCAGAAATGCTGTCAGACCCTTCACATGGATTTTCTTTTTCTTGCATTTTTAAAATACTGATTAAAAACTTTAAAATGTTCAAGATAGATATAAAATAGTGCTAGGCAAATAATATAGAGACCTACACACTGTTTTCATGTTTCACTTGCTTTGATTTCATTTGCTTTGAGATTATTTTGGGAGAAGGAAGCTCAGGAGAAAGGATTTTATGAAATGGAAAAGGAAGAAGCATCCCATCTCTCTTATGTGGAAGAATTGTACAGGAAAGACAGAGGTAAAGACTTCAATTTGCCATTGCTCCTGCACATTAAAGATGATGATGGGAAACTTAGACAAATATAAACATACTCGCTTTGGATCAGTGCAGATTGTGCTAGCATGTCTATAATTGAATCTGTCTAATTCAAAAGCAAGAAGATAAAATATTTGACATTATCAAATCACAAGAATGTATTAATCTCTGTCAGCACAAATATGTACAGCACTACTGAGATATAAGAATGCACACACACATATATAGGTATCTTCGCAGGAATCCAATAAATATGTTCTTTGGTTGTGCAACCCTAAGGATATTAATTCAGTTTCTGATGTGAATATGACTATGCAAATTATCAATAAGCCTGCATTATCGGACTGAATTAGGTTTATTGTTAAGACTTTTTCCAGAGGCGAGTTAGCTTAGTGCACAACTCTCGCTTAATGTTTTTGTTGGTCCTTCTTTCCAGACTTACCTTTTGAGTGCTTTTAAAAATTTATATGCTGTCGGGAGTAACAAGATGGAATAGCAACTGACATAATCAAAAATAGTAAAGACATATTTAATCTTACTTCTCCAGTAGTTTTATGAAAAAAAAAAGACATCATCTGCTAAATTATTTTGATAGTTTTTCCATGGCCAAGGACTTTGCAGAAAGCATTGAAGTTCAGGATAATAGTATCTTCCAAGGAGCGAAACAATTTCTCAATTATTGATTTATATTTCTGTGGAGCACTTCACATAGTCACTGCCATATCATCCATATGTGTTCTCACTGGCACACTCCCGAGGTCATAACTGAAGACCTAGAATTTGAAGTTCACATTTTTGGAGCCTGAACCAATCTTTCAACTAAACAGTAATGTCATTGTTCTGAGAAGTAATTTTGTGCTGATTTGGCACTGAAAAAGTCTCCGCCTGTTTACCAAAATGTGTTCTTCTAAATTATGCTCCTATATAAAATAGATTTTAAGTCTGAAGAAAAAAAAATATTTTAAAAAGCCTGTTTGATTTTAAACTACAATAGCAATACTAGTGTTGACTATATGTAGTGTTACCCAATAGTTAAATGACCATTCATAGAAGAGACACTCATCTCTAATTTTTTTTATTCCGGAGAACAATGAATGAAATAATGTTCTATATGTGTAAAATTTAAATAAATGGTATGATCTTTAGTTTTTAAGTACTAAATATTGAATTATTTCATTAATGGCTTGTCTATCGTGGTATTTGTGTTTTCCTACCTAAATTTGAAAAAAATTTTCCTGTAGAAAATGTAATATTTCTTGAAGAAGCAAGTTTTGTGAACTCTTACCCAAGTATAAACTGCTTATAAAACAATTATAAAAAAATAATTCAGTATGTTATTTTGTTTTATCTCTTCTTATCTCCATTTCTCTTTTTCTGTCATGCCCTCTGTATTTGTTGCAGATGCTGGTCATCATTTATTCCTTTTTATATTGTTACTCATTAGGACATGGCAAATAGTGCTGTACTTCCTACCTGTAACGATTTTATTGCAAGGAAATGAAAGAAAAAAAGTTTATTTTGAAAAGTATATTTTTTCAAATTGTATTTCTTCTACAAGCTACTTGGCTATACTGTAGAATATTTCTGGCCTTCATAGGGACAGAAGACAATGTTTTTTTTAAATTATTAAACAATTAACTAGCTATCCCTTACTTTTGTGACATCTTTATGAAACCAAATTGTTCTCTTCCTAACTTTCTCTTCAGCTTTGCAAAACTAGTCTGTATAAAATTCTCTACATATGCATGTGAGTTTCATTTCATAGCATCTACGCTACTCTCTTCATTCACCACCTTATAAACCAAGAGAAATATCATTGAAGCCAACAAAGTATGAAACAAAATAATTGACCCATTTATTGCCAGTTGACTTAATTTTAAAAAGTTAATTTGAATAACCTGATAATTTGATAAACCACGCAGAGCTGTTGGTATAAATTAATAACAATGGTAGTACAACCTGTGAAACACGTTTCAGACATACAGCCCTGATCAAGGCACTGATTGCTAGCCTCAGCCTCATTTCGAGACTGGCTGCTGAGCCGCTATGATGTGACAGGGCTGTTGCAAGCAATTTCCATGTGTAACCCTTTGGACTGAATTTAAATAACCTGTGAAAGCTATCTAAACAGATGCACTTTATCAAGTCAGACCGAAGGATCCAAATGAAGTTTAGTAGGTATGTCTTCATATAATCCGTGCATAGCATCTCTCATGGAAACATGTTTGAAAAGGCAGCCTGCATGCTTTTCTTTCTGGAATCTTAAGACAGCGCAATGAGTCATTTCTCTGCTGAGCTTTAAACTGCTCAGAATTCATTCACTGACTCTACCTGGAAAACTGACAAAAAAATCAGCGTAGACTCTATCAGCTCCACCTCCCCTCTTCCTTCTTTTGTGGGTTTCCACTCCTCCCTTTGATATTTTATGTAAATATTACAGTTGCCTGTAATAGCTCTCATTTGTGTGTCAGTGGTTGCAATATTTCCTTGTCTACACTGACATACTAGACAAATGAACCAAAAGACTCTATTATTTCCTAGATCCTATCCTTGTCGGATTTCAAGCTTCCACCACCAAGATCAGGTACCCTCAGTGTCAGTATGAATAGCAGAGAGCTTGTAAATAGCCTTCAAACATAAAGATTCATTAGAAGAACAAAGTAAAATTCCAAACCATGTAAATGAGCTAGGATCTGAGTCCGGAGCCAGCTGTGTAATTCTGGGTGTTCCAGTGGCGTACGAAGAGGCACCCCCTCCACCCAGCATACAGGTGGGTCATCGTGTTCTCACCATGTTTCTTTGCCCTCTTTCAGAGGTTATTAATCCTTCCCCATCAGATCTCTAGGTAGAAGCATACGCATCGTTTTTCTTCAACTAGACTGTCAAAATACTCCAGGTTAAAAGCCCTGCCATTAAGAATATTTAAACTAATCCAGATAATTTTCAGAAATTACTTTCCATAAAAACTGATCCTGAAGATATGTAGCTGCTTGTGAAAACTGTAGTTCTCTTCAGCTGGTTGAAACCAGCATGTATTTACATTTGGTGGCATGTAAATCCTTGAGGTTTTAATGTGTCTTTTAACACACTGCCTCTCATTTTGATGTTTTTATGTTAATCACTGTGCCTGCTGGAAATAAAGTATCTCATTTTTCCTTAGCGAGTTAAATTTAGTTCTTTTGTTCATTCCTGAGTGCCAACCGTTTCTGAGTTAGGAGAACTTCTCCTGATGGCTCTGTGTTCATTCTAAGAAACAGGGGATTGAATTGCTGGAAAGTTACTTCTGTGAATTCTGTCTTGATAGAAATTACCAATCTATGCAGGCAGGTATTGTCTGCTGGTACTATTGCTCTATTATGTACAGTTATCTCTTTGATTGCGTTTGGTGTTATAATTCTTTTCTCAATTCAGAGGCTGATAATGCAGCAGTATAATTTTAGGCATTAACTTCATAACCTTATATGTGTTCTTTTCCAATTGCAAATATGATCTTGTTAGAAACCCCTGCTGAGATCTTGCCCTCATGATGTAATCATGCTTTTTTTGTCCTTTGCAGCCAACTCTTTCAGTATCTTATTGATTACTGTTCCACCGTTTAAGCCTACCACCTTTCACAGTCATGCATTATACATCTGCTTCTCTTGTTTTTAATATTCTTAATACTTATCTAGTATTCTCTTTTTTTGGCAAATGTTACTGTTTTTACTAACTTCTTTATTCTGGAAAAAAATGCCAGATTCGACTATCCTCTGCAGTGTCTTTTTTTCCCCCTTAAAACGTGCAGGCATACAGTCTGGACGGTTTGCTTGCTGCGGTGATCTTGATATGAACTGATTGTCCTTCATTAAGTACACTCACTCTTGCTTCCAGCTTAAAGGCGAAAGGTGTTCACTTTGTGTGCAAGTCAGGCTGGTGGGAACTTCATTTAAAGTTCATGTCTTCTGTGTGAGCAAGATCCTTAACTCCACTAAGTTTCAGGGGCCTCATACATCTTAAACCTATTTGCAGCTTTTCTTATCTACAGAAGGAAACAGTATCTCTAGCTGTCTGGGTTCTTGGAGTAGAACTGCTTTAAAGAAAACTCTTGGAAGGGCTATAGGCTAAAGTTCTTTTTGCCTTGTAATTCAAATTTATGTTCTACCCTGACTGTATTTCCCAGTGTCACTGACGCTCACGTGCAAACCCACAGGGTCCTTCTTTGCAGTCACTATGAAGTCTTTTAAGTGCATGCTATAACAGACCTCTCTGGCTGCTGTAGGTGCCTGTTATTAGAAGAGATGATTTCCTGAATATTCCTATACATAGAGAGAGGTTTTCAAGTGGGTGCAATTTACATAGCATGTGCTGATGTGCAGTTTGTTGTTAAGGGAAAGATACTTATTTTTTTATGGAAGAAGACAGCTGAAAGTAATAGCAAAGGCTGCAGCATGCAGTGGCTGGATGACTGTATACATGGTGTGAAAAATCCCCTGCCATTTTGAACATTAAATCAACTTCAGTTTGCTTTGTTTGGTCTTTAATCGATATGGATGTATTTTTACAAAGTTTCTGTGTGGACCCTGTCCATTCTAGTCACCCTTTTTCTGTTGTTACAAGCTTTGTGAGATGTCTGGGCTCATATAATTCTGTTTATTATTTACTTTTGCTTTCAAACAGCTGCGATATTAGAAAATGTTATATTCAAGCATTACTTTTTGAAAGATCTTCTATAACCTTACAGCTTAGTTTGAGTTTTAATAATTTTTGAAGAGCAAGCATAACTTTCTGCCTACACATATTTGAACTGGATTGCTATTAGTCCATACAGTTTCTGATTTTTTCCCTTTAGAGTAACTTGATGTCCACCAATGCTGGGGTATCACCATTTTAGGCAAATTGAGCCCCCTCCTGCCCCCCTCCACCACTGATGTTCCAATAGCCATAGCGTAAAAATTTCTATGAAAATGTTTGAGACCAGTTACACAGTATCAGAAGATATGTTCGTTCTTTAAGGGTGCAATAACGTCAGAAGTTTTCAGCATTTGATATATTCAGTCATCCTTTTGTCCATCAAGTGGGACAAAATTTCAGGCAATACCTTAGGGAAGTACAAACACTTTACGTAGTGTATTTAATATTTTATTTAATCTATTTCATATGATTCTTATGATTTTGGAGTTATTTACCCAAATATGGAAATCAAAGGCAAGTGGATGAGACAAATGCAGTTTATGTTCCAACAGAACAAGGCACCTATGGGGATAAACTAAATGTGACCCTGAGAGCTGTCAAGACAAATTAACTGGTCAAGAACCATCTAAACAAATTCAAATTTAAACCACATAAAATTAAAAAGATAGGTCTTTCAGCTGTCACACTTAACATGTAGACCTACAATGTTTAAGGGATGAAATGTAACTTCAAATTTTTTTTCCCGAAGGACAAACTTATTTAAAAAATAAAGAGTAATGTCTGAAGCATTACTGAATTCTTACCAGCAGCCAGAATGAGCTTAAAACTCAGGAAAAGAAACCTTTTTTGAGCTGGAAATTAATTCAGTAAAAGTTATCATAACTGCCAAACTGGTAACGTGATTGCTGGGAATTTAAGTTGTAAGCAAAACCTATCTTCATTTTCCAGGCAGATGAGCCAAATACCACAAGAGAGTATTAAATCACTGGTATTTCTTTGGAGTGAAGTCCTTTTGGTGAGAAGGGGAATTTCTCATGTAAAAAGATCAGTCTATATTCTGAAAATTGGCCAAATCATACTTGTGAAATTAAATGTGAACAAGAAATTTTGGGAGGCTGTAAAATGCTAAAGTTAGTTGTTAGGGAGAAAAAGTTTTGGTAATTATTGCTAGTTATGGGACAAATTGATAGAGATACTCGTACAAATTCTTGGCCACGTACATGACACAAAATTGACTGTATCAAAACATCAGGCAATTAAAGATCCAGTTTACATTAAGACTGCAGTCATAAAAGTGTCTGGAATGTATTTCTTTCAGATGGTCCTATCCGCTTTTGAGGAACTCACCATTCATATTTTGTGATAAATGTATTACTAAATAATAACTATACTCGCTCCACAGCTGCTGAAAATACTGTGGTAACCAGAAGCTCCAGACTCAACCCAGCGAGCCAGCCTGTGTAGGTAGGACACTCAAATGATGCTGGCAGTCACACTAGTAACGAACCGCTGGAGAAGTCCAACTCTGATATGCCAGATCCTGCACTGTTTCTGAGAGGTGGTGTTCTCTGATCTTTGAAATCCACTTTTTTTTTCTGATTGGCAGTACAGATAAGTTATTTTGTACAGCAGTTGTTTATCTGTGCCTCCCCTCGTGATCCTCCTGTCATTTCTTTTAGCAGCATCATTCATAAAAGCCCACTTGCTGCATGTATTGATTTCTGCTCTAGTTGCTCCCTAGAGCTTTGTGGTATTGCTTTTACGATGCTTATAATAGCAATCCTCTTTTGCAAAGTGGAGATCCTATTTATAATTTATGTATTCAACTATCAGAGCAACCACACATTTTTATTGGGTTTTGTTCTTGTTCAAACTTTACCTTTAGTGACATTCTTGCTTTGGTCCAAGAAAATGGAAAAATTGTGTAACTTGGACTGGGCTTTTGTCCGTTCTTGAAGACCTTCATGAACTGTGAACTGCTGATTACAAGAGTTGATTCAGCTTCAGCTGAACTCCTTAGGAGAATGAATTCAGCTGCTGAATTCAGGATGAGCAAGATCAGACATTTTAGCAAGGGAACATGAACATCAGCCTGCATTTAGGCAGTATTCTGGGAAGCTGTCTCCTGTGTTTGAAGCACCCAGTCTTCTGAGACAAAATGTACTGAGAAATGAGCCCTTTCAACTCTGTCTGTTTAAAATAAACAAAAATAATGTCTTATGGAATTAAAATTTGTTATAATTTTATTCCTTTTTTCCCCTTAATTGCTTACTTGCATTTTCTCCTGATGGAATACTGGAAATAGAGTGGTTGGTTAGAAATTCAAACTGAAGTGAAAATTGTGTAACTCAGATGTAATGTGTTAGTGTTCCACATTCTAACCATGCCTTTTAATTTTGTAACAACCATTAGTGGAAGGGCTGACAAATGGTAGAAACCCGAAAAAAAGTGACAGAATAATTTCTCGCTCTTCTTTTTCTTTTCCCCTGTTACCTACAAAGAGCAGAGGAAGCATGAGAGATTACATCAGCCAGCAAAAAATAGAATCAAGAGGAAGAGATGTGATGGAAAATCCTATAAAATCTATTCTGTGATTAGAGGTATCGTAAAGCGTATGAAGAAACACAGGGGATTGCCTGGAGTTTTCTTATGACTCAGAGGCATCATCACACGGTGAGGCAGACAGTCTGTGAAACAGCAATCTTTTCCAATATGTTTATTACACCAAAAAGGAAAAAAAAAAGTTACATGCACTTCTTCAATTAAAAAAGAAATAGGTTGGGTAGCGTGTTTTGAACTGAAACACAAAAAGTGCCTTCTCAAGATTTATAAACTAATTAAAATCTCTAATGCAGAGAGTACCAAGACAGATACAAGCAAACTTTACACACACAGTTAATGCCCGAGTCCTTTTTTTTCCTTAAAGGTCTGTGCAGTGCAGACCTGATAAAAAATTAAGCAAATTATTTTTGCTCTATGAAATTGCTAAAACAAATATTTTTGTGTGTAGGACTGGTAATGAGGAGGAAGTTCTCTACTTCCATGGTTTAAGATGGGAAATAAGAGAAAGAGACAAGTGGGAAGTTTCTTAGCAATGTTAAACAACATATCCCTGAAATAATTGGGTTTGGACATTATACATGGCTTTAGGTCTGCAAGTTTCACAGCTATAATTAGTGCACCAAGAAACCATTATTTTCACCTTCTTGAGGGTGACAAAAAATATCATTCCCTGGAAATATGAAAATAACCTGATAACCGTGCCCTGAGAAGGAAGTTTCCTTGTTCTGTTTTACCACTAGCATAACTATGTCACTTCCAAAAAGGTGTGCAGATCTTGTGTGTGTCTCCTCTCCTGTGTCCACCTGGCCGGGGGACTACAGCTACTGCTGTCATCTCAAGGGTGGCACCCCAGCAAAACGCCTGAGAGTCAATAATTAAATACCTGGTCAGGTTTCAGAATTCAAGGTTGGAATTTGTGATAAAGTGTTAGATTCTCCGTGTAGAAAGGAATACTGGAAGCTTGGCTGAGGAGGTGTGCTGTCCTGTTTGAATAATTTTCTGCCCAAAAAATTAGTATTTCCTTGCAAAAAAAAGAGATATTAAAAAGGAAGACTACGAGTTTTAACAAAGATGATGACAGAGCTGTTGTATGGTCCAGGGAGTTCTATGGCAGAAGATTTTTCATTTTACTGTAGTTCTCCTTTGTGGTGCTTACGTTTATCAGCTCAGTGTACATGCTGGTTGAGGAAAGATTTTTTGTTTGGTTTTGAAGTTTATTTGGTCTTTACATCTTCTTTTTTTGAAAATTATCAACATTCTAGGCTGATGCTTTCTACAGGGTAACAAAGTATATTGCAAAGACCCAGCTATATCCTTCCAAAAGAATTGTCTGTTCAAACACAGTGTTCCAGAATTGTCCGTCTGTCTTATCTGATGTCTTCCTCAGCCTGCTCCTCCTCCTCTCTGAATTTCATGCTGATGTAAAAATTTTTTTTAAGGATAACATCAAAGAAGCCGGTATGCGTGTCCATCCCACAGTGATACTTAGCACACTGCCAGCGTTGATTTTATGTAAATGTGAGAGAATCACTGTTTGAGAAAAGCTGCTACAAAGCAGGTAGTGGTTTAAGGAAAAGCACAGAGACTGAAAGGGGTTTGCCGGAGCCCTGTGTGATGGGAATGTTAAGAAGCCTGTTCACGTCACCAGCTCCCCTGCTGTACTTTCTATTCTCCTTCCTTTTTCGAGCCAACTTGAACAGAGGAACTGCCTGCTAAGGAAAACCTTCAACGCAATGTGTAATGAGTCTAGCCACAACCCATGCAGCACAGTTAATCATTTTTATTAACTGAATTTGCATTTCTTTTTTTTGCTGTATCGGCATCTGAGACTGGAGCAATGTAAGACATATTTAGCATGTGGTTACTTTTGGAAAACTCCATTTATACACTCAAAAGAAAAAAAAAGGTTATTCTAAGAGGAATGTTCAGGTGGTATGTATTTAAATAACAAAGGAAATATTAATGCATAATATAACATAGCAATTTAGCTCTGAGGATCTGAATCGTCTCTTGAAGCAGCGAAAATGTGAACTAATGCAACCAAAAAAAAATTAGTAAAACTGTAAAACCACTGTTAAATGAGAGCTTACTGGAGTCAAGAATTTCTGCTCGAATCAGTCATGGGATTACAGCCAAGCTCAGCCTGTAGGTGTCTGGAGGTACACAGGAACAGACAAATGATCACTACAAGAGCTTTTCAGGTTCACAGAGCCAACACGGGGTTTGGCTCAGCAAGTCTACAAATTGTACTCTTTTTCAAAGAGATCAAGAAGTTCCCTTGCCATTGGGACACTTCAGGTCCACCAAATGCTATTGGTTTGTTGAGTTTGTTCATAGACACAATAACCTACTAACTAGTGCCATGCTGTGGAAACAGCCCCACTGATTTAAGTGGCCATTCAGTGCACGTGCTGTTGATGTCGGGTGAATAAAGTAGTTTTAATTATCCGACATGAAAAATGAAAGTGGCCTTTCCTTTACATTTAATAAAGGAGAATTCCTTTTTCTTTCTAAACCAGATTGGTTTTGTAAGCAGCAGTTGGATGCAGTGATTCCTAGTGAAAAAGTATCTGTGATTTACATTGGTAGGAGGGGTAGCACAACGAGGCATCACATTCCTGTAAGTGGTTTTTTCCTTAGTAGTAGTTTTTTCCTTAGTTTTTTTCCTTTAGTAACTGCCGTTACTAAAAGTGCATTGTAACTGCTGCAAAGTAAAATCATCTAACCTGTTGCATCCTTCAAAATAAATGAAATATCAAAGCTAAGCATTTAACATTGGAAAAAGTAGACTGGAGAGTAAAATATTTCACTTCATTAACATTTGTTTTGGCACCAGATGATACAGGACATTAATGTTTTTATAGAATTTTCTGAGGTTTTAATCTAGCAGTGTTTCTTTAACATAAGTAGACTGTAGTACTTAAATGCCTTTGAATTCCAAGGGATTTGACATCCCCAAGTGTAATTTAAGCCTTTTAAAATTAATGCATATTTTATAAAAATACAGAATAATATTAATATAGTCTAATTACTTTGGATTTCTTGCCCAGTGCCTGAGAAGTTTTCTATAATTCTTATCCACTTTTCTTGTAGAAAAACTTTGTTATATCAAGAAAGAGGATATCTACCCACATACTTCTGATTTATTTTCTCTTATCCTTGTTTTCCTCACCATCCTTCTCAGCCTCATCTAATGCAAATCAGGAGCTCATTTGGATGCACTGCTTTAATTTCAAGCCTGATAAGATTACATTGTTAAATATAACAGGATGTATTTTTACCAATAGATTTTTTATTTCTGCAGTGGCAAATTTCAGCAAAAACCAATGGACACCGATTTTTAACCACTATCTAGAATTTCAGACTTCTTGCTGCCTGACCTGCCTAAAATAATTAGCTATTTCCTTATGCTGAACTGACAGCTACCTGAGAAACAGCAGGCATTCTCAATGTTAATAATGCTATGCAGCCCGAGGCTTTTTTTTTCTTAAATTACCAGCATAAAGAAGATTGCAGCAAGTCATATTTGTAGAATAAATTGTGAAGATGTTTTAGCTTAACAGAATCAAAGATGATCTCAAAATACAGAAAAAAAAGGATCAGAGAACTAATATTATATTTTCCCATAGGCTTTGGTTCACAAAGTAGCTGGCTTATGATGACCGGACTATGTGATTTTTTTTCCGTATATGATTCCTGGTTGATACTCCATAATGACTTAGTATGTGACCTATCAAAGATACCTGTTAGGGTTGTTTCAAAACAAGCAAATTCAGGAACTTGACAAGCACTGCATAGGCTTTTGGAGAGCTGAGAGGCATAGCAGAGAGAGTAAGGAGCTTTCATTCAAGAGGAAAGCACACGGAACAGTCCTCCTGAAGGACTTGTTTCTATCATTAAAAAGACATTTTTGTTGTATTTTTGTGACAATTAGCTAATGATTCACAACCCATATGCTTGTACCAGATGTCTGAACCTTCACGGGCCAAATCATATTTAATCCTTCAGATGAACCATTTCATATTTCTTAATAACAATAGTCAAGATCATTATTTTAATTCTTATCACTTCAAATCCAAACATAGCAAATAGGATGAATAATAGGCTTCAAATTTTTCCCCTGATTAATGGGCTATATATGTGCAGAAAAACGCTTCCATCTTGAAGATGCAATTTCCCCAGTGAAGCCATCGCTAGCCAGACCTTCATTCCTGGAGCAGTTTCCCTGCACTGTGGAACGACGATTGTGATTAGAAAATGCAAGCGCCCAAGATTAAGTTTTATAACTTCCATGTGCTACAGATGCTAACAGTAATAACTGCCGTATCTCTTCATTTCACCCTGTCTCCCTGTCACTTTTAAGAGTTGTTTCTCTTGAAATACTTATTACTAATATTATTAATATTGGTCTGAGAGAGAAAAGAACCTCACAAGCAGCAGGGTGCTGATAATGTTCCTACATCTACATAGTGCCTCTCATCTCAGAAGTTTTAAATACCATTATAAGTGTTTTCCTCCATTTTCCTAAGAAAATTAAAATTCTTTAAACTTGTCCTTTTACTGCCTTTTTATTTCCTATGTGAAAATCTCCTGTCTTTCTATTTATGGTTATATTCCCTCCAACTAGGTTCAAAGTGGTTTTTCTCTGCTTTGAATGTCTTTTTTCTGCTGTAAACCACAAGGTTTTTCTCTGTACAACTAAGGAAAATTCTCAGTGTGGCTTGACAGCGAACAATTAAAATCTCTTGGCAATGTGCAATTAAAATCTCTCCTTAGTGTTCCAAAATTTAGGACATTTTAATCATGAGCTCATTGTTCATGCTGAGTGACCAATAACAGATGCATACATAGGTGATTCCTGGTTTTAGGAACATGCCCCCTGCAGCACGTTCCGATCTAGCATAAGGTATGTTCGTTTCCATTGTGAAGAATTAATAAATAGATCCCATTGCTGAATCACCTTCCCCATATCTTCTGGGAAGCAACATTTCATAGTCTGAAAGAGAAGTTAGAAGCATTCTTGATATTTATTCACAGGAGATTTTAATGCGGAATTGGTGAAACACCGATACATGCCCTCTTCCAACTGCACCTTACAGCTACCAGAAGTCACGCTGGGGTTCCTTAGGCAGGTGGTTTCCAGCTTGCTCTAATTAGTCTGAGGCTGTTGAGATGGAAACCCTTTATTTGTAACAGAATCTTGTGATGGGATTGCACACATATGCAACATACAGAAGCACCCCAAGTCTGCCAAGCTTGAGATCAAAACCTGCTGATACATGTCACTTGGTTTCTGTCATCTATAATGCTTAGTGAGGACAAGTTTTTGTTACTTTGACAAAGTAGAAATATTTGTGTTTCAGGACAGACAACACGGTACAGCAGCTGAGCTTTCTGTTCTTCAGCATACCACCTGAACTCTGTACTGCGGGACGGTAAAAACTCCCACGCAGGACCGGACAGTGATCGGAGAACACTGGGGAGAGAGCAGAAAGGGAATTTATCATCCCCAGGATGTTTGTTCCACTCTTGTCTCCCATTGCTCATGAATAAACAAGAGGAGAGAGAACAGGGGAAACTGGTAGAGAGAGAGAGCGATAACATGCTCTTCATTCAAGTGATAATTGCTCTGTCTGGGTTGTCAGGCTGATGACACTACTGTCTGTTTTAACTCAGAAGTAGTTTTCCATGTAAATTAAAAAGCACATGTGTCAAATTAACCTTTCTATAGTTGCAGTAGTTTCAGTGCAGTTATAGGAGACACAATTTCTGCCTTAACTCCATACAGTTTTTCTAGGCTTTGTAGGAAGCTCAGAATCAAAAAGGTGGACGTGTTTGTAGGGAATGAAGCTGAATGTATTTTGTAGAGTTACTGTCTGTTACATTTTTATTTTAAACATAACACCTACGTTATAACTAAATTGCACCACAGCCTTCTTATAATTCATTTTTACTGGAAAAGAGCTGGTGGAGAATCCGAGTAGGAAAACCCGAACATGGCATGGCCTTGAATTCCTCCGAGTGCATCATTACAGAAGGTCAACAAGGATACTTGTGAGCCATTTCAGTACTTGTTGATCAGAAATAATTTCATTTTGATTCATCACTAGAGCTCTTCACAAATACAACCTTATAATTTTTGCCTCTCTCTGAATGCTATAATGATAACTCATGAAGCTCCATCTTTCCAATCCTGTCATCACTACAATGGCATCAGGGAACAGGAGAAGTTTCATGTTTAGTAAAAAAACTAAACTACAGACATAGCATTTACAAGATATCTACAAAATTATTCTGGGAGGAGTGGATGAAGGTATATTATTGCTCAGTAATATTCTATACTGTTGTGGTTTATTAAGTACAATGCTGCATTTAATATCGGCAGTGTCACTAATTCCACTCGCAGAACTCCAACCTCCATTTCTGTCAGCATGGCAGGACAGCTGTTCTCAGAAAGAATAGCATTAAAAGGATAAGTTCTTTCCTTTTTAGCTTTTAAACCTTTGTAGGTGTTAAAACAATTTTGCAAAACACCTCAGGACAAACTGCAACATACTTTTTACTTTCCTGGCATATGCAAGGTTTGTAATATTTATTGTGCCTTGTGGATTTTTTTTCCCTTCCCTACAAATAGAAATGCAAGACATTAAAGCTGTCAGAGAGAGACGTATGGAAACTTCATTAGGTAGGAATATTTCTTTACTCAAGCACATGAAGCGTCAATCTGACCCATGGTGTGCATTTAGGAGGCTACCTTGAGAACAGACCCGAAAGCACACAGCTCCTTCCCACTGCTTTTGCGACATAGGAACTGGAACAGAACTGGGAAGAAACCATGACAGTTGCTCAGCAGGATCCAGTATCTTTGCAGTTTCCTGACATACAGTGCCTCATTTAATGTGATCTCCACAGGATCCAGTTTATCCTGAATTTTACTTCCTATTATAGTGCATTGTGAAATAATGGAGATCTGGAGAAGGTTGATCTCTGAATTTGCATTGCCAGCGTGTTATCCCCATCGTGGTCAGAATTTGAAGAAAGTTCTTGTCTGAGTTGGCAGAAGCCTTGAGAAGACCATTGGGCTGCAGACAGGCTGGGTACACAAACCGTTCCAGAGGGGTGTCTGTCTGAGCTCTTCTTAGTTGTGTTCAAAACCTCCTACAAAGGCAACGGCCAAACCTGCCCAGACAGCTTATTCCAGCACTGAACTGGACCCAGTACTGGGAACCTGCTTCTTGAAATCTGATCTTAACCGCTTCTGTTGCAAACTGGCCAACTTTGGGGTGTGCTCTGCTGACCCTTTTGAAGCAAATAGTTTACAACATTCAACACAGTCATTGTTGACAAAGTTTATCCCTAAAAACTATGACAGTCTGAAAGTGTTAAGAGGAACCAGAGGAACTGCAGAGAATTCTGACTCTGTGACTTCCTAGCGACAACTGGAAATGCAGTGCTAGTGCAGCAGTAACCCAAGGGGGAGCCGCAACAGGAAATTGTTTGTTTCAGTTTGGAAATTGGTGAGAGTAGAAAGAAAATGATGAAATGTTTACTTTAGAACTACTTGCAGATTCAATACTAACTCTGAGGGCATCTCTCTTTGTGGCTCTCAGTTCTCTTCCAAACCTATTTGTCTTGAGAAAGAACTGAGGAGATGTTATAAAACCTGCATTTTTCTAAATAAGATATGACCTGGGTTAGCTGCTCAGGTTTCAAATTGCATCTTGTGAAGTCGAGTTCTTGCATTATGGGACTCGAAGGTCATGAAGGGGGACCGGGGAAGCCAAATATCATCCAGCTCAGTACCTGTAAGGCTGCTTTTGCAGCAGATCATAATGTTTAGCTGTATCTCCAGTACGCCCTGAGATTTTCTATATTACGCTCTGTAAATAGAGGAGACTCCCTGGCTATGACATACTGCTGCAGAGCAGGTAGTGATCTAATGAAAAGCAAAAGAAGACTGCGAAGGGGTTTGCCGGAGCCCTGTGTGACATGAATGCTAACAAGTCCACTCACGTCATCAGCTTCCCTGCTCTCCGCTCCCCTCTCCCTCCCTTCCTCGCTTTTTTATGAGCCAGCTTGAAATCAGGGAATTACATGCTAAGGAAAACCCTTCAGCTAAACATATAATTATTCTGCACAGGATCAGTGCAGCACAGTTAATCAGTTTACCAACTGAATTAATTTTTATTTTTTCATGTCTGCATCTCCTGTTGAGAGTGAAGAAATTCTAGATTCAAAGGGGAAAAAAATGGGTTGCAGTTGTGAACTGAGTGCCTAAAGCTGAGCATTCCTGATGAGAGAAACCTCCACTGCAGGCTGCTTTGGCAGATAAACCTTACTGTCAGTCCCCAAGACTTTGAATAACTGACTCCATGTGAAGTTATTACTTACAGGTACTTAAGAAATAACTGGCTTCCTATTTTAATTTTCAGCTGTTTAATAACATTCCTTCTCTGGCAGTCGCAGTGGTATTTTATCGCATTGTGTTTCATTTCAGTTCATTGGATTGTTTTGAAAAGTCAGTATTTATTTGGACAGAGGTGTCACTTCCCTGTAATGAGCTCACATTTTAAATGACCTACTTGTAAACTGCTTCACTTAGGGAGCGTGAAATCCTAAATGCTGCTATTTGTAAAAGTACAGATAAAACCTTTTAGATTCTACTTACAACGAAAACACAAACTATCACGCTCTTATTAATTCTAGGTGCAAATAAGAGTCAGCCGTAAGACACCATATCTCCCCTCTGGCCCCCTTGAGCCCCCAAATTCTGTGCAGGATTGCCTTCCACAGTGCGCGCATCCACACTAAACCAGATGGCCTTTGGTTCAGGAGCGCTCACCCCCATAACCTGTTGGCAACTGCAAAGTGTCTCTGAGTTTCACAGGAACGTGATGGCCCAAAAGCATCCAAAGTCTCCAGGTAGAAGCATTGCAGATGTAAATATTGAAGCGTAGTTTGTCATTTACTCACATTAGTATGTTAATCAGAGAGTAAACTGACCGAGTTTGAAAACTACTCTGATTATTAATGTATGTGCACACTTTGCGGGTTATATTTGTTTTCCCGTCAGTGCCAAAATGGAATCTGAGCAAGGTAAAGTTCTTCTCTTCAAGTACCTTTTGGGTCCACAGTACATACCCCCAGGAAAACATTTCTGTAATAACGGGTACATGCCAGGAGAAGTACTGGCTCATTGCTGAAGTGAAAACAATTTAGAGGAATATAAAATTTCAGAAAGTTTGCGAAAAAAAGAATAGTGGCTGAAAACTGCGGTTAAAAATATCTTCACAATTCATGTTTTCGACTCCTTTGAAAACTTTCTTTTTAACCTCAGTGCCTTCTGATGTTTATTTCCTAAACTTCACAAAATGTTTCTGTATAAAGACAATTTCTTTGACATAAATGTATCCAGAGTCTTGACTTCTAGATCCCCTGTAAGCCCCAAGAATCAATGTCTAAAGACCCGCGTGGCCTTTCCAGGTTGTCTGCACCATCACATGCAGTTCCCAAGTTGAACTCCGGTTGAATAGGTTCCCAAGAAAGGCATAGTGGATAAACACAAGATGCCAGCTTGTCAGAATAATGTTCCTTGGAGCCTACCAAGTTTTAGGTTTTTGGCAAGTAACATTTCCTTCAGGAAATGTGCAGAAGGGTGTCTCCTCTGGGTTGGGGCTTAGGCTTCAGCTGCTTCTGATAATAGCACGCTGTAACCAGGACACATTCCGGGGAGCCAGGTCTCAAACTATTAACCTCATTTTTGTGGCTTTCTTCCATCTTCTCTTCAATTATTTGATGCTGCTAGTACTCACTGCTAGTTAATTTCAAAACATGTACTTTGCTAACAGATTTTAAAAGTACAACAGCTTAAATAAATATAAATTCAAGCTAAAAAGGCATATTACTATAATTTCCCCATGAAATATGTTCTCATTTACAACCTTTACAAATAAAGCTAATTGACTGCACACTTTTAAGCAAAAAAAAAAAGTATATTACACTTGCAATATTTGTTGCATTGTTTATTAACATGTTGCTTTCTATAGCAAAGATAATATGCCACGTTCATAGCATGGTAATTTTTCTAAAATGTCTTTACCATATCTTTTAACGCTCTCAAAGCAGTGTACCTTTCAGTCTAGAAGACATATGTAAAAGGTACCTTATCACTTGAATATTACTACCTTCGACCTCTCTAATGCATTAACAGCTATTTAGCAGCATGACTATAGCTCACGGAGCTGACATACAGAACACACAGAAATCACAGGCAAACAGCAGGCGCAACGGGGGAGTGTTTGTAAAGTAAGGGATTTACGAGTAGTTTTAAACTAACTCTGGTGTGCTTCCATTTGTGTGTGCTAGGTCTTTTCTTTGGCTAAAATTGAGGTATGCATTTATAAAGGTAAACATGAGAATAAAATTTTTTTCACCATAAAAGCATGGTGAAAATGGACAAACATGAAACCTTACCATTAGTGGCTCTGTAGCACTCATGTTACCATCATCTTGTGAATACTTCCATGTCCATTGCATTATTCTTACTTATGCTTAAGCCCAGAGGCATACGACTGACAATACTGTCCGCTCCAGACATCCCTATGGATGCTGTATGCAGTCTTTGTATCGAAATTTAACTGCCAGGCAACTCCATACATTTAAAAACCTTTTGTTTGCACGACCTTCTTGCTTCCCATGGTATGCACTGCACATGTGATGGATCAGTGTTACCCAAGATGTAATTAGTTTACATCAAAAAGGATAAAAAAGTAGCAGGAAGTATTTTTTAATTTAGCAACAAGTATTACACACACTTTGACATTTAATTTGCATTATAATTCAAGTCATGAGTTAAAATAGCATAATGGTCTGTACACTTTTTGAATCTTTTACATCCTGAAAATACAGGTGTGGATCTGAAAACTCTCCCCCGCACGTACATTAGGAATTGATCTCAAGTAATGACATTGGAGTGTGGGAATCAATCCTGTATCTAACGCTTTTGGGATCCATCCTGACGACCTGTTTAAGACTTCCCAACTAACCTGAGTTCACAAACACCGGAGAAACAAACTACATATATTCCCTCAGATACTGTCAGCTTCATAATACCGTATGCTTGTCGAAGAACAGTTTGCTCATGATTGCAATGTGTCTGGTGAGCACCTAAACAGCCCAATCTCAGTTAAGTATGGAGATGTATCTCAGCAAAATGAAGTCAAACCGTTCCCTTGTTAATGAGAATACTTTGAGAGCTTTAAGGATATTACGGTGGGCATCCAGTTCAACCCTCCCGTAAGTTCAGTAATCACCTTACAGAAATTATTTCAACAAGCAATGTACAAACATAACTTGCACCTCTTCTCCTTATATAATGGAGATTCCTTGCAGCAGAAATGATTTGTCTCTGAGACAGACAGCTCATCAGAAGCAACGTATAACAACACTAGTGCATCCCACTGGGGAAATACATCGTTCCCCACGCAGGAGAGATTTAAAACACTCAGCATCACGAACGATTCTTCACTCTCCCCTCCAACTCAATCTGTTTGCAGCACAGCTGAGTATTGCAAGGCAAAACATGTCACAGCTTATGGCTGTGTTGTGAAACTGCGAATGTGCAGGGAAATCATCATGCCTGTCAAGTTATCGGGAAGAGTTTCCCCAGCGAAGCAGCGTTCAGCCCTGCGCCTTCCCCATCGCGTGCCCCCCACGCACAGCACGGGCTGCACTGTCCACGGTACCAGCGATGGACGGGGAACTGGGTGCACTGGGCGCAACAGCGGCACAAGCAAGAGCGGCTGGGAAGCCTGAACAAACCAGGACGTGTCACTAAAGGAGCAGAATTCCTCAGTCCAGCCACAGGCACCTTCTGCTCCTGGTGGTACCCTAAACTACACACAAGTGCTGCACAGCCACTGCATCGGATCACCTGATATGAGCAAAACAGACCTAATCAGGGCAAATTTAAAGCAGCCAAATGTAATGTTACAGTGTGCAAGGCATAATGGAGCCATGAGACACAAACACTTTATGCCTGCATTCACCAACAAATGCATTCGATCCCTCCTCAGTTCTCGGCAGAAATCCCAACAACATGCTGCACAGCTTAAACAGCTTCCCTCATCAGTCCTGCCTTTAAAAACTACTGTGCAAAGCAGCATCTGGATTATTAAAACTGAATAAACTCTTCCCCAAACAAAGAATACAAGAGGAGACACATAAATTGCAAGGATCCAAAGTACAGACAATAGATGGTAAGAAATGATCCTACCTTTCATCCAATCCACTACTTGCTTGGGCGTCCACTTGCTAATAGGTTCCATAACGAGAGCCATCATCAGATCACTTTATCATTCACACCAAAATCAGGAAAAAAAGGAGAGGAAAAAAAGAAAAAAAAATGTTTTCAGAGCATGGCTGGGCTGAGAGCTGTAGGATCTGACAGCGCAGTCCAAAGAGAAGATGATGCTTTGTCCCTCTAGGTTTCTCCTGCACTGATTCAGTAATGTATAAAATTACACTGCTTGATCAGCGCTGGCACCTCCCCCACTGCACACAGCCTGCAACACGCCGAGCACGGAGCCAGGAAATGGTGCAGTACGTATAGACTTACTTACAAAAGCCTCTACCCACTGATCTACTTATTAGACTGGCACAAATATAAATTTCTCTTACACAGAGAGCAATTCAAGCTGGAGCTATTCCAGACGCTGAGTTTTTAAGGAGCTTTATTGCAACAAGCCCTGGGATGTTCATCAGGGAAAATATCACAACTGGAACTTGATAGCAGATTGTCTGGGCTTCATTGTGAATATGCTGACTGTCACTGGGTTTAAAGAGAAGATAGAAATATCAGAATATCACTTGGCATCTGGCAAAATGCTGAGCATCTCCATCTTAACAATACAAAATGTTGCTGGAGTCCTATACTGTGTAATCATGTAATTCAGAATGTCAAACACAGTAGAAAAAGTCTTACCCAAGGAAAAACTGTTGGAAGAAAACTCTTTTTTCTGGGTACATCCAGAGCCAATAGATTTCCTTCCATGAGCTGCTCATTTTATAGTGAAAGAATGACAGCATCGAAGAGTCAATTTTTACTACCCCAGCACTTCAATATAGATGAGTACAGCAAGTATTTCCATTCAAAGCACCAGGACCGTTAGTCAACCTCCCTCTTGTTAGGGAGGGGAAAAATGTTTCAAAGATTTCTAACAGTGAAGTTTACTGCCCTTCCATAAGACGAAGGTGAAATACTTTAACGAGATGTGCCAACAGCGCTTTTTGGACCCGTTTGTGACTCTTTGCACCTCATGCAGCACACATTCTGCATCATGTGGCAGAAGAGGTGCGTGCTTTCTGTTTGATCCATTGTCTGAGACATGCTGCCCCACTATTTTATCCTAGGGGGAGAAACTCAGATTCCAGAAAAAAAGATGGAACAAAGCAGTTCCACCTTTCTTTTCAGCTATCTTTCATCTGTGCCTTTTCTTCCTGCTCTGCTCCAAGTTCCACCAGCACATTTGGGTGAGAAGATGATATCGTTACCATGTCTGCCTCACTCCGTGGGGCTGTGTTAATGCACCCAGGCTGAGAGCTGTCCTCTCTTTCCCATATGGGGGAATATAAAATACAGATGGAATACTTACGCTATACTGTTTCAAGGTTCTCCTTTAAGCCTCCATAGGTAAGGATGCAGACAGGCATCCTTTTTGCCCCCCAGAATGTCTCCAAAGAGATGTACCATTCCCAGTTCAGTGATGCACTCGATCCTTTTTTATTCTTCTTTTGCTTTGGGAAGCAGTGTGATTAGTATTCTATGATGTATTTTGAGTGCTCAGAGCACAGATCTCCTTCACAAAAGGATTCACATCAATTCTCCTTCAAGAAGGCTGTTTCCAGCTTAACAGCATGTCAGCTTCCTGTGTGAGGTTTGGGAGACCACTTCCAGCAGCTTTAGTTCTGTCTAAATAGCTGTTTTCAATGGACAAAAAGATTTCAAACACACAATACTTCTCTTTTTAGGCAATAGGGGACTAGAATTGAGATACACAGAATAAATATTTCTGTTAGCTATTGGAAGCTGTACCAGCTGTTTGTTTTGAGGCTATGCTTTCTTAAAATTACTTTCATAAAAGGATCACCTCTCATAAATTGAGTTCAATACAAGCATGGGAGAGTTTGAGATAAGCTATCTTGTGCATGAATTCAATATTTGGACACAATTACATTAAATAATCTTAATTCATTACTGTTTGGACTATTTCCCTAATTCCTGTAACTTGACAGACGTTCTGTCACTGTCCTTTTGTCTCGTGTTTCCTACCAGTGCTTGACTGGGCAGACTTTTTTTTGTATAGTTTGACATATTTTTGGAAGAGGAGGGAGCCTGAATTCAAAGCCCGTCAATGTCCGTGGGCACACTTCCATTCACTTCGATTGTCCTTGGATGACAAAAGAAGCCCAAAACTCTTATTTTGGAATCAGCACTTCCATTTTCAGAATGAGAGCTTTCTAAAACTTTTTTCACGTCCTGTTGCTGCGGCTCCTCACCACAAAGACGGTTTGCATTTTCATTTACTCACACTGTTATTCACCACCATGGTGCTAGCTCAGGCAGTGACAATATTTGTCTGAAAGATCTTGACTGTTAGATAATCTCCTGTGTTTTTCTTTATTATTACTAGTCACAGTTTGTCTGTATTTTGGGTTTCTACAACCTTCTGGACAATCGTCTACTTTATGTACGACTTCTTGGAAAGAAATATTTAAAGTTGTGAAAAACAGTAACTCTGCTTCTCTCCCTCCTGAACAGATTATTTATTCAGCTTCGTTATCCGCTGCACAGATCAGTGCGCATAGCCGTAGTTTGTCACGAACTATTCTAAACCGAGACAAATTCCCCTTTAACTTATCTCATGGATACGTTCATGGTAGCAGTCCATGGAAGATTGCACCTGGGTATCTCCTCTGCTTCTTGTTCTGTTATCTCAGGAAGGATGTATCTTGCACACCCTGTCATATGAGAATATCACAGGAACATGGGAAGCCAAATGGAGCCAAGATGTGTTCTGACTGTTTCCGTAACCACAGGTCAAGTCAGTACATAGCAGTTTTTAGTACAGGTTGTCCAGTATGCCAGCTGAGGTAATGACTCTGAAATGAGTAATCATGGAACAAGCCACCCATTGCACTGAGCTATTGTCCTTAGTGCTGACGTGCTTCTAAATATAGCTGGGCTAGAGTAAATCACCTGCCTCACAGTCACTGTCGGCTATAGTCACCCTAGCAAAATTAAGTTTGAGAAGCCACTAAACAAGGAACGTTTTTAAAAAAATAAGTAAATCTCTGCAATCCCTAAAGCTACTCCATGCGTTTTTCAGTCCATTTATTGCAAGGCTCCTGCCGAGATCTATCCCCCAATCTACCCAGCACTGCTTCCTAATACCAGCATAAAAGAAACAATGCGTTCCCATGATTATGTTTTTCTTCCAGGCTGAATGTAGCATATCAAGAGAAAAGAAGATCAAGGAACATCATCCTCACTATTATTCTATCTAGGTCATGTAAATGAGAAATGCTTTCTGACTGAAGGCTGCATCGGCATCGGAGCAAAGCGAGGCATTTGGAACAGAGAAAGGAAACAGAACCTTCACTATATGAAGCAACGCTGTTGTCAGAGGCCAATATAAAATAATCTGGTAATTTCAGGCCATGATCACTGCTATTGCCTTTGACAGCGGAGGCCTAAGGCTGAACAGACTGGCTGAAAGGTTTTGAGTCCCTCCTTCTTCACAGCAACAATGCTGGTAGTTCTTTAGCTTTTGAGCACCGCCTGGTATCTCTGGGGTTTCTAATTAAACCATCCTTCTCTCTGTTTTCATGGCCATTGTGGCAGGCAGTTGAATGTTCTTGTCTATTTCACAGCCAGTGATAACTTTCCAATCAATGATTATGCTCAGACCTGGTAATGTGGTTAGTGTGACACTTAGAGCTTCTTTGATGAAGAAATAACCTGCATGTTGTGAAATAAGTCCTTTATAAGCAGCTTAGTTTAAGAAAATCTTGACATTGCACTTGATAGCCACGGTGGAAATCAGAAGCATGCAGCTTCGGAGCCAGTCAGTCATGAATGCCCTGAAAAAGTGCTATGCAATGTTATAAACCAGGACACCTATAATTTACATTATTAATGGAAATATAGGCAAAATCTCTAAGGAAATGACTGCTGAACTCTTGGCTATCATTAAAGGTTTTTATCATGTAACGTTCGTGTATTATACAGCTTCTTTTTGTGGGAAAGAACATTTTAACAAAACAGAATGCAGCTAAATTATTAGTTTGGATCGGTTCTGTTCTAAACTAGGTTCTGCCTGATGCTGCTCTCATGCAATCCCTTCTTTGCGTCTTAACTCTCAAGACCCTTGTGTTTCAAAGGTGGAGGGCAAGAAAACTGCTCTTGCTAAATTTGTATGAGAGCAACAGAGCCTGTGCTAGGAGGAACAAAACCCCCAGCTTACATTTGTGATAGGGATCAACTGGCATTCCTGTTTAACTCTAAACCTTCCCCTTACCTAACCCTGAGTTTACACGCTGAAGGGCTGGATTTTGGCTGTCCTCAAGGAAGTTCAGAAGAGCTGGAGGAGGCTTTGAGCAGCCCACAGAGGGGCTGTAAGGAAAAGGTAAAACCAGTCCCAAATCCCAACGAGTGTCAACAAAAAAGTGCTACGTGACAGATCAGTCCAGCGCTTTTGGAATAGGAGGGATATCCTAAGGGAGCAGGTGTTGCATCCTCTCCGACATGTGCCCCAGCTGGTGCCGGGAGGTGCTTTCACCCTCTGGAGGCGTTAACCCTCATTCTCCTTTCTCCAGGTGTCCTGGCTCTGACCCGGCTGCCGGGGCTGGGGACAGGGACATTTCCTGCACGGCTGTGCCCGTTCTGGAGTGCCACCTGCCGGCACCGAGCCCAGCCTCAGCCCTGCAGCACTGCAGGCAGGGAGGAGATGCTCTCCCCTGCATTGAGCAAGGTGTAGCGACGGGTGGGAGCATCCCCGTGGGGCTGCACCTGCCTCAGGTCTGAGCAAGGGAAGTTTGTGAAAATTTCAAACTTCAAGACATTTTTAGAATAGGATGCAAGCGGCTAATTTTTACTGCTGATGTTTATTGTATTTTTTCCATAAGAACCCACTGTAGTCTCTGCTATATGGTCACAGCTGTTGTATTAATATTGCAGTTTTTACATGGAGCTTCATTAGAAATGTGTATTTTTCATGCTCCATTAGGTGACGTAACTGTTTTATTAATGTGTGTTAGTGATCATATATGATATCTTACATTAATTTGGTATTAAAACACCCTTAGCAAATTGCTTGGAAATCAGGGCTAACATTGCAAAAATGCAAGAAATATTCAGTTCTTCAGGATTACAGAGAAATTATTTCATAATCACTTGCTAAAAATACATCTTGACACTGCTGAGTGGATTTGTACAGTGCTTTTTTCTTAGTGTACTTTAGTGCTCACAAAAGCTCCTGTTCTGACATCTCTTGAGATTGAAGTCCTCTATTTAGCCACAAAACATGTACACTATGGACAGAGGCAGTGAAATTTCATCCTATCTTGCCATCACTCTTATCATAAGATTGTCTGTTTTTTTCACAAATTGCCCTGTAGGCATCTTACAATTTCTTGACATCAACGGTGATTTATATAAGATGGATTCTCTAGATTATATATCTCAGGGAAAAAATTAGCACTTTTTGCAGCCATATTCAGAGTTTTAAATGTACCCTAAATGTGTTAATGTCAAAGATATCTAAAAGGATACAGAAAAATTAACATGAAGAATATAGTCATTCTCTAACATAAATCCACTTACTTCAATGAAGACACTGTGCAGTGACAACAGGAACAATTTTTTCCCACAGAAGATGGACTATGTGGTGCTTTGACCAGGGCTGTGTGCTGGTTTTGGCTGGGACAGAGTTAGTTTTCTTCACAGTAGCTGGTGTGGGGCTGTGTTTTGGATTTGTGCTGTTGATAACACAGGGATGTTTCAGTCACTGCTGAGCAGGGCTCACACAGAGTCGAGGCCTTTTCTGCTTCTCACCCCACCAGTGAGTGAGCTGGGAGTGCACAAAGGAGTTGGGGGGACACAGCTGGGACAGCTGACCCTGACTGACCAGAGGGACGTTCCAGACCGTATGGCGTCATGCTCAGCCTATAAAGCTGCAGGAAGCAGAAGGAAGGGAGGGTTGTTCAGAGTGATGGCGTTTGTCTTCCCAAGTCACCGTTATGCGTGATGGAGCCCTGCTGTCCTGGGGACGGCTGAACACCTGCCTGCCGACAGGAAGGACTGAATGAATTCCTTGTTTTGCTTTGCTTGGGTGCATGGCTTTTGCTGTATTTATTGAACTGCCTTTATCTCAGCCCATGAGTTTTATCACTTTTACCCTTCCGAGTCTCTCCCCCATCCCACTGGCAGGGGGTGAGAGAGCGGCTGTCTGGTGCGTGCTTGTCAGCTGGGGTTAAACCACAACTGACTGCAAGTGTTTTTCTGAGCAGAGAATATTGAAACGTTTTCATATTCATGGAAACAGGATCGTCTGATTTTAGTCTGCTTGCTAATATCACGACCATGTTTACAGTCTTCCAAACAGCTCCAAATAAGAGGGCACGCTCAAACCTGTGAATCGCTGTGACAATCTTCAAAGCAGAGATACAAGAAGAAAGTACCTTGAAGAAGTGCCTGTCAAATGCGCTTCTACCTTGCCAAGGAAAAGGATGCTTTGATATAGAGACTTGTACCACCAGACCTCGTCACAGCTTCCTGCCTGCAGAAGAGTAAACTTCACGAGGAGACAGATATTTGGGTAAGACTTAATGTTGAGCTGCTGGAAAACAGAGAGGATTGATAACACAGGTGCCTCATCTGCATAATTTATCTCTTCAGTTTGCCATCATCAGTTTGGTAAACAGGGAAAAACGACAGAAAAATCCTTTGTTATCATTTTTCTGCAGAGAATTCCAACTATAAAGTTCTGCTAAATTCAGAATTGACTGGATAGTGCAGCTACATTAAGGAGAAACAGGAAAATATCTTGCAGCAAATCTATTTGAGTCTCACATGTGACTCGCTACCTTCAGAGGGGATCCTGTTGCACTGGGCAGACAGTTCTAAGCTCAGAATGGATTCACCCTCTTAGTGCAGTTTTCCAAAACACGGGGATTATGGTATCAACGGTCACAGGGCCAACATGAGAATTTGTGAAGGCTAACTGGACAATGTCTTTGCAAAATACGTTCCAGCTTAATAGAAACTGTCAGTGTCATGCCAAAATTATTGCATGTGGATCAACAGCCTGTAGTATATAGGTATGATGTAAATCAGATTACATTTTCATAACTCCTCTTTTTGGCCCTAAAATCTTTGCATTTATGAATTTTAAAATCTGAGTGACTGTTAGCTCTAGTGTCTTTTCTTTTAAGAAAACAAAGTATTAGAATATTTATTACTATGGTTTGTTTGGTTTCCTGTCAATATATCCATATCCACTTGTATACAATATAATTTATCTTTGCCTTTCCCCTTCTTCCAGTAAATAAATGGAAAATATTTATTTGATAAAAACAGAAGTGTTCAATATACTTCCTCCACAAGAATCATATAACCCCATATAAGCAATAAACCATCTGCTTCTCACTGCATTAGGTAAACCGTATTACTCTGGAAAAAAACAATAGTAATGGGAAACTTGACAACAGTAATAAAACTTCCAAACTATTGATACCAGATTCCCTTGTTATTTGTTATTTGCTGGCTGGAAAGTAGGCTTTGGAACAAAATTGCCTGTTGATTTTCCTAATGTGATCTCAGGGAACTTGGTCTGTATATTCTGTGTAACATTTATTGTTTGAAGAAAACAGTCCAGCAACATTGCAAATGGGACTCGTTTTTCCATTTTGGGACACTCACTCTGGTGGTAGAGGAGAGACAAGCTCAAGTTCAAGTGTACAGGAGAGCACTGGAGCAGAATCCAGCCAATGATGTGGAGAAGTATCCCACTGAGAAAAGACATTTTATTATTCTGCGCTTCATCATTATCCTTTTCTGAAACACCCCAAGGTAAAATTTGCCTTACAGAAATATTTAAACACGGGCTTAAATATTAAAAGAGTCATTTTGCCTCGCAGAGATATCTGGTGGGGTCACCCAGGATGTGCTGGCAAGGAGAATGTCAGATTCATAAAATTATCACAATGATTATTATGCCCTCTTCATTTTCCTTTGTGATTTTTAGTCCAAGCTTGTCTTTCAAGTTGCCAAGTGAATGGTGACAGGCAAAGCTTTTCTCCAAGGCATTCTCAAGATGGCTTTTTCTTTATCTCAGCATCTCTGCAAAGCCCGGCTATTATTAGGTCTTTCTAATGCCGTGGTTAAAACCTCTGAGATTATGCTCCTACTTTATACTCCAGTAGCCTCTTCATTCATGATGTTTAGTTAGACTAAATATTTGCTCGGAGGACTGGCTGCGCAGTGACTACAGAGATATTCCCAGCGCATGACTAGAGACAAATTTTTTGTTGCTTTAATATTGTGAACAGAAAATGAGATATAATAACCTGAAAGGTAGAAAAAGAAAACTCATGTAGGCTGCTAATACCTGCCAGCCTAGCCTAACATCAGAACATTCGCCGCAGCCTTCACCGCGTTTGCTCCAGAGAATGTCGTACGGGAAGCCTCCTGTACTGCCCTTGATACGTCTGCGAAGGACCGGTGGATGAAACATTGGGTTTAGACGCAGAATTGGAAGTTTTTGATCCTCTCTGTAGTAATACACTGACACAAGGAAAACACTAGCACAAAAGAAGGATGCAGAATAAAAAGGTCTCTTCCCTTCAGCCTGTCTCCCCAGATTATCTTGCCTTGTTGTTTAAAGAAGCCAAGAAGATGATGGTGATACGCCCTGTCGTGGTTTCCAATACATCCCGCAGCACGCTCTTTGCTCTTAACCTTTGCATGAGGGCTGTGGTCTAACCCCAGCCGGCAGCTGAGCACCACAGCCAGCTTTCCTCCTGTGATCCATTTGTCAGGACTCCTCCTTTGCTCTTTCCATCCTGCACAGCTCTGCTCTCTCTTACATGCAATGGCAGCTTTGCTTTTGAAGAGCTTGGGAAGCAAACTACAGCACGTTTTCCTCTTGTCTTAAAAGCGCACTTGGACATCCTGAAACCATTTCAGATGGTGACCAAGCAGAGGTAGGTATAAACGAATTACCGAGAACTGGAAAGCTTTGTAGCTCTGCTTCAGAGTCAGCTTTCCTTCCTCTCTCACTCTCCTGCAGTCACAAATTGCAAGAGCTCAGCTCCAGAAGAAAGACCTGCCCTCCAGAAGCCGTTTTTTACACCAATAGCTGTCGGAAACCCTCTGCCACCTGCACCTCCTCTTCGCATTCCTCCTCCCGACCCGCAGCGTTTCCTCCCTTCTGCCAGGTGTCTCGACAGCTCTGCAGCCAGACGTAGTCCTTTTGTTCCCCGGGAAAGTTCTCCAAGTCCTTATAACAGCTTTTTGGGGGAGTTTCCATGAAAAGTCCATCTTCTGTTTTTCAGACTCTTCAGAGTGAGAGAAATCTGCATTTTTAGCTCTTCTCTTAATGGGGCTTGTGCTTTGCACATAAGAATTATTACAAATGCTCCCTAATGGCTGCAAGTATCAAAATAACCAGTTCTAAAAAAGCAGCCAAGACTCTTTTAACACAGATATCCCTGCGACGGAGCTTTGCCCTTGGAGTCCCACTACCTGTCCATCAGCAATTCCCCGTGTCACCGAGTTTTACTTTTTTTGTTCTTCCAGCTTCTGTTCGTTTCCCGGTCGAATTCAGCCCACCATCTGCAGGACAAAGGTTTTCTCTGAAGGCAAACATCTCCTGCAGCTCAAGCTGTGTTTTTATTTTTAAGTCCAGTGCAGTAGCAGCAGCAGCAGCAGACAATTTTGGCTATAAAAGCTCTCGGTAGGTGGTTACCACCATGAGCCAGTGCTGTGAAAAGGTGAGACAGACAAGAAACCTGTTAAAAACTTGACCTTTATTTCACAGTCCCTGTCGGCAAGGCCCTGTGCCTTCTGTCTGGAAGAGCCCGGTGATTTTAGTGACTATTTCACTCTATTTTCAGAGTGGATTCAGCTTCCAGTCCTCATGTCTTCTTTGGTCTGCTTTTTATTATGAGGGAGATTAAAATAAAACAGACGCATATTCCAATATAATCTCACTCTTCATCATACCTCCTCCAAGGCCAATCTCAAGATAATAACTTTCCATCACATAAGCTACCCATTGAACATCTTCTTAGCCCTTTGGCAAAGGGGAGTAACTGTGCAGCTGTCTTAAATTAATTTGAAAGAGTTAAAAAAATATTGATTTCATTCATCTATCTGTAAAACTAATAATATTGGCTCCATCTATTATTTATTTATAAATTCATTTTGCATCCTAAACTAAAACACACACCATCGCTTATGTTTAGTGCTGCATGCGTATTTTACTGATGAAGTGCCACATTCGCCGCATTTCTCTATCGTATCTTTTTAATAAATGTCTACATTCCTACCATCGCGTATCGTTCTGAGAAAGTTCTTACACCTTCCGTACAGCTCGCCAGTTCTGTTGTATCGCCGCTTTCTCACACTACATTGTCATGAAACGTAGCAGAACATTTTTCATGTTAATTGAAAGTTCTGCCCATATATACATATATTTATCATCTCCCAGGGAAAAAGCTGGTTTAGTGGTTTTTCACAGCACAATTTATTTTCATATTTTTACTTATTCACAGAAAAATGCTAGGATTAAAAATAGTCTGAAAGCTTCATGGAAAGCTGTTTTCCCTAAAATTCTAAATGACATGATTTCACACTTAAACAAAAACATATATCAGTTTGAGCCATGAAAAAGTGACAGAAAAAAGATTAATTTTGAAATAAATTAATTTATTCCAAGTAGCCACCTAAACCAGTTTCAGTTTTGATCTCAAGAAAAAGGATCATTTGGTGATTTTATAACTTCCTACTTCCCCATTTGCTATACTTCTGTCTTGACAGGCTGAGAGTTTCTTTGCAAATCTTGCTTTATTTAAGTTAACTGCAGAATATGTACCCTAGGCTTCTTTTACATTCTTTCAAGTGCTTAAATAAATTTTGTGGAAAGACCTATCAGGGACAGCTTTTAGAGATCTCATATTAATCCTCTGTTTCAACTCCAAATAAAACACAATTAAAATGTCAGAAAATAGCTCTTCAGATTGAAAATTTAATTTCAAATCAGAATACACGCAGAAGTCAGGTGTTTTCTGGAGAGCATCCCTGGCTACACTTCAGCCCATGGTCTCAATTGCTGAAGCCACTGTCACAAAAAGGAAAAAAAATCTTTGAGAGCCAGTGGTTGCAGTTGCCCAATGAAAAGGAAACCTTTAGATGGCAGTTAAATTTGTCAGTGTGATTACTTTGGTAATTGCACTGTATATTATCTATGTACTTTATCTAAATGCTGCCCAAGTATTTTAAACAGATACTCAGGGAGCTGGAAGCATGGTTTTCTATCTAAATGTTTTAAACCTTTTTTTTGTCGGCCATGGAGAAAAGTGCAAGTGATTACCGAGGATATTTTCAACACTGAGAGTGAGGCAAAGATGTTGGAACATTTTGGCTTTGGACACTTCCCCAGCTGGCGCAGTGGGTAGGATGCAGCGTGTGCCTTGAGGAGCCCGAAAAGGCCACTGGCTGGCCCCCCAGCTGGTGCCTGGTTTGCCAGGCACACGATCTGACTTTAATCTAGTGTTTTGCCAGAATTTGTCATAGAAAAGATTTCAAAAATAGACTACTGCATCCTGATTAAATGACATTTTCTAAAAATATCAAACCAGACTTATTTTCCAAAGACTCGCTCATCTCCACTATGCCGGCACAAGCCAGCTACGTTCTCCTGTTATTTAACTGAGTAAGCCATTCGCTTCAACTCCTTCGTCTAAGAATAATCTGAAACATTTCAACACATTTATTTCAAATGAATACATTTTGTAAGTACGAAATGCAATTGTAAGTACCTGTATGCACAAGTAGTGTGGCTTACAAGAACGGTCTTGTGATTTCTTTCTTTCTTAGACTGAAGGGGTCTTTTGGCAACCAGCTTTGACAGGAAAATGTTTCCCAGGCAAATACAATTCTTATACTGAAAATTAGCATTCTCCTTTATACAACTGACATTAGAAAAAATATAGAATTAAATTTCCATTTTCTAGAACTCAGATCTTCACCTTTTACAGGCCTCTTGTGCCAGTTGTAGTTAAAAACCAAAAACTACTGTTTGAGGATTCCTTCCTCATCAGTTGTGCCCCTTCTTTTAGAGTCATTTTAGATGGATCGTGTTTTCTAGCTGGCTCAGGAAAACAATATAATTCTGTATTAAAAATTAACACAGTAAAGTTGCATTTACGTCCATGAAGAATTTTGTTGCCTGGAGTAAAAAAAATCCTTTGGGCTCATAACTTCCCCTTTTCGTCCTACAGCAATAAAAATGATGGGCTGTGTCGATCAGACACGTATTAACGCCACTTAAGCAAAGCACAAGGGCCTGGTTTGACTTGGAAAGTGGTTATGCTAATTAGCTTAAATTTGCAAGAATTTGACTCAATAGCAACAACTTGACATTCAGTTTGAAAGGTCTAAATGTTTCTGTAGAATTCAGATAACAATATTCCTGTAATATATGCCTTTTTTTTTCCTTCCCAAATGACGCTACAAATGCAAAAAGTTCATTTGCAAATGTTTACCTACAATCCAATGGCTTACACGAAGGTCTATCAATGCCGCTGACACAGATCCCGATTAAGTCGAATCCCTGGCAGTAGAGCCTGCCACGGAAGTTGGGTTATTTGCTTTTCTTGAATCCTCCCTGGCTTTAGATGCTTTCAAATCTTTTCTAATCCTTGCTGAAGGGCACAGCTAATTAACCTGGGAACGGTGCTACGCTGCTGCTTTTGCAAACTGAACCGCAGTGCCATACCTGCACAGCATCCAGCTGCGTCTGTAGATGTATCGAGTAGCTCAGGGAAAAACATGTTTGCGGTATGGCCCAAAGCCACCTTTCTCTCCCCTTTTTGAAGATACAAAGGATACCTCGCTGCCTACAGAGCATCAGAGACATGCCTTTTGCTGGGCTGTACCTACATCTGTCTGACGACAAGAATTCTTAATTTATTTATTCCCATGCTTTATACTTCCAAAGCAGGTTAGTTCCTCAAGACATTCATTGCCCTGCTTTGGTGCTGTTTTCCCTTAGCACACAAGGTGATCTTTGGCATCTCCTCTGTAGCCCAGTTTCTGCAGTGCTGCTAAAAAACTGCGCTTTGAAGTACTGCTTCCTCTGAAATTTCAGAAGTATGATATTGTGCTGACCACTGCTTCGCTCTACATTTTTTTAATTCCCAGAGTTAGAAATTGATTAGTTAATGGAGCTTAAGCTCGAAGGCTTGCAGCACGCTGCACCCTTTCATTAGCTGTGAATCCAAGAGAAACCCCGTGATTTAGGTCCGCCAAGCAAATCCATCAACTACCTACCACGACAGCTCGCTGCTGCTTTTGCTTTTGGATCTTTATTGAGATAGACGGCTAACAGCTACTATTTTTTTCCCCAGATATATCGAAAAGCTTGTTTTACTCTTAATATGATGTGCTACAGCACAGTGGAGGCGGCTGCTCCCTGGGGACCAGGAGCATCGGGCACTCCCCACGGGACAGGGTCTCGCAGCCAGGACCGAGGTGCCATGGGGGTGTGCTGGCAGGGGGTCCTGGGCCACCAAGGTGGGAGAATAAAGACATCATAAAGACAGTATGTAAGTCCGTCTGCTCTTTCCAGATGCCACTGCAACTTTTGTTAATTGAAGTGATTTTTGAGTCATTCCAAGTCAGCTAAGACACTGATAAACCAGTGCTACCCATCTAGCCATAGAAGTACTCCAACAACCCAAGGGTTTGGGAGCTTAATTACAAATGTGTATTTATTTTAGTTTTCTATCAGTATTTTTAGAAGAAACCAAGTGACAAGCTGACTAAACAGCAGGAGATTGTAAGTGTTGGTGGTGCAGACCTTCCTCTGACTCAAAATTGTTGCATTTGACCACAAGCTGGAAGGGCAACGTGTTCCAAAGTACAGGTCTCGGCTGCATTTATAAGAGTGGCCTGACCACATGTGTCAGCGCGTACAACACCAGGGAGGAGGCAGTTTGCACACCATTCTCCACATGTCACCATCTGTATGTGCCACTGTGGTTTTGGCAGGTTTGCATTTATTTAGGAAAAGTCAGTTTTCAGAACAAAGCACATGGTAGATAAGACTCCCTCGAATGCAATGTGTTTATCCCCTGCAGAATAAAAGAGCACAACTCCCACTGCTGCTGACACTGACGTATCCACTAATGCAATGCTGCTTGGTTTTGCTTACAGTCGCTGCAAATAATATTAAATATTCTCCTAGAATAGATCTGATAATAAAAACGACATCTTAATGAGATTATTGGAATATGAAACCTTAAACAGACTTAGTTTTACAGTTTACCAATACTTTTCTGATCTTTGATTCTATTTACTGTGTGGAATAAAATAAGGCAGAACGAGAACGAGTGATGAAGAATTGTATTGGATGAAGAATTGTATTGGAACAGGATTCCAAAGACAGACTTTGGGGACAAAATGAATCAAAATGTCCATGTGAGTGTAAAATATATTACTATTTTATAAAGAAATGTATGAAATGTATGAAATAGATAATGAAATACAGATTTTTCATTGGAAAACACAGAGATCAAAATTAGTTATTGATACTGATGAACACTGGTGATTAACAATAATTAAGGTTTCATAGCTGGAAGTTCCCTGGTCAGCATTAAATTGATGCTGTCAGGAAACCCAAATTCCCACAGCTCATCTTTGGGGTATTAAAACACGATAAACACAGTATTTCTATCACCTAAAAGAATGATTGCTTGAATTACAAATGAGTGCATCACCCTATATGTGAGTTACTCCCGTTCTTTAACACAAAACATCTATTGTCAGCCGCTGTCGGGGACAGGATATTAGGCCAAAAAGGCTTTTGATCTGATCCAACGCATTTGTCCCGTGTTCCTGCGTTCTTATCTTGCTTTAAAGGGAGACAACTCTATTTCTGCACCAAATGCTGCTTTCAAGTGCATCGCCACAGCAGCATTGCCTCCCGATAACAAGCAAGGGTGACAGCGGCTGGGCCTGTATCTAACAAACATTTGGCATCCTGTCTGAGTTCGGAGGAGATAAAAGGGCATTTTCTAGATACGGTTGTTCAAGAAGCAGCGTCTATTCGGATCCCAACAGTACAAACTATATTGCGTGTAGATAGATGGAGCGATTGGGAAAATATATAACCTTCCTCTCCTCTGGAAATTCTTCCCTTTAAAGTTACATCATTCCATTTTATCTGGACTGAGATTGAACAAGATTCTATGGAGGAAGTAAAAGAGATTGGAAACAACAACATAGTCCTACCACAAATAGAAACTCATTTAAAGAAATTGTTTAAACAAATAGTGATTAATAGAAAAGCTCCTGCAAAGCTTTGAAATGACTGTCTTCTTTCATGAAACAAGTAATTTGCATTTAAACACATTCCTCTGCATGTAGATACAATAAAATGACAGGGTTCGTATAGAGGGAAAATTATTTGGCATCAAACCATCAATACTTCAATTTTATTGTTATCTCAAAGACAGAGATGGAAGATTATTTTGTAAACATATTTCTTAATAGGATAATTTTCTAACGAGTGATCGCAGTTTGTGATAACATTTAATATTACACAGCCTTTCTGCGAAATATATGATGTTACGGGATCAAAGGATAGTTTATCTACAAATGACAATGGCTCTCTCCCACGGCGGACTCTTCACCTGATATACTTGGACTCACCGAACCTCTGTGTTTGGTGTGCTTTTAGAAACATTCACAGGAACATTTATTTTTTTTTAATGAAATAAGGATAAAAATGTACTCTTGCTACTTTCACATTAAAAAAAAAAAAAAAAAAGTAAACCGGGGAACTGACGGTTCAGGAATGCAGCTGATTTTCCACTTCCAAAACTGTCAAGAGGCATATCAGTGTGACACGCAGCCTGCCTTTTGAAGATGGGATAGGGTGGAGTTAATTGAGATACCGAATGAAAGGTGAGGAAGAATTCAAACACTTTGATTTTGCAGCCTAAAAATTTTAAGACAGTAGTGCTCTCTCGTAGCATGGCAGGTCAGTCACACTAGGACGGTCGTGGTGTGACGGTGTTCCGCACCAGTCAGGGGTACAGAATGAAAGCGAGGAGCTGGGGACAAGGAGGGGATGGGCACGAGCTCCAGTGGACATGCAACAGAAGTGTGGAACCGCAGTCAGCAAAGGAGTGGAGGAACGTGTGCTTGTGGGAGACCTGAGTAAACGGCAAAGCTGTCTGAAGCTCTGGAGAAATAGAAACCAAAGATTCCCACTCAACAGTCTCTCAGTTGCTTTTCAAAAAAATCGTGGGAAATAAGAATTGTTTGTTCATCACCTTTAGCTGAATCACCTTACCAACGGAACCGGGGCTGTAGTGGGGTGTTAAATGACCTAAAGTGGGGCCGTACGGATTTGCCAGGCATGTGCTTGGGGTCACAAAGGGATGTCTGCCTGAGCGAGACGAGAGCCGTACCCATCTCATTCGTTCCTTGCATCTCCAGATCAGATTCATGGTGCTTCAAGGAGGAGAAGGAAAATCGTGAGAATGATAATACAGGGAAACCGGAACGGAGCAAGTTTCTGTAAGGTTCTGAAAAGCAATAAAACTCTGCAGAGTTCACTCAAACTGAAAACATACAGCTGCATCCCGGCCTCTAGAGCCAAGAAATGGAGGCCAAAGGGAACTGAATGGCTGCAAAAGATTTACTGGTTATAAGTTTTCATTACTTTAGAAAATAAATACCCCTCCTTTCAGGAAGTCAGTAATAATAAAGTCTGAAACAGTGGACAACAGGCATCACAACCCAGAAGAATATGGGATTAACCTGTAAAGGCTTCTAAGAGCAGTTCAATTGCACAGGCAGGAAAAAAAATAATGGGTTCCCTCCCCGGTTCTTTGCTTCCTCCTGTCTTCACTGGTTTTGTTTTCATTTTTATTTTAAAAATATTTTAACTTTTTCTTTGTACTATAGAACTCTATGCTAGGAATATTAACGGGTGGAAGGTAAATATTCAGTAATTATCTCCCTCTTTTTTCATTTGTGGTGTACAGCATTTTTACATGTTCCTCAAGTTCATAATTTTCACGGCTCACTGTATGAAAAATGATCAAAGGTAATAAAAATAAAAGGAAAGAGCATTCCTGATTTTCATAAAAATATCCCGAGAAATAAAAACAGTGGAACAAATCCCCAAAATATATACACAGCCAGGCTCTTTTACACACTTTTTTCCACAAGCACCAGCTGTTTTTCACATACTAGCATAAGGGACATATTTGCAGATCCAGTTTATGGGGGTGTTGCTGATGCACTGGGTGAGGATTAACAACTAATTTTAATTAATGTGGCAAAACCAAGTTCAGAGAAGATGGAAAATTAGTAAATCTCGTTAAGACCACTAATTCTGGCTGTGTTCTTAGAAGCAGCAAAGGTGCTGCACGGAATTTTCCATATTAACGTTTTTACTAAGGTTTACACACCGCAGTCCTTTCTCCATCACTGTTTCACAAGGAACCTCCTGATTTAGCAGATCTTTGATTATACCCTTGAGCCTCCCAATATTTAGTGTGTCTTTACAATCCTTCTGAAAAATGGGCAAATATCACTGGTGTCATTTCAAGTGTTCATCAGGCAGGAAATCCATGAAAGATGGGGCCACCAAAGGACTTGCTTTTCGGAGCAACTTACACCTGCGCCACGCCGGTGACATCAATATGAAAAGAACAGCTTTGATGGAAACAGGTACATTGGTAACAGGCAACTTGGATTTGACAAGAATAAATCAGGTCAAACACGTTGTGGAGACAGGAAGCAGTAAATGTTACGTATCTTGATTTTAGCAAGGCTTTTGGCATGGTCAGAGGCGGCGTTCTTGTAGCGAAGCCGGTGAAACCCAGCCTCAGAACCCGCTGAGGAACTCTGCTCGGAAAACTGCTGCCTCCACACAGCACGTAGAAACCAGCTCACGGATTTCTGAGACATGCTTTCTCTGCCACGTAGAAGCAGTAACCCACACTGAGCTAAGTAACTAATAGTAAGCTGAGCTAATTAGTTTAATGAGCTAATACAAAGTAGCTACATCAGAGAGTCTCGCTTTGATGCTAATTCCCCCATGTAAGGAGCCCTTTTATGTCTCGGGCTACTGTTTAAACCACTGGACCAATTTGCCAGCCCTTCTTAATTTAAATCTGTTATTAATGAGTAAGAAAGCACGTGGATCTTGTTGCAGTAGGAGAACATTTGTTTTATTTCATCCTGCCATTGTTTTTCCCTCAAGGTTTGTCTCATTGAGAGGCTATACCAGGGAAGGAGGTGAACAGTATGAAGTTCTTTCTGGAGCTTGTCACTCCGCTGTGGCAAACAGCAGCAGCTTTCTTAACCTATACATTCAGTTTACTCTTCCGTATTGTAAAGTATATATTGTTGAGCACGCCTCTTCTACCCCGCTCCTACCACTAACTAGCATCAAAGCATTTTTTCACATTTCCTTTACTTCTTTTTTCATATTCTGCTCACTGGATATAGACTTTTCTGCCTAAGCTCTTACTCTTACCTTTCCTACTGAGACAAATCTCTGTTGCTGTGATGTATAAATCTTTTATGTGGTCACAAGTCTGCATACGAGTTTCTTTGAAAACAAACACACAGCTGACGTCTCTTTTAAGAACAATTCTATATCTTTTTGATATAAACTACACAAAAAGCACCTGTGAGCCCATTGTTAGTCAGATAAGAGCCCTTGAAATATTGCTTTCCATTATTCAACATTTTAAGAGTTTAAGCTGTATTTTATCAAACACTACTGTACTTTTTTCAAAGGATTTTAGAGAGACTGTCTCACCGGTTTTGTTTCCCAAACCCCAGATAAAGTGAGAAGAAAATGTACCAAATTTCCCTGGAATCATTCCATAGCAAATTCCAAACCAATATTTTCAACAGAAGTGGTGCAGTGTTTTTGTGGTTGCTCTGTCTAATTTTTACAAAGTGAGCATTGATGGCACAAAAAGAAAGGGACTATACCCAGGGGGAGGAGCAGCACAATACAAGATTAAGGGTGTAAAATACATGGACTATCCATCAGATCCCGTCATTAAATTCAGGCTGTTTACCGCTATGTCTGACCCAATACAGTTGGGGGCTGCTACCCAAAGGGATTCCCCCTCCTCTTCTTCGTCCTCAGCTGCTTCCTCATGTTGGGTTTCTGTGGTGGATCGAGTAACTGTGCTGCAGCAGGTGAGTTGTATCGAGGAGGTAACCGATCCCCGCAGGAAAACACCATCTCTTCAGCTGGCCCAGTTCCCTCTGCACAACGGGATTACTGGGTGTGACACAGAGGAAACACCGTATCAATGTATCTGGTCTATTACCCTAATCCATTGGAAGTATGCAGGGCTCTCAACATCAGCTACACGAGGAGAGATGTACATCCCCAGGGGAAAGCTGGCTTGGTCTGTCTTCTGCTCTACAAAGCAGGGCAGCTAAAGACTGGCACTTCACTGAAACAACTCAACTAATCTGAGATCTTTAGCTGAGATTAAGCTTTATTAATTGATTGATTTACTTTCCACAGTGCTGAAGGAAATGTAATTACAATGTGGACAGAATATGAACTACTCTTCAGCTCCTAAAGGATGCTCTAGGAGGATGACCAAACGTTCAGCACATCTCGCTGCTGCATGGAAAACTATAGACAAAAATTCAGGTGGCCAGAAACAGCATTAAAATATGTCAGACATCAGGGTTAAAATCTTTAAACAATATAGCTGACTGTGTAATTTAAAAATAAACACTGACCGCTTTTCTCCTCCCTGCCTACTGATAACCAGTAGCAATTCTTCTATTTCAGTCCTGCAGAAATGCTTACCAATAGTTCTGATTAAAGTCATTGTAGAAAATTAGTCACTTGTTTTAATATTTCAGCATTGTGACTCACAGCATACACTATCCATGAGAGGGACACGGCGCATCGAGAGGCTTTGTAATAACAAAAGGCCTCAGATCTGGTTCAGGCTTCCCAGTGCTTCCACAGCCCAGCCAATAAATGACTTTACACAATTTCTGTCACATAATCCATCAGATACAGACGAGCAGTATGGCACTTCCACTTGTTCACTGACCAGGTTTCCTCTCAGATGGGGAACTGAGCCTGAAGAAGGGCTGGCGTCGGATGGGAACTGATGCCGAAGGAGGGCTGGTGTCGGATGGGAACCGATGCCAAAGGAGGGCTGGTGTCGGATGGGAACCGATTCCGAAGGAGGGCTGGTGTCGGATGGGAACCGATTCCGAAGAAGGGCTGGTGTTGGATGGGAACCGATCCCGCAGGAAGGCTGGTGTCGGATGGGAACCGATCCCGAAGGAGGGCTGGTGTCGGATGGGAACCGATGCCGAAGGAGGGCTGGTGTTGGACGGGAACCGATACCGCAGGAGGGCTGGTGTTGGACGGGAACCGATCCCGCAGGAGGGCTGGTGTCGGATGGGAACCGATCCTGCAGGAGGGCTGGTGTCGGATGGGGAACCGATCCTGCAGGAGGGCTGGTGTCGGACGGGAACCGATCCCGCAGGAGGGCTGGTGTCGGATGGGAACTGATCCCGAAGGAGGGCTGGTGTCGATGCCCCTGGCTGTGGGCTCCCGCAGCACCACAGCGCTCTGAGGGCGCAGAGTTCGCGTCGTGGTGCTCGTACCACCAACCCCACCAGGACACAGCCCAGCCGTCCGGCCTCCATGAGGGCACCGGCTCTGCGCCTTCCTTCCCAGACCACAAGTATCGACCCCAAGCAATAAAAAGTTTTTTTCTTCACTGCCATAATGTTCTCATAATTGAAACCCTGATCTTGATGGAGTTTTTTGGGTTTTATCTACTCGCCTGCCCAGAGCACAGTAAAAGTTTATTTATTTTGCCAGCTCTTCACTATTTATTTCTCTCTGAACACACTGGCACCGCTCCACCCACACCACCGGCACCCCCACGGCGCCCACCGCCCCCAGGGTACCCAGCCGGCCCGTGAACCGGCGCTGGCGGGCGGCAGGGCGCCTCAGGAGGGGCCGCGCCGGGGCACAACCCCGCGGTGGGGCCGCTCCCAGCGCCGGGGGGCCGGCCGGGGGCCGTGAGGGAGGACGGGTGTGCGCTGAGGGGAGCGGCGGGCGCGGAGGGGCTGAGGGGGGACCGAGGGGGGACTGAGGCGGGGGGGTGTTTGAGGGGCCGTGCCCGCTCCCGCCGCTCCCCTCAGCGGCCCCTCAGCCCCGGCACAGCCCGCAGCGCGCGCGCCCCCCCGGGCGAAGGGGCGGGGGCGAGCGCTGGGTCCCGGCCGGCGCTGATCTCACGCTGCTATTGGCCGCTGTCTGCGCTGACGTCACGATCATGATGAGAATTAATGATCGGAGGCGCTGATTTCATTGTGTGACGCCGGGACCGACCCAGCCGAAACCGGCTGAATCCGGAGCCCCGCGCCCCCCGCGCCAGCCCCCCGCACACCACGGTAAGCGCGGCGCAGGGGCTGGGGGCGGCCGCCCCGGAACCCCGGGGTGTGTGGGGGGGTCCCGGCCCGGGAGGGGCGCGGCGGGCGGGCAGGGAGAAGGAGGATGATGAAGATGATGATGATGATGAAGATGATGCCCCTGGGCCGGCGGTGGGGGAGGGCAGCGCGGCACTCGCACACCCGCCTCGGGCGCGCAGGCGCACTGCGCCTCCCCGCTGGCCCCGCACCGCCGCTGGGGCAGTGCGCGTGCGCGCAGCCGACAAGTGCCCGCGCATGCGCTGTCTCCGCTGCACTGCGCATGCGCGCTGCCCCGCGGCCCAGGCGCCCTGCGGGGTGGGCGGTGCGCATGCGCAGGAGGTGCCCGTCCTGCCCTGAGGGGCTGAGGCGGGCGGGTGTCTGTGTGTCCTGGGTTCTCTTCCCCGAGCTCTAGGCTCCTTCTGAGCCCTCGGGGCAGCGCAGGGGCAGCTTCCCGAGGCAGGGTTGGCACAGCTGAAGGTTTCTGGGGGGTAGTTGGGGAGGGGTGAGAGCAAAGGTGGTCACTGCTTCGGTGTGAGGCCTGTGGGGAGGGCAGGAGGCAGACAGTAATAAGGGATTGTCGTGGAACAGCTCAAACCTTGTTTCTGCTAAAGACTTGTACCTCTCAGAGGCCGTATCAGCCCTGTCTTGGTCCCAAACGCTTCTGGTCATGGTAGGAGGTGAACAGGGTTAGATTTGGAAGTGTTTGGAAGGCCTGAGGAGGGAGAGCTGCGCTGGTTTTCGGCCTGTGCTGTTCTGGAGGGATCCTGGTGCTGGAGAGGTCTTGCTGCTCGAAGTGCTTCTGTTGCACAGAGGCTTGCCCCGCTCTGGGGAATAACAGGCTGTCCCCAGCCCCGTCCCCCTGCCTTCTGTTGGCCCAGGGCTTCTGGTGGTACAGGTGTGATTGTATGTAACTAACTAAAAGTAGTTCTATGTCCTGTGGAGTCTTGGAGCAGCCCATCTCTTCAGAGTAAAGCTGCATGTTGGTATCCCTTTCCTTTTTTCCGACACAGGTCTTACAAACACTTGTGTACATGCTTGATTTAAAACGTGGCTGATCCAGTTGAAGTCAGAAGACTCATTAGCCTGAATAAAGTGGGATGGCATGCATAAACCTGCCGAGTTGTGGTCATAGGTTATTATGTTATTAAGTTCCTGAGGGCTGTCTAATTTGTCCCTAATAAAGGGCTGAATTTTATAGGTAGAACTGTAATACAATATTAAAAGTGGGAGGGAGTCAATTGTGCTGCGATTCACAGGTATTTAGAAGTAGTTTTACAAGCTGGTCTGTATATTACACTTACCCATAAGCATAATTACTGCATTTACAGTTGTGTATTTGTGTAGCTGTGACTCTTTTGGCCTGTGTAGGAAAGAGGCAGTAACCTACAAATCCAGACTATTAAACGTTGTTGCTTGGTGTTGATATGTTAAGGCCTGAATAAAAGCCGATAGTTGACCTTTAGATGAACCCTGTAAGATTATTGTCAGATTTTTCTCTATTTAGCAGCCATCAGCAGATTTTTCTCTATCGAGAGGCCTAATTCTGTTGCAAGATTTGTGGCTGTAGCTGAAATAGCTGGTGAAACCAGACAGATATCGGTTGAGAAATGCATGGATAAAACCACGAGGACAAAAATACTCCCCTGGATCCTTCTCATGAGCCCTGGCCAGGCTCTGGAAGGAACCCAGCTTGGAGGGTGATGACAGATGTTTCCACACAAAGAAAAATGCGAATCATCTTAACATGCTGAATTTGGTAATTGAGTATTAGAAAAGCTGGACCTTCTTGCAGTGATTTTTGGCGACCTCACCTATGAGTGTATACACACTGTGTAGGACCTCCCAATTGCTGGGACAGGTTCTCCAAATCCTGTGAAGGAAGTACTGCTTTTCCATGTGTCGTATATTATTCTCTGCACTGTCACATAAACAGCAACATACTTGGCCACAGCTACCTTACTTTATTAGCAGTGCAGGCAGATATGGAATCCTTAAAAATACTGCTTTGCCACCGGTAGCTTTTACTGAAGTGAAAATACAGCTTATGTCCATGGAATATCAGTTTGTATAATGCTTTGCCTGAATTTTATTAAATTTCACAGAGTTCTTTTCTGTAACAAACTCTCTTTTCAGTGCCAATGCGTTGCCAACCAACTGGACACCTGGCTTCCCAAAAGCTCAAATGCGCGTTTTCTGACCTTGGCAAGTCAAGATCAAAATGAAATTATGATAAAAATCCATGTGGATTTCTAACTTGGAGTCTGAGATTCAAGACAAAGGTGAGAAATCCTGAAGAAACTGGAGTGCTTTGTAGGTACACAAATTGGAAAAAGGAGTTTATTTCCTTTGAAGTTACTGAGGTTGTTCTGAATTATACTGAGGCGTATGACCTGCTGATTCCCTTGATGTGGTTACCTTTCTGTTTAGTAGTGTCAGTGCTCTGTAAATTACTTCTAGTTTCTGTATATTTCCACAGACTGTCAAGGATCTCACATATTAGAGAAAATGTAAGAATTAACATCTTGTTTTGTCTAACCTGTTTAGCATCAGTTTTCATAGTTGCACTTCTCAAAAAAAACCCAAACCCGAAATAGTGTAATCCTTTGAATCCTATTAATCTGTGTTAATCTAGTCTCAGAGACAGTTACATTACGCTGTTATAGATGTTTGAATGCTCAATGTACGTAGTGTGGATACATTGCTAGGTCTGACAGACGTGGAACAGGAGCAAAACTTGTTACTCGTGAAGATGGGATATGCAGAGTCAGCACTTTGTGGGTTAACGTGATGACTTTGGATTTTGTGGCTTTCTAGTGGAGCTTCCAAACATTCAGTAATTAATTCATTCAACACAGGGTACTGGTTTAAATATTCTAAATAAGCACTTAAGAATCGCTGATGGCAAGATGATTTCTATCTGGACTTTACAGATGACATGTTATGAGTGGGCTTTTAACCTGCAAGAAAAGGAATATTGCCAAATGTCCTACACACTAGTGTGAAATCAGTATGTCAGTTATTGTTTCGTCCTGTTGAGATTGAATACTCAGAGATGGCTATTAGTCATAGAAACAATAGTAATAATCTTGTGATCTTTTACAGCTAGTTAGAAATTGTTACATAGGCAGCTAAAAAGCAAAAAACTTTGATTCTTCATTTCCGTTCTCTTGTTCTGTGTAATCTAAGATCTTCATGTGAAGCTGTAGTTCTTGCCCAGCAATGACCAGAGCAGTGTCCCATGGGGTTGTGCTCCATCTGCAGCTCAAAACCCAAAACCTGCCCTGCAGCTCCCTGGGGCTGGGTGGGGGGGTTTATGAGTCCAGGCATTACTACTGAACAGTGAGGTTATCTATCGCTTCTGTGCTGTCTGGAGCTTAATGTCTGCGTGTTGAAGACCATGTCATACCAAGCAACTCTAGAGTAGTGTGAAGTATTACAGGATGTAACAGAATGTCATCTTTAAGTGGATCCTGTGGTTTGGTTAGTTTGCTTTAATATTTTCAGTAGAGTTTGAACCAAGTTTTGTGTTGGGCTGCCTGCCTAGCCCTGATGAACCTTCTGTTTCTTATTGTATTATTTATATGCCTCTTAATATATTTTTTGTCTGTATAGACCGTATGACAAGAGCATAAAACTTCAGTTTGCAGTTAGGGGGTCTGTTCTGTACTTGGTAATTCCCAACTCTTTGCCTTTTCTGAGCCAGCCTGATTTTATAGCCTCAGGGTACAGTTTCACAGTAGCTTGAACTTTTCTAAACGCAGACTGTGGTTTGGGTGGTCCCTCCTTCGTGTTAATATTAGTGCATTTACATCACAGCGGGCTGGACCAGAACTGCCTAAAACCCTTCTCTCTTTCCCTCCAACGCCACCCCCCCCCCATTGGTCTTCAGCTCTGGCCCTCGATCTTTGACTTTGCAGCTGCTAAGTACTGGTGCTGACACAGCAGCATGACCAGCCAGAACAGAAGGTAGGGTTTGCTCAGTTCGGAGACAGTGGAAACTTTACTCATGCCAAACAGTCACCTCTGTTTTCTCTCTGATTTTTGTCTCTTTTCTTGGTAGGGGAGGGGAAACAGACCTGCCAATGTTGTTGGAGCCACTGGTGTTACTCTGTTTTGCTTGATGCCATTTTTTTTTTTTAAACAAAAATTTTATCTGAAAGTAGAGGCTCTTGTACTTAGCAACACAATGCAGTAATTATTTATGAAAGTGTTGTTCCAAACATGTAGTTCACCTGTTCAACTTGAGTCTATTGCAAAGGAGTCACTAATGCTGACTGTAACAGATTTTTTGGGGAAGTAAGTAAAAGTGTCGGTAAAGTGTCCATAATGAAAACATATCAACGCATAGCCTTATGACAACAATCAGAAATGAGAGCCTGTGCATTCGACAAATATTACAGTTTTTATTCTAACTTTCAGAGTATCTTCTTTTATTTTTAGATGAATCTGCGTTCTGTATTTACTGTAGAACAACAAAGGATATTACAGCGTTATTATGAAAATGGAATGACAAATCAAAGTAAAAATTGCTTTCAGCTCATATTACAGTGTGCACAAGAAACTAAACTGGACTTCAGTGTAGTCAGGGTAAGTACTGAGGCCTTCCAGATTTGTATGTTAAACTTATGCACTTTCATTTCTTTCTGTAAAATATCTCTAGAGGCCTGGAGTCTCTAACCTCATATTTGTCTTAAATTGGACTTCAGAATGCTTGTGTGACCTGTTCATTTTTGTCCAGTGAGCCTGTTTATGGTTTGTTTTTGCTGACGTGTCTTCACATGATTGCTGTATTTAGCAGGGGCCTGGATTGCACAGGGAGTGATTTTTGTTTTGTTTCTTTGTTTTAGATTTTTTAGTTGTTGTTTGTCTTTCAAATATGGTGTTTTGGGTTGATTTTTATTTATTTGTTAAGTTGCAAATTAGATGGCCCTATAGAAACCTCGTGCAGTGTATTGTATCAAAGAAAGGTCATGTTATTAGGAAACTATTCTTAAATTAAACAAATTTCTGTAACCTAATGTATTTGGGGGAATAATTGTGGAAGTATTTGTTTTTTGACACTGTGTCACACTTGTATTCCATGTCACAATCAGAAGTATTGTGGTCCTTCCTGGTTATTGACAATGAGTACATTCTTTTCTTATAAAAGAATGTCACTAGTGCTAACAGGAGCTCTTCCAAAGTCTATGAATTCCATGGGAAGGGAAATAATAATCCCTTTGTGAAACACTAGACAACAAAATGGCTGTTGTCTCAGAGCAGAAATAGAAATCATGAAGCATTAGCTGAAAAAATAACAACGGTAGTGGAGCTACCAGGAGTTGCTGCAACACTGGACACTGAAGAGGAAAAGAAGTAAGACTAGTCTCGTTTGTTTTAAAGCAGCATACCAGTGGTATACTGACAATAACAACCCCGCATGCTCCCTAACTCTTACCTGGTTTCCTTTCCCTCAATATACTCTGGAAATATTAACAGTTACTTTCTTGCCTCTAGGTGGTGGGAAGTTCTGAAAGTCAGCCAGAAATTCAGACTCCTTGGAACAGATAAACAGTTGTAACAGGAATCTGGATGCTGATGGTGCAGTCAGGGCCTCTTTTTCTATTTTTATTCTGATGGAAGGACCTAGAGGAGGCAGCCAGTCTCTCCTCTACTTTCAGCCCTCTTTCACTCTCCATATTTCCCTTTCCCTCTCTGTTTACCGTACTGGAAGTTTTCTGTCCTTTCTGAGCCCTTATTTGCAGTATTTAAACTTTCTTCCTACTTGTGGAGTGCAGTGGAAACAGACCCAGCATTTGTCCTGCGTCTGTTGTATTCTTGTGTGATTTTACCTTTCTCTTCTTTACGCCCCTCCTTTCTGCCTGTCCTAGTCCCCCTGTTTTTACTTCAGCATACTCCTGTATGGCCGGGATGTGTACTTTTCTGTACAGAAATCTGTTTAGTTCCTTAGCAGGTATCAGTCTGTGAAGAAAACTTTCCTTTTTTCATGTCATGAGATGGAAACCCAAGATAGGTACTCAGTGCAGTTTGCTTCTTGTGGGGTGAGAGAGTTTATTGATTAAATCGACTGGTTTGAGTTGCTAAATGTTGAGATCTTGCTTTGGTTTGGTTTTAGGTGTGCAGCAGATGATACCCGGAGTGGTGCAGAAAACTGTTTCACTGTATCTCTGTATGCGTATCTGATCCTTTTCATAGACAGCATAAGTGGATGCAAAAGCTTATTTTTCATTTTTTGGCACTTGCATCCTGCTCGCTTATGCCCTCACATTCAGTACAGACATCCTGTGGTCAAAGAACTGAGCAAATCTTGTCTCTCTGACAATTAAAATTGCCAGGGTTAGGTTGCGCTTACACGTCCAGTATTAGAGCTGATGCTTCCACCTGATTAACTCTTTCTCATGAAATACTGAAGTTAATGTTTCCCCCTCAGTTCTTTTAGCTATATCTTATAATGTGTTACCTGCAGGCCAGGCTTTCCTGTGTGTTTAAACAGCAGGACGTTTTAACCTGTGCACAACTCCCATACTACCTGCATTTTTCAAATAATTTTTCCTCTACCATCTTTTACACAAAATCATGTGTATGTCCATAATAGCAATGTCCATAATAGCAAGCTTCTGCTGGAGTCTGATCCCAGTAGTCCTAATCTTGTCTACCAGTGTCTTTCAAAAGCAGGTTTTGACATCAGGTCTTGATTTGTGCAGCTGGCAGAGGAGGAGTTAGTCCCTAGGTCTAAATACATCACAAAATTGTTTTGTAATTGTTAAACAGAAAGAGTTCTTCTTTATCTTCCTCTCGTCTAAATTCAAGAATTGGCAGTTTCTGTTCAAGGCCGTCTTGAAGGTCATAACTCTCACTTATTTGGTTACAGAAGTTTAGCTGCATACCTCAGTGATGGTACTGCATCCCGAGGTGCTAAATACTAAAAACTTAGATTTGAGGGAATTAGTCACAGTGGTGTCAATGAAATAAATCTTAAGGGTAACTTCAGGACAGGAGGCATGGTAACAGTCTCAGGATGTTTGAGAAACTGGGGCTTTGGAATTGAGCATGGGGCTCTCATGTGTATTAGTGTGTGAAGCCCAAGCACAACGGACATGGATTTCCAGCCTGTGTTGTTCAGTCTCTGCATAATCAGTAAATGATTTACATGTTTGTAAACTTAGGTCTCAACTTGAACACTTAACATTTCATCAAATCTGCTTAGAAATGGAATTGCCTAATTTTTCTGATTATTTAATGCCGTTTTGTGTTTGTCGTTGTTTGCAGACGTGGGTTGGCAACAAACGGAGGAAGATGAGCAGCAAGAGTGCTGTAGAATCTGGAGGCACTCCCCCGGGGACTGCCCCGACAACTCCCTCGGTACCTCCAGAAGCAGCAGTTAGGAATGTGGTAAATATTGCTCGATCCCAAAGTCAGCAGTCTTCTTGGACCTCTTCTAATAACGATGTAATAGTTACTGGTATATACAGTCCTGCTGGTTCATCCGGTAGGCAAGGATCCACCAAACATACAAACGCTTCAGTGGCAGAAATACACAAAACCTCGATTCCGCGACTACCAGGAAAAAGCGATACAGAGTTTCAGCAGCAGCACATCCCTATAGGGCGACAAGTACCGCATTGTAAAAACGCTTCCCTATTAGTAGGGGAAAAGACTATTATTTTATCTAGGCAAACGAGCGTACTGAATTCTGCAAACTCCATATATAGTCACACTAAAAAAAGCTATGGTGGTTCCTCGGTGCAGACCGCAGAGCTGGTGTTACCTCAGAAGCCCATGATATGCCACAGACCCTGCAAAGCGGAACCCGTGGGATGTCAGAGGTTACAAAAACCCGAACATGCGGCTCTTGTATCGCACATGCCCCCTGGACCAAGGGGTAGTACCAGGGACCCTTCCTGTAGCACGCAAAACCTGGAAATCCGTGAAGTGTTTTCTCTGGCGGTTACGGATCAACCTCAAAGAACGGTGGGAGGGAGCGTGGCGCAGAGGCATTGCTCGGGGGAAGGCAGCTGTCTGTCTATTGCGATGGAAACCGGAGACGTGGATGACGAGTATGCTAGAGAGGAAGAACTAGCATCCATGGGAGCACAAATACAAAGCTATTCCAGATACTGTGAAAGCAGCGGTTCTGCTCGAGGAGAGAACCACAGCGCAGCCCTGTCTGGGCCAGGAAGAAATGTGAGCTGTAGTTCACAGATGGTGAATTCCAGGGACATGCCTGACAATGTTCTGTATCATAACAGAGACTACCACTTGCCTGCACGGACCTCATTACATACAACCTCCAGCACATTATATAACAGTGCTAATCCATCCAGAAGTACCTTTTCTCCTCATTTTACATCTTCAAGTCAACTGAGGCTGTCACAAAACCAAAATAATTACCAGGTAATCCATCAGTTTATCTCTGTCTTCAGACCTTGCAGACAAGGTTGTAGATAAGTACTGTTTTCTTCAAAAGTTGGTAGCTAATAAGTGATAGGTTCACCTTTCTGCAGGCTGTGCTCCCTTTACATATTTCAGTAGAGATAATTCTTCTTAAATAAAAGTGCAGGTAGGACTGTAGTGTGGTAGGGTAGCTGAGCGCATGGATGCAGTGGGTAGCCGTGTATTGAAGGGATTCATAGATTCAATAGATAAACCTCGGTTACCAGAGGATGGTACCTACAAGTCTGCGTTGTCCTGATGTGGCTTGCCAGCCCGTGTCACAGCGATACCCGTGGTTGTTCCTCTCTAGACATACTTCACATGTGGTGCAGGGCAGAACGTGGGATCACGCTGTCATTTGTGTGCTGTACAGTTGCTTTAATGTCAGCTGGGATTAGCTCTTCCATCAGCGCTGCCTGTACCCCCTGGGCAGCTGCCGATCTCTTGGACCTGTTTTCTGTGAGGGATTAGGATCCCCTGCCAGCTAGTTAAGATGATGGGAGACGCTAGGTGAGCAAATATTCTTCCTCTCCTGCAGTATCTAATTCAAATATTGGTTTTACATTCAATCCCATTATTTCCTCATCCTGTACCAGAGTCCCTTCAGTGACACTGAGAGGGGAAAATTAAATGCAGATAATTGAAGAACTAGAAGATGTTCAGCAGAAGCTACAACACGGACACACTTTTTTTTTTAAATTTTTTGTTATAACTAGAGAAGAAATAATTGTGCAGGAAACATCCAAATTGATTTTTTTTTCATGGATTTTTATGCCATCTGACATGACATTACCTAGAGGTACTGAGATAAAAATCTTAAGACTGAGAGGTTGTGATACCAAATGTGTTTATTACCTCTGTGCTTTTGCCTGTTATTACATTTTTAATTTATCCTGAAGTGAACCATGTAAACAAAATACCATCTTGTGCATTGCTCGCTAGTATAGGGGACAATACTTCGTGAAGCTTTTTTTTTTTTTCTTTTTTCTGACTTGGTCCTATCTTATGTGAGTATTTGAAAGAACGCTTTTGGTTCCAAGTAAGTGCCACTTTTCACCAGAATTATTGCTTTTCTGGCTAAACCTGAGGTTCAAGGAGCATGTGTATTCTGGAGTAGATGATGTGGAGTAAATGGGACGTCTGCAGTTCTTATTTATGGCCTTTGCTAAGCTGAGCACTCCAGACAAGCTCTTATTTCCCTTTCTCCCTTCTCTCTGATAGTCTATTAGTATTTGCTACTACTGTTCTTGAGTTATAGATTTCATTAAATGCCATTTACTTTTGACATCCCAGTTTCACAGGAGAAGAAGAGCTGTAAATGTGCACATCTGTTCAATGAAGGGCTGGGAAAGCTGCAGAAGTGCTTACAATACAGTTATGGAGATTTTTCTGAAGTTTCATAAAGTGAAATATATTATTGATACCTCCAGCTGTGTGCTATTGGTGCTTTATTTCATTCTTTAAAAAGCATCAGTGAGATGTATCTCGTCTGACTTTTTTTCTTTTTTTTTTTAGTGAAATAGCTTTGATTTGGAATTTTTTGGGTGTAGGGACAGGGTCATTCTAAACATCTGGAAGGGTTCATGGTAGGTGACATTTTATCTGCCCATATGGTATGGATCAGAACAAGGAGATCTCTGTAATTCAATTTGGTTTGTTTTCCTTTTTTCCTCCGTTATAGCAATGTACCTATTTTTTTGGCAAGTGAGGAATTATCTGTACCCTGTTTGACATCCATGCCTGTCTCTCAGAGGCTGTGTTCTGTGGGTTTGGGAATGCACCTTGGATTGATGAAGCTCCTGTTTCCCATGTATCCCTTCCACAGTTTTAAACCTTGGATAAAACTGGGCAGGTTGCTACGAATTCACTTCTTCCTGTAAGCATCCATGCTGCGAACCCCTGAGGTGACACTCTTCAGTATTAGAGAACTGATTAGGGGGGCAAAAGCTGTGGTGTCAGGGCATGTAGTGTTGTGGTTCTGTGGCAGCTGCACAGGGGTTGTGTCCTACAGCCTGGCCAGATGCCGTAGTACCTTGAAGAAATGATGGTACTGATTTCTCCAGATCACTGCTTTCCTTGCTGAGGGTTTTTAGCATGTTCCAGAACAATGCAAAACCAAGTTCTGTATCTTAAGAGGTGTTAGTGACAGTTCCAACGCTCATTTATCACGTTGACAAGAAAATTTCACCTACTGCCTCCAAAGTTCTGTGTAACAATAGTGTACCCTGCTAGGCTGATAATGTATTTTATCAAAATCACCAGTTCTTCACTGCTTTAACCTCCTCCTCCAGGTCCTCCCCTTAAAATTAAGCCCAGTGCGCGTGCTTTTTCGTGTAGACACTCCCCTTACAGCTTAGTGATTTTTATATATTGAACTTCCAGATATAGATGTTACATGTGCTGTCTGAATTCTTTTAGGCTTACGCACGATGACATTTCTACTATATGTAGTCAGTTTCTGTTCATTTTATTGGCTGTGTTCAGCTGATTTTTCCATTGGTGTTGCAATGAAAAGCCTTAAACTTGGGGAAATCTTCATAAATTTAAAAATGGGTTAAACCTGAGCTACATGATTATTGGAGCAGTTAAACATCCCAGCAGATGCTTCTTCAAAGTCAGGACTGTCTGATTTGTGTTTTGATGAAGTAATTACTGTTGTACATTGGTGGGGTATCTAATTAGCAATTAGTTATAGCTTCCTTACTGGTTCAATTAATCAAATTCATGTTAGTGTAACTTAAGAGTAAATTTAATAAAGTGAACAATTTTAATGCCTGAGCAGTTTCAGTAAACAAATTGTTCAACCTACTTACCTTTCTTAGTTTGGCTTTAAGCGTTTTAAAATAGAGAGGCTGTTCCTGCTGGGAGAATCCTGAGCCTTGCAGCCAGCACCGCAGAATAGGGTGTAGGTATAATACATATTTATTTATTTTTAATATTTTCCTTGAGGATGCTGCTTTTATGAATGAAGATAAAGTGAATCTTAAAAATAGCTCTTTTGCCAGGGCAAACAACATGGTCTTCTCTGAAGAAACTTGAGCAAAGTCTTTCCTGACACTCATTCTTGTGACAGAAACGGAGTTGAGTTTGTCGCAGGAGTTGCCTACGCTTTATTTCTGGGATGAAATAATTCCAGCTGCATGGGCTGGGAGAGCCTGGGGGCTGTGGGGAGGACAGCGGCCGTGACCCAGCTGGAAAAATACTTTGTGTGGTCTTGATTAACGCTGGGACACGACTGGGCTAGCACTTCTGGTTGTTCAGTGCACTGAATTTTGGACAGTAATCTACAGGTGAATTGGGAAAATGTTACGTAGGGACATCATAATGTGTAACGATTTTAATTGAGATACAGCATGGGTAATAGCCAAGACCTGCAGTGCCTTTGAGCTGTCTCTAGCATCTGCCTGAGTTGCCTTTTCTGAGACGCAGTATCTTTTCTGAGACAAGCATTTCAGGTTGTCATTTTGGCCACTCACAGTAGTTGTTCCACTTGGACTAGGGCTGGCGTTAGACCTGTGGATGAAAGGATAACTCTCCATCTCACTCAAACAATAAACCCCCCTCGGAAAACCCCACAGCCTGTTTAGAATGTTCCCGTGCATGTTGTCTTTCAGGTAGTGATACTGAGATAAACTTGATTGTATTTGACATCATACCTGTCAGAGCTTGTGTGCATTTGTCTTCCTAGTAGCCGTTCATGCTCTGTCGGACTGATCACTTTATTCACATAGAAAAGCACTTTTTTTCTGTAGCCTCACGTTAAATTTGTGACAAGAAGTCATCTGGATGGATACTGGGAAGGCATTTACAGCAGATTCTGTGGTGTGAAGCTGTTGAGTGGGATATAGAATTGTAATAGCTGTGACTTGTGAATGCAGAATTTCTAAAATGTGTATGTGCAACTAAGAAATGTATGTTTTAGATGAAGAAGCTGATGTAGACTTGCCCTTAGGAGGGGAGGGTGTTCATTTCTATCCCCCCTCAACCTGCCTTGTGCTGTAACGAGAAAGTGTCTGACCTTAGGTAACCTCCAAGCGCTTCCAGCTACAAGTTTGAAGAATAAAAGTGTCTTATGTGCTTGTACACGAGACAAACTGTACCAGGTATTCTATATTTGGTTATGCTCGTGCTGCAAGATTCATTAGTGGAGCACTTTGCAAATACAAAAACTATTAGTGTAGTTTGATACAGTCAGCAGAAGCGCAGAGATTTTTCTTCCTCACATAGTGTGTGTAATGACTTGAGATTGATTAATCTCTTAAGAGCTATGTTTAGTCTCTCAAGCATTGCTTGTCTGCAGCAGAAGATGAACATGGAATCCTAAATAAGCCTAAAATATTCCAGGCTATGACACGTTTCAGATGGCCAGGGAAAACAGTCCAAGATTATTATTTAGTAAAATCTGACCTCTGGGAATGATGGAGAAGCGATGGGAATCAAGGCAGCTAACCTTTCCCTTCATACCCCTTCCTTCTCCAACCTGATGTCCCTGCTTTTTCAGCTAATATCTGCAGAATATCTGCTAATTTCCACAAATCCTTAACATCTAACACCGAATAGCATAGTTACTAACGCGATGGCATTTTTTTCTGCAAGTTTAACTGGTGTAATTGAAAAATAATGTGACGGCAGGTCTGGCAGACATTGGCCCGTGTCCAGCTCCGGTCTGCTTAATCTTACCAGTTTTGTGACACATCATAGAAAATGAAAACTTGTGTTCTGAAATACAAGTTTTGAGATAGCAGAAACGCCCAAATTGCCCAAAGAAAGTGTTTTGGTTTTAGTCTTAGAACAGTAAGGCTAAGTGTGACTTTGTTTTGCTTTTAAATCTTAACTTGTTTTAAAGACATTTTTAAATACTGAAGTCTTGTGAAAGCTGCTCAGCATTAGCTGTCACAGCAACCTAAGCTGCTGTTGTTTTCTGTTCTGTTTCCTCCTTCCCCTCTACAGATTTCAGGAAACCTTACTGTGCCTTGGATTACAGGTTGTTCCAGAAAAAGAGCAGTAAGTATATTTCCATTTCAGTATCTAATGCAGCAAGTGAAGGAATTAAAAGTTTATTAAAATGCATGTTTCATTTATTGTAAAGTCAATGAATTTCTTTAAAAGCAGGTCAAGGTCATAATCCTGTCAAGTAAAGTGATGCCCAGATATATGAAGTGTGCCGTTAGCTGAAATATAACATTTGAATTGATAAAGACTGAGAGAGCTCAGAATTCATTTTTTATATTGAAAGTGAAATGGTTGTTAATTGAGGCAACTGAATGCCTAGGAGAGCAACTCCCTCTTCAGCTACTCAGAATTAGTCCATACTATCTGTAGTAACTTGATAAAGGCTAATTTTATCCACATGCATGTCATTTCACATTAGGCAGAATCAGCCAGGTTGGCGTCCTCAATTCACAAATGACCCCAAACCGTAACACAAGGTATGAAACAGCTTTTGTCAGGAAAATGCCTCCCTCCAGCTCATTTGTGTGATTACTGCTCAGCATTTCTGTTTAAGAATATTCTGCTAGCTTCTCTTTGAAGAGCATGTCGATTCTGCTTGCTTACCATGAAAATACACCCTAAACCTGCAGGTTGGTGCAGCAGTGAAGCTTTCAGGAGGCTGTTACACGTTAGCCCAGCTGTATCAGAAGCAATAACTAGGGAGATGGCTCTCACAGTAACCAAACTTCTCCCATCAGACCCCTGAGACCGCTGAGCTGTCAGTGCCATGTGTGCTACTTTGGCAATGGTGTCTAGGTAATGGAAAAACCTTTCCTTGCCTTCACCTCCCTGCTGTACCCAGTACCTTTTTCTTTTTTTATTATTTTCGGTTCTTCTGTTTAGTCTTCAGAGGTGTGAGCTTGGTAGCATTTCCTACATAAGTAGGGATCCAAGGACCATCACATTAACAGTGTTTTCTCTCAGACTTCTCCTAAGTTTCATCACTTCTAGTTTCTGCAGCCTTTGGTAGTATCACTTATTTCTGTTTATACAGAGAACACTTTACAAGAGCATCTCCCAGAGGAACCAGTACTTTATACAAATCCTGCTGTTGTGAATTCCATCTTTTTTTTTTAAGTCCTACTTCTCTTGAGTAGGCTTTTTAAGATGTAGCTTTTTTCCGAAAGGCACCTTCCCTCTATCACTTAACGACCTTTTAAGACACCAAGCAGCCGGTGAGTGTCCTAGAGTACAGTTTCACTGTTTGGCTGAGCTGGTTCCACAGCACATCACTGTTGAAAGGAGGATTTTCTCCCCTCTCCCTCCTGGGGCACTGCCACCCCATCCCTGGCACTGCTGCTAGGATCTAATTGCAAGGTAAGCCAGGTCAAGCGTCTGCTCTGTCAAGATACATATTCTTCTGCTGAGTTTGTCTTTAGTGAGTTGAAGGTACTTACTGGGGATCAGATGAGTGCCAGAGCCGGTGCAAAGCAGGCAGAAGGAGCACGGGGCTGGGAGCGATGAAGAGAATGGGGCACGATGCTGTCCCCTGCGTCCCGCTGCTGGGTGCTGAGGCACAGTGGTCATGTTAGGTATCTGACACAAGCTGTAGGAGAAATTTCTGTAAAAAGTTTAAAACCACCAAGGATGTGGAAGTGCCTGTTTATTCAGGATGGTTATTAGGGATTTTTTTTCCTTAGGCCATTACTCCTGTGTCCTTTTTAAGCAATAAAATGCATAAAGCCTGGGGTTAATGCAGTCTGGGTTGACCACATCTGTTTGCAGATTTGTGGATGCACTTTCTCCAATTTGAATGCCTTCTTAAGGAGACAAGTTGAGGAGTTGGCACTCTAAAACTGCTGTATGTACGCAGGTGTAAGACAAGAACAAGAGAGAAAAAGCTCCTGCTTCCTGGAAAACTTCAGTTTGAAATGTGAAATTCTTTTGAAGAAAGAGCGTGAGGGAACAGAAATAGAATGGATAGAGTTGTAGAACTGCGATTACGGCAATTACTGCCATTCAAACAGTAAAAGGGCTAATCTGTATTTTGTTTAAAATGGAGAAAATTGTCTTTCAGATGCTCTGAATATTTAATCTTTTGCCTTGATGTTTTGTTTTCCTTGCCCTGTCCTTCAACTGCATCAAGAGAGAAATGAAAACTGTGCAGTTCTGCAGAAACTTTCTAGTCTGCTCAGCTCTGCTGTAAGATGATGTAATCCTGACTGTTAATGAATATTAGTCTAGAAATAACACCCTCAGTTATTCATGAGAATGGCTTTGGAAATTGCGGAGTTCTGTGTTCTGTCAGGGTGCATGTGCGAGGCGTTGGCCTTTACGAATGCATTGATTTTTGGTTTTTCACGGTGTGGTAGAAGGATGACAGGGATTCAAAACCAGCAGTGAAGATACTGGTTAAAGAGAATTAAAAGAGGGAAAATATCTTCACTTTTGTCCTTGCATTGAAGTCTGGAGTGTGCTAATTGTGCTGAAGTCATGTGTCATCTCAAGTCTTAGCAGAACGGTGTGAATTTCCTGTGCTAATTTTTTATTTGAAATTGTACTTTCAACATTGCCTGTTGCAATAAAATTCTGGAGATGGTGGTATTGAACTGTTCTTCTCAGAGTCCTGCCCGCCACAGAGCGAGTAAGTAGACAGGCTTTGAGTTGGGTGGAGGAGCTGATCCAACCCCGGATCAGTGTGAGACCTGCCACCAGCTGTGCTGGCATGGCTAGGCATTAATAGATTAGGTAAGAATCATGATAGTTACTGTCTAAAAATCAGTTCACTATTTCACAAACTAGTTCAAAATTTCAAGAAGAAGGCCAAGCTTTCAGTTTGTGTGGATTAGAGGTTGACGTTGGAAGTGATGGAGTGATACGGCTGGAATTTAGGGTATACTTTTTTGGGTAGACAATTATATTGCACTGATTTTTTTTTTTTTTTTCTCTTGTTTCTTCCTCTTAGCTGTGTTTGGGTTAGAAACATTAACAGAATATACGGAATATTGGCTGAGCGTTGAAGCAGTTAGAGCTCTTTTCAAGCTGTGGTACTGTGAAATATTTATCAGTCCTGCTTCCATCAGAGCAAACTTCGTTATCCAACCAGTGGGAAAAGACCTAAAAAGCCTCTCTTCCAGAAATCGAACAGTCAGTGCACTAATAGTGTGCTAGCAGTGACAGGTTAAGGGTGCCTTCAGATGCCGTTTGGCTTGCAGTCCATTTCCAAAGCCCTTTTTCCCTGACGGCTCTGCAGCTCGCTGCTCTATCTTCTGCTCTAGGAATGAGGCTGGCAGCAGCAACTCCCTCCCAGCCATTTGCTTTGCTGGGAGCCTTCAGGGACATTTCTTTGTCCTAAGCAGACTGGAAGTATCTTGTGGTGGGTACTTCTCTGCTCGTGCGATGAGAAGGGAACTCTCAAGACTTGGTGAAAGGCAGTGTCAAGAAACGAGCTCTCTGAATCGCTCTGGTAGTTATGGCCACTAGTTGACTTTCTTTTTTTTTTTTTTTTTTTTTTTTTCCTGGGGGGGATCTTGTGTGGCCTGGGGGTTTTC
>WKFP01014125.1:62016-103951 GCA_011057875.1 Pterocles orientalis | reverse complement strand
AGCTAAAGAGACCCAGCTCCCTCAGCCTTTCCTCATAAGGGAGATGCTCCATTCCCTTCATCATCTTCGTGGCTCTGCGCTGGACTCTCTCCAGCAGTTCCCTGTCCTTCCTGAACTGAGGGGCCCAGAACTGGACACAATATTCCAGATGCGGTCTCACCAGGGCAGAGTAGAGGGGGAGGAGAACCTCTCTTGACGTACTGACCACCCCCCTTCTGATACACCCCAGGATGCCATTGGCCTTCTTGGCCACGAGGGCACAGTGCTGGCTCATGGTCATCCTGCTGTCCACCAGGACCCCCAGGTCTCTCTCCCCTACACTACACTCCACCAGCTCAGTACCCAACTTATACTGGAACCTGGTGTTGTTCTTGCCCAGATGCAAGACTCTACACTTGCTCTTGTTAAATTGCATTAAATTTTTCCCCGCCCAAATCTCCAGCCTGTCTAGGTCTCGCTGGATGGAAGCACAGCCTTCTGGCGTGTCAGCCACTCCTCCCAGTTTCGTATCATCAGCAAACTTGCTGAGGGTGCACTCTACTCCCTCATCCAAGTCGTTGATGAATATAATGAACAGCACAGGTCCCAGGTCTTGAGATATGAATTGATCATAATCCAAGAAAATCAGTTAGGCATTAAGTAGTGTCAAAGTTCAGAATGCTGTTATCATTAGGAACGGAGAACAAGCAAAATAACCATGGGGGATGTGTTCATACCTGTAATGCTGTGTGCACTTCTGGTCTTCCCATTCCTCCCCAAATATAACAGAGAAGCAGTGACAGTGACGGAAGGCACAGAACAGCCTTATAGGGACCAACCAAATGGGCCCCATCTCTTCAGAGTGGAAAAGAAGGAAGGAGTGGAAGCATGTGATGGAGAGCTTTAAAAATATGGAAAGTGTGGAGAAACAGATACGGGCTCATTTGTTCCAGTAGAGAGCAGGTATCAAATCAATCTAGCCTTAGGCTCAAAAGGAGGTTGGACTTGTTTATTTACAGTAACTTAGAGTAAGAAGTGCCTCCAATTTCTAAGATACCGGGATTGCTAGAGAGTGTTGGAGGAAAGTGTCATTGTTTTTCCTATTTTACTTTTTACTAAACTTTAAAGAACCTTTGGAACATACAAAAATGTATTACTCTGAGATTTCTTCTTGTTTCTCCATGATGGAGTTTCTGAGCGGTAGTGACTGAAATCTGTTGTGAGAGGTTTGTTTGCTAGAAATCAGGGTTACCTTAGTACGTTTCATCACAGAGCATCAGAACTGAACTGTCGATTTAACATGATTTCACTGCAACTTAAATAAACATAACTTTTTGTTGACAACATACAGTGCTCAGCTCCAGCATAAAGCAATAGTTAGTACATTTATATTAAAGCTCTAGTTCTTTCATATTTTTTAACATGCCTTTTATTAATAATCTGAAGATTTCTGTGTAGCTTTTGTGCACATGGCCTGAAACATTCTCAAATGATGCATAAAAACGACTTGAGAAAAGATGGCTCTAATAAAAGGCAGGATGAGGACACTCCACTGCAATGCAATTATTCCTCCCAATTATAGCCGCCAGATTTGCACCACAAATATTGCACACACAGTGGGTGATACGAGGGGCTCGGCAAGGTGCCAGCAATGTCTGTAATAAACTGGGTCATCTCCTACAAGAATTTTGTTATTACACTTGAGAGGTCGGGGGATAAGCAGGGTTTAACCCTGCACTCGGCAGAACTGCTGATTCAATTTGCTCGCGAGGATTGCTTCTCATTGTCAGTTGATAGGCTATTTTCTGCCGGAAGAAGCATCTCTGCTTTTCAAACTGCGGACAACAGAACTGGTAAATGTAAAGAATTCAGCAAACAGTTAGTTCTGCCAAGGAGGAAGCAGAGCCTTGAATCGGCAAGCAGTGGATCTGAAGAGAGGAAATGAGAATTGCGTTCATAATAGTTGTTACAATGAAGTAAAAATATGAACTGAGTTACTGGCTTGTCAGCTATGGAAAATATTCTGCTAAATATGAAGCTTTTCAGTATTATCTTCTGATATTTTTTTCTATGCTAACTGATGCATAGCCATCAGTATCACAGTACTTGCAGGACTGTGGGGTTTCTCTTTTGTCTTCTCAGTTCCTCTGATACTAACCATGAGGAAGTTGTTAACTAAATTGATGGAAGTGTAATTGTATGTTCAATGTAGAAATCCTACCCCTTATTTTCTCACAAAAGTCGTGGACTTTTGTAAAAGCATTATGTAATGTTTGAGCAGCTGATAATGCAGGAGTCAAACTTACAGGTAATCTTTGCAAGGGGATGACCCTGTCATTGAATACATTTTGCAGTTTCCCTGAGAAATTAATGAAAAGCCGTATGGCACAGTCAGTTACACAAATGTAGCTAGTCTGGATCTAAGGTCTGTACGCGCTGAAGTGTTACTCACTTGTAGTGAACACAAGGGTTGAGGCTGATCCCGGTACAATGGCACAGTGAGAGCGGAGTAGGTAAACAACTCTGAGTAAAGGAGCTCACACTCCTGCGCGCAAGCGTGCGGGCAGGCAGCTCCTGCAGGTCACTCAGTCTGTGGTGGCCTGCTACCCTTCATTCACAACTTCTTGGTGAATCTGAGCCTTTAAATGTCAAAAATCTTTCTTTTGGGGCACTGGCAAAATCTCAAATCCAGTAACCTGATAGATTATTTTGTTGCTGCAAAGACCAACCGGTCGTCACTTCTGCTGCCACAATGTATCTCTCTGAAAAAAGTGCTTTCAGCTTTCCAGCGGCTCAATCCCTTCCTGCTTGGCTGTGTTCAGTGCTGATCTTGGTGCAAAAAATGGCAGAAATGAGATACGGACTCCAAAGTAGGAAAGTTCAAGCAGGATGAGAAGTACTGACTGGAGAATTTGCTCGGGTGGAGTGAGCTGGGCATCTCTGTAAGCCAGCTGTCCTCAACCCCAAGGCTGAGGACATACCGTCTTCTGGTTTTGTTCCTGCTTTCTGGACTCTTTCGTGCTGTGTGTGTCGTGTGGTTTTTGTTTTTTCTTTCCTATCAGATACTGCTGCAGCAATTCAGGAGATAACTCTACTTTTGGTCCTTGAAAATGGCTTGTAGGCAGGAGCAGCTCAGGCCAGGTGAACAGGGAAAACCAGCATCAGCAAGAGGTGAACAGGCATCCGGGGTTTGGCTTTGTTTTTGCTCTTGAGCTGAACTCCCCTTACTGTACTATGCTGCTCATCCTAGAGCAGCCTTGAAATGTACCAGCTGAATTCTTTTTGGATGAAAATAGACTGGAGCATGCCGTCTGGGAGCACATCTCATGTGCTGCGGGAGATGGCAGCTAATGGATGGGCAGGATGGAAACAGCTTCTCTAATTCTGTACCTGAACATAGGACATGAGAGCCAAGAAAAAAATCTGAGTGCCTGCTAGCAGTTAGTAATGGACTGTTTTTTCATAAGTGGTACTTTTTTTTTTAGCTGAACCACCTGGCATTATTTTAAGGAGACAAGATTTTGGTACTCCTCTGTTGAGGAGTCTCAAGTGCTTCTAATGTTTTGGGAAAGAGTAATTTTTAAAAGAAGAAAATTGCAAAGATTACCGTATTCTGAAGATTAGCAAAGATTAAAATTGATAACTATTTAAGATTGTCAAATTATTCCAGTTCTGCAAAATTGCTTTTTATTCCATTTTAAAGTTATTTGGTTCTAACAGTTTTTAAATGAACACACACAGATTTTGGGTACTGAAATAATCATTGTGTCATACAAAATTCCACTGTTGAAATATTGACAAATTTGACACATGGCCACTACACTAGTGCAGAATTTATTATTGCACTTATTGCGCTTAGTAACAGGAGAGCTGGCAAACATGGGTTGGTATAAAGAAGCTGTAGATTTTGGTTAAAATTCTGGACTAAAACTTTTAAGTTTTTCGAGCGAATGGTACTGTATGCTCAGAGGAGTTCCAGAAGTGGCAGGATGTCTAGGATTTGTTTCTCAGTGTTACTCCTTATATCAGTAATCCACTGTCACAGATTTTGATAAATACACACAAGAGTTAGGAAACTCCCAAATAAGCAGTGGAACCAATTTAAACTCTGAAGCTTACCAAATAAAGATTAAAGTATTCCCTTTAGGAATTCCGAATCCTTTGAATTATGCATATATTGTAGTTTGCAGTAAGATAAAAGAACTTTAGGTGGGGGAGGGTGAGAAACTTGAAAAGCTATAAGGAATAATTTGCATAAATTGGGTGGAGAGAGTAAACAGCACAAGGGGGAAAAAAAGTTATTTTCAGTAAGGCCTTACAGAATGAGATAAAACAAATTTAAAAAATCAGGTGGAGTTGAAACAAAGCTGAAGTGCTTTAAACTTGTGTTATCTCTGCCGCTGCCTTTAAAGCAAATCCCAGGGAACTCTGTACTGCCCTGGATAAAAAAACTAACTTAAAAAAAAATTCTTAAGGGAGAGTTGAAAGAGAAGAAAAGCTATGGAGACAGTATAACGTGTGTCTTACTGTACACAAGACCTCTGGAAATTAAATGAACAGCATAAGCAGAATTTAAAAAAAATCTAACAGTATTTTTTTTCTCTTACAGTTACAGGACCGCACACAATTTAGTGACCGAGACTTAGCTACCCTAAAGAAATACTGGGACAACGGCATGACCAGCCTGGGCTCAGTCTGCAGAGAGAAAATTGAAGCTGTGGCTGCGGAATTAAATGTTGACTGTGAAATTGTGCGGGTAAGAAATCTAGAGTCTTGCCCTATCTTGTCTCAGAAGCAAAAATAGGACAGATGAAAGCCTTTAAAAGTTTCATGAGGAAGCTTGAAATAGATTTCACGTATTACATAATGAATGACCATGTTGGGAAGTGCTCTCTGGCTCTTTCTGCAGTCTATATATAGAAGGCGGCCCTTAGGTAAGATTCTTATTGATGAGCAGCAGGAGTAGCACTATGAGCTGTTTGACTTTTTCTTTAGACTTGAGTAAGATTTTTTTTAAGTAAAAGTGTTACATTTTTTAGGGATATCCTAGAAGACCGAAAAGTGCCATTTATATTGCTGTTAAGATATAAAAAAACCTTTCTAAAGATACAGGGAAAATATTTGTCATTAATGCTTAGCAGAAAAAATTGTAAACATATAAAAGAAAATGCTCAAAAATAGGAAAAAATATTTTACAAGACTGTCTTAAAGCCATGTTGAGATGTGATAGAGGGCAAAGGGCAGTGCAGAGAATTCTGGGTCACTTCAATTTCGTAGTCCATATAGGTGTCGTTGAGGAAGGATTGCTTTTGAACGTACGGGTTTGGTGTAGATAACCTGATTCCCCAGAACAACTCCACATCATCTCTTCCAGAGGCTGGGAGGTTTGGTACAGCATCAGTATTCCCAGTTAACAGGCACCCATCATCACTGTCAAACTCTGGGTGTCTCATTTGCTCAGAGCGTTTCCGTTCTTCAGAAAATAGTCTGACTGTTTTTGCAGTCAGTATGTAAGCATCATTAGAGTCTTCCTTCCCCTCATAACAGGCATGATGAATGTGACAGTCCTTTCAGCCTTTGTCCTCTTTTCCCAACTCTTTCTCTAAATTCTGACATTGCTACAAAAGCAGAACGAGGAGCCCTTATTCGAAACTCTTCTTTTGTGGAGATCTCTCTTGGATTGGTGTATCAAAACGGTACCAAAGCTACCTTCAGTATTGAACACTGATCGGGTTATTTCATGGCTTGTTTTCCTGAACACACGTGAATTATAAAAAATTATATTGTATTCTGCTTCTGGTTCCTTTATATATCAGACTTGAGGATTGTAGCAAGAATTAGGTGGAGGCTGGTCCTGCACCATGCTGCTGGTTTGTTGGGGCTGAATTAATGCCACAGGATGTGTGTGATCCCCATTGCTTCCTCTTCTTCTTTCTCCAAGGCACGGTGTGCATGTCCCAGCTGTAGGACAGGTATTTTCCAGCATGTGCTCTACACAATCTGTCCTAAATTTGGTTTGGGATCTATATAGGCACAGTGTATCTCTCCCTATACTGCATGCTCAGCCAGGAAGAGCTGGACTGAAGGATGCTTCTGGACAAAGCTCTCCACTTTCAGTACTCATCCTTTGTTGCCTTTGTATTTCACTCTAGGCAGTGTCCATCTAGCAACTCTCTCTCCAGTTGTGACGTAAAAAAAAACCCCAAAGCATATGTAAAATAGTACTAAATACTTCTGTAATCCCAAGTAAATATAGGTATGTTAGATATTACGCACAACAAATATATAAATAATATAATTTTATATAAACATGTATAACTGTAAATTATTTCTCTATACGTACGGTGTCACTTGTTTTACTCCAGTTAAATGCATGTCCCTATTTTTCCCTTTTAATAGCTTTTTGAATGGAAATCGGTGATTTGTCCAAATAAATGCTGGTTTTCCAGAAGTACAAATGGTTGATCCTTATGACCCATACTGGCTTGAGAGGTCTCCTATACAAAGAACCAGATCTGGTTTTTCCTATAAGGAGATGATGTTTGCCACAATGCATAGTTCCACTGGATTTGATCTTTTAAGGTTGAACAGGGCGTTTATTCCGTAGGTTTTGTACTTCTAGTAGGAGAGCGGGTTTGCAAAGTGACTGCTGCTTGTACCTTAACATCAGGCGCATTCGCGCCCTCAAATGTCTTTCATATGTTTCAAGACACCGAAATAAAAATAAATAAAAAGTTATGTCATATTTAAATATGTGAACTCTGGCCAATGCTTCATTCAACTTACAAATATTTCTTTTACTTACCTTGTAATTATTGCTGATTACATTTGTTTAGGGATTTTTTGCAGTTAGTTACACATTTTTGTTGATATTTCTCTTGGCTAATTGTATTCATTCGTCCCAAACTAGCATCTGAAAGCACAATAGCCTTCTTGGCAGCAAGACAATTAGATATTGGAGAAGGACAGATGACAGCTATCAAACTCCTCAGAAATATATGATGAGTATAAGAAAAATGTATGACAATTTTTTTTTTTTTTTATTAATTGAACATAAAGCTTTTGTACATAAGAGTCAAAAGCTACCCACCATAAGCTAAAGACACCTCCTCCTCTTTCCCAGCAGCCCATCAGATAAAACCTGGATTACTGAAGGTAGTGCTTTGCTCTGAGTTTAGTGCTAAAATCAAGCAGTTGCAGCAGAAAGGCTGCTCATTCTTCACAGCCGACTACCGGCTCTTGTTGGGAGCTCCAGGCCTAGTCTGGACCCGGTTTATGATCGAGAGAGACATTGGAAAAACAACCCAGAATCTTCCATCTTTATCTTTTCAGCTAAGTGGCATTTCTGAAGGTTCCAACTTAGCATCTTTCCAGCACGTTGACACCCTAACCTCGATATCCGGAGAGCTGTAATGTGCTTTTCCCATGGCTCCCTGCCAGCCCCTTACTTAGGAGCTGCCTGAGGGCAGATGTAAGCTGGCTCCTCTGCCTGGACTCTGCCTGCCTTCCCTCGCTCTTGCTGGTCACCCGCTCAGCTGAGGCTGGGGAAGTTGCTGCTGAGTTCATTGCTGGCTGCTGTAAGTAGGATTAATGAGTCTGATCACATGCACTTTACACATGGTGTTTGAAGGATTGAAGGAGGTAATATTTTAGGGTTATAATTAGAATTATTAAGCTGGTTACCTACCTAGAAATAGTAGTCTGCTCTTACACTCATCATTGTACTGCTCCAAAATGTTCACTGTTAAATGTAGCATGCAGGTTATGGAATCTTATTACTTTTCTCTCCCATTTGAATTTCAAACGCTATAAAAATGCGTTCATCTTCTATGACACATTCAGTATGTTGAATGAAAGATTTCCTGCTTTGAAAGGTGTCTAAAGAGACAAGATCTGCCTTTCCCAAGTGCCTCGACTTTTTGATGAATTTTTAGTAAAGTACAAGCAGATTTGCTTTTAAATTTTATAGTTGTTAGCGCTATTTATTACCATCATAAGGTTATGAGAAAATTTAAAGAATGGCATTACACTGTTTGGAAAAAGAGACATAGGTCTGGAAGGGGCCACTTGTTTGGGGTTTTTCTTGGTTTTTTTCCAAATTGTATATAATGTGTGAAACTATCCAGGTAGCTCTCTGTGTACCTGTTTTGCATCCTTCAAAGAGGAGAATCGGCAAGCTGGGAAAGCAAATATCACCCAACAAAAATAATTTGCTAAAAATAATCTTGCTCGTGTCATCTTTTAGCTATTTAAAGAGATTCAGCTTTAAAAAATATTTATTTTTGAAGGCTGGCACAGCATGAAACTGTGGACTGCTGTTAGTATTTCTTAATTTTTCTAATTGATAATCAAGGTTTCAGAAGCAAAAAGTTTTTTGCTAAACTTTTTCATGCTGTATATCAGAAGTGTAGTTAAAGTGTAATGGGGAAGAGGAGCAATGCAGGTATTTCTGAAATAAGGCCAGAGTAATGTTTACTGTATCTCTAAAGAAAAAAATCCTATAATATTATAATGTGTTTGGTAAACTCTGTTGGAACATAGACTTTATGGAAGGGATGTGCATTTTGCCATGCCCTGATCGTATGTTTTCAAAAATAGGAACTGCCCCTGCTTTCTAGAGATATGTTTGATTTCTAGCAATCCCGAAATTCCAGCACTAAGCATGATTCAGAACCTAGTGATGACCACGCTGAGCATACGTCATCATCAAATAATCAAGCGCACGTGGTATGGTGACGGCATACGTGGCCAAACTCCACCGTTACCCATTGTGGGCCAGCATGTGGTCAGGTCCCGGAACAACGAGGACGGTCCCACTAGTGCTGTCAGCGCTGCTCCTATCTGTTGTGCTTTAGGTGGTGTGGGAGGGGAGGAGAGCCATGTCAAGAAGACTAGAAGTTAGCAGTTGGCAAAGAAGTTGTTTCCTGGCTCTGAGAAGAATTTTTGGATGCCAGAGGAGAAGTGGCTTGGATGAGATGAAGTGTAGACTTTTTTTATCAGAGAAACAAGTTAATTAACACTTACACAGATCCACTTGGAGAATCTTGAATGTGATTATTTTTTTCTTTTTTGAAACACAGTTTTATTGATGTAAAATGAACATAAAGCGGCCATACCCATCTGATCATGAATGGGTTGCCAGGTTCTTTGGTCCTGGACCTGTTTCATCTCCCACCACTGTTTGTAGTGTGCTCTTCTGTACTTCGGTCTTCCAGCCAAAGAGAACTGAAGGATAACACTGCTCTGAACTTAATTCTGCCAAGTTATGTTCTGTCATCAAAGTGGAGTGGTGCAGAGCTATCACCTTGGACTGTTTCTTCTGTGCTGTAGGAAATCCTAGAACAGGCGAGCTGTCTGGGTCACTGGATGCTTTAGTCTCCTTATGGAAGTTGCAGAGTGGGAGAACCTGGATCAAAGATCTTATGTTAAATTTGTTGAATAATTTAGGTGGAGAGAGACCTTAGAAGGTCACCTAGTCCTACTCTTTATTTAGAGCAGGTCAGGTTTCTAAGGGTGTTGCCCAGTAAAATGTTGAGTACCTCCAAGGTCTGAGGTGCCAAGACTCCTGTGGACAAACTGTTCCAGTGCCTCACTGTAAAGCATTATTTTTTCTTTTTTCTTAATTCCAGCCAGAGCTCCCCTTGCTGCAACTTGTGACTGTTGCTTCTTTTCCTTTTGCTGTGCACCTTCCCTTTTCCCTTCTGTTGGAGGACTGAACCTGCACACAGTGTTCTGGGATGTAGCCTCACGAGAGTCAAATACGGGGGAACAATCACCTCCCTCGAATTGCTGCGCTCTTGTTCCTGTAGTACAGAAGTGCTGATTTCACTTGGTTGTGGGCCTGTTGCTTTTGTCATAGTTTCTGATATCATTCATGTTTATTTCTCTTACAAGACTTGGATTGGGAATCGAAGACGGAAATATCGTTTAATGGGGATTGAGGTCCCACCCCCTAGAGGAGGTCCTGCTGATTTCTCTGATCAATCTGAATTTGTTTCTAAATCAGCACTTAATCCAGGAGAGGAAGCTGCTGCTGAAGCAGGGGATGATAATGATAGGAATGATGAAGTATCAATCTGCTTATCTGAAGGAAGCTCACAAGGTATTTCAAAATGCAGTTACTACTGTGCATATATTCTTAATTTTGTGCAGTGTGCATGCTTTGGATTCTCTGTTTTACACGTTCAAAAACGTCTGAAAGAGTGTCTGACAGTCACGAGTTATCTACCTTGGCCATACTGAAGGTACTGTTTGGTCTCTTTCTCCTCTCTACATGATTTTTTTTTTTTTGGTTTTGTTATCACAAAGCTTGCAGAAACCTTTTATTATAAAAGACCTGTGTTTCTGCCAGATTCATCCAACGTCAAATGACAAGTTCACAATTTGCTGGTGCGACTGAGGGACGGACAGGCAGTACAAATGGATAAGTCTCGCTTCCCTAAGAAGCCAGGTTTTTAAAAATGCTCTGTTAACAGGTTGGTTCTACACAACCAGCTTGAATATCCAACAGTTCTCACCTGAACAAGCACTGGTGTGTGTGAACCCGCCTGCTTTGAGCTGACAGAGCGATGTGGTTCCAGGTTTGCTGATACTAAACTCATGCTGCAGAGATACGTTCCGAAGATATATTGGTTCAGGCTTGGGCTTGAACTGAAAGAGCTTCACAGCACGTCAGAGCCCAGCAGAACTGCTGCCATTAAGCGGTCTGTGTATCTGGCCTCTGACAAGCCAGCAGAAACCAATAGAAAAGATCAAAGTCGGTAGCAGGGGGCTGCTCAGAGCTTTAGAAGTGCACACCCAGGGTGCCTGTGTGTTCTCTGTAAATTGCATAATCTTGAGTGATAAGTGTCTCGAACTTAATTCCCTTTTACTCCACCTCCCAGAACTGCACGACCACATTAAATTGTTCTCTGCCTTTCCCTCTCGTACATCAGCGCTCGGGGCCCCGGGCAGATGAACTGCTGCTTGGCGCATTCGCTGCCTTCGCAAGCCCCACTAATTGCTCCCAGTGCTTCTGATTAGAAGAGATCAATAAAGCCTTTGCTCTCTGAACTGAAAGAAAATCTGATCGAGTGCATGCTGCTGCAGCTTAGTATGCCAGACTTGATTTTGTCATTTTGTCTGAACAACTTGAAGAACCAGTGAAAAGGAGAACTGCTGGGAGTGAATTTGTGATAGCTTTGTCATATTCTGCTGTGAAGAGAATAAGATGATAAAGAAATGGGTCAAGTGATTGAAAGCCAAGTGAGAGGCAGAATCTAGGAGTCCTTGATTTGCCTGAGGTGTGGAAGGAACTGATTTAGTCAGATCTGCTTGAAAGAAAACGGTGACGGGAAGAGTCTGAATTCTCTGTAGCTTAAAGTGGGGAATGGTGCCACATTTACTGAAGGAGGCTCTCCTAAAACAGGATAAGGCTGTAAGACTATGAGTAGATTGTCAGAGTCAAAGCCCAAGGAAGTGCAAGAACTATAGGATTTCCACAGCATCCGGGAATCCCACTTTCATTCTTTTATTCTACCACAAGAATTATTTCTATTCATTTCTCCAGTTCAAAGGAGTAGGTTTCACTGCTGCAGCTCAGCTTATTTTAAACTTCCTGGAAAATATTTCCACCAATGGTCATGTGTGTGCTGTTCAGTCACTGATATGTGATCATTTTAACATCCTAATTTATTAAAAAAAACAACCCAACAACAAAAAAGCCACTCAAAGAAAGGAAAAATATATTTTTAGTCACCTAATTAGAGGGAAGGTATTGATGGCACTTGTTTTAAAAATGTAGTGTGTAAATATTAAAAAAAAAAGCTGTACTCTGATGCAAAATTAAGCATTGAAGTTCTCATGATGCCTTACCTTTTGTAATTGTATGTTAATTGAATCCATACTCTGTGTAGATAAACACAGCTCTGCGGAGGCCATTATAGCTCTGACAGCTTATATTAGCTGAGGATGAATATGTAAAGAGTTGAAAGTGCTGTAGGGAGCTGCTTTGTTTGACTATTGAATCCAAGGGGTGACCAGTCCCAGTCAGGGTTACTGGGTGACTGGTGCTTTAGGCTGTTCGGAGTCCCTGAGGTGCATCTTCCACGACCTCCGTTCCTCTGAGCGTATCGATGGGTCATATATTGCTCCCTGCTTTACACTTCTCCCATCTGGACCCATTTGCTTTTGCTGCTAGCAGCAGTTTTCCTCTGAAGTTGTGGCAGATTAAATTTCTCCGAAACAACTTCCAATCCAATTTGCTCAGTTCAGAGATATTTAACTGGTAGAAAAGTTCTTTAAAACAATAACACTCTCTGTATGGTCTGGCCTAAACACTGTCCTCTCTCTGCAGCTGTGGGTAATCTCCAGTGAACCCTGGTCCCTCTGTGTTTGTGGCAGTGCTGCACACCTGCATCATTCTCTGCCCTCTTTCAGTGTCCCTGAACTGCTTGCTCACTCTCCGTGCCTCCTCTCCTCACTAGGAGCAGTAGCTGGACTGTTTGACGTTTTTAATGCCAGCTCTGCCCTCAGCAGTAATTTTACTAGCAGTCGGAAGCAGTGTATTTCCAAGTAATAGCCTAGCTGTTAATGACATCGTTAACTTTTTATCATAGCTGTCTTGCCTCTGTGTTTTGGTTTATCTTCTGATTTGCTGTTTCTATCAACCATTTTCTTCTTGACAGTTAATTAAGAATTAAAGTAAATCTGAGAAACACGCTAAATCATAGGGCTGAATAGGGTTATCTTTCTTGTTTTCTCACATTGGCCATAGTCTGGGCTACTAGAATCATCTAGTGCTTGTGGCTGAAATTTAAGGATAAGATTTGCTCTGTTTTCAAGTGTGTACTTTGCTTATACGTAAGAGAGCAGCTTAGGTTCCCTAGGAATAAACATTTGCCATACAAGAATGAAATAATCTGCGTGATCAGTTTTTGGTACAAAACTTATCAGTTGCTGCAAGGAGGAGGTGAGATTCTGATACGTACCCTATAATTTCAGGGCATGCTGGATTTTTCATGTAGTAATTTATTTTAATTTAAAAAAAAAGTTCTGCACACCTTGATTTAAAACTCTTCATCACTTTTGAACATTCCAACCTGAACCTGAAAATAGGAAGGTTTTGGTACGTTGCAGGAGAGTAACTGATAGTTTTCCTGTTGTTTCAAGTAGCTATTGGCATGACTTTGCCCTGAAATGCTTGTGATATGATGTCTTTATGAATAGCCATCGATAATACACCCTTGCTTTTGTATCTAGCAGATGTGACATATTTAGTGGCAAAGGCTATTAATGTTCCTTCAACATAAAATTTGAATGAAATCTGAAAATCTAATTTATTTCTGCAGAAGAGACAAATGAAGCTCTTCAAAATGAAGAAATCGGTCACAAAGATGATGACCACAATTCAGCATCTGCTGATAACGTGGTACGTATGCCTTTCCTTTTCCCCTGATGTGACCTCCTTAATTGAGGGTACTGTCCAACACTGGTGGTTTTTATGGGGTAAAAACTTCAGTTGAGTGTGCAAAGAGTCCTTCCTTGTGGGATGAGCACTAAAAGAAACTGTACTAAAAGTACTAAAACAGCAGAGCTATGTACATTCAGTAGAAGTTGAATTACACAGCTTTTTCTGTGTTATAACAATCCGGTGTTCTGTTTCTGGAGTGCAAAGCACAACACCTGGGTAGTGCTCTGTAAGTACCTAGTAGATTAAAACAGCAAAAATAAAAAACCCAGAATAGTAATTTTAAAATGTTTTTCTGTAGCTGTAAGAAAGTTAGGTATCTCTAGGGCTTCCCCGACTATGTGAGATCAGCCCGGGGTGGACATGGACTCTTCACTCCCGTACCTTTGCCAGGGCATTATTTAGATATTTCTTGTTTGCTCGCTTGCATTCGCGTTGAGCCAAACACTGTTGTTCTTGCTGTTGTTAATCGACTGCAGTGAGACAAGGGAGGAAAGAGAGGGGGAGGAGTCGTGGCCAATAATGCAATATATCCCCTTTGTTTAGCCTGCCTTCTCTCACATTAGAAGAAAGGAGAGGAGGAGGAGGAGGAGAGAAGACCCCAAGTGGTAGGGTAATTTTTGTCTTCAAAGTGATCTGCAGAACAACCAGGTGATGGTTCCAGTTCCCAGCTGCACCCTTGCTGCAGTTAGAGATTAAACGGCAGTGGCCCAGAACATGATGAGGACATTTGTGTTGCATTAATCACCCAGTCTGACGTGGGAAAGCGACCAGGAGATCCCCTTCCCTCTATATATAGAGGAGAGAACATTTTCTTTCTTTTGTTAGTACATCGTCATCACCATCTTTTGTGTAAACTGAAATCCCACGGCTGGATTTTCTGTGGTTGCCTGAATCGAAAGAGCTGCCTCTGGCCTTTCTGGTTACCTTAATGGCCTGCTGTGACCTTAGATAGAATCACTCCGAGTGTCAGGCTGATGCGTTTACCATGGAGATGCAGAATGTAAAATGACAAAGGTAAAAAGGTTTGCAAAGATGATGTCCGAGAGACTCAGTTCTCCCATCTACCTGAACTCCAGCGTTATATAATTTGATATAATAAGAGAGGAAAAAAGAGGAGCGGTTTTTTCATACGCTGTTCTTAAAACACTGAAATAACATTTTTAAAATATGCAGCTGAAATTGGACTAACATACATTGGACTTGCATAAGAGATACAGTTTTCTTATTTGAAATTCTAATCTATTCGTTCCCCTGCTATCTTAAGAAAGATAGTGTGACTGTTTGGCATTTATTTAGAGACTCTTTCCTCAAGCTGAGTCTAAAAACAAAAATATTTGAATCACATTGTTACTCAGGGTATGATATAGCAGCAGATCTTTGTGACATTAAGCCTTTGAAATGTTATCACTTCAGCTGGGTTGTCAGACACGGAAGCATTTCTTCTCATTGGTGATCAGAAGGAAATTTGTGATGACTGCTCTGGAGGCAGACGGAAGACACACACATATGCTGCAGAAAAGAAACCTCCTGTAAAATAACATCTCAAGAACTAACCATTAAAGTGTGTTGTGTCAGTGCAGGCCCTAAACTACCCTGACTCAATGGAAGACTGAAAAATGGAGTAAAATTGTTTTAACTTACTATATACAGTCTCATAAATGTTTACAAGTGTCAAAATAATGAAAAGGAGTAAAAAAAATAAACAACAAAAAAACCAAAACCCCTCTTCTGCTTCCCAATCAAAAATATAGTGAAATTTATAGTTCATCTGGGCAGTCATCCTTCTGAGTTCTTAGTAAAAAACGCCATTCTTATCACTGTCAAATTCAAATTCATTCCGTTTGAGATCTAGCTTAGATATGAATGAAAATTAAAAAACTCATAGGTTCATGAAAAATGTGTAAATTTTGTGTTTTCTCCTATTGAAATAATCTTTTAACATAATTCTCTTACATAAGAAGGTTTTCTTTTGGGAAGAAGAACAGCGTGCAAGTGGTAAATAATGTAAAAGTGAATCTTTTGAAACTTGAGATAGGATTGGAACGTACTTCCGAGTTCTAAACAGCATTTCAGGTTGCCTTAAACTTGTACTTCAGATAGCTTTAGAAACCAATATAAAAAGCTCCCAATAATTTTTGTGAATTAAGTGAAAATGTCCGTATGAATGCATTGGGAACTGTCCTTTGTGTCAACATCCTCCGCTCTTCGTGGCATTTGACTTGCACCATGGCCAAAGATGGCCAAAGGAGAACCCTTCAGCTTTCAGGCGCGAAATAGGTCGGTCAGGACTTGCCTGTTGCTTGCTATAATGTCTGTTTTGCTCCAGAGGAATAAACTTCCATGACCTTCTTCAGCCTCTTAGGAAGGCTTACAGAACAAAACACAGGCTTTTGCAGCCTGGACTGAAAGGTGGCACGCAACCTAACGCCACTAGCATGGTGAAATAAAGCATGGTGACACAGAGCTGCTCCTCTAAAAAGTGCCGGCGTCACTGAGCATTTTGATTTGGATTCTTCCTGGATTTAGTGGCTGAGGTGCATGATTGCCATCTATTGGGGGCTCCACAATTCAGAATCAATCATGAGCAAGCAAAAGGTCCCGTTACCTTCGTCCTGTTGTGCCAGTTTGAGATGCGGATTGTTGTTTCTTTGTCTTCAAATATCTGGAATGAACCGTTTGCTTCTGTTTCAGAAAATAGAAATTATAGATGATGAAGAAAGTGATATGATAAGTAATTCGGAAGTGGATCAAATGAGTTCTCTTCTGGATTACAAGGTGAGTAACGAGGCTACGAGACATTAAACTGGATAGTCCTTCCCAGCTGGTTCTCACGGGGGTATCTGCAAGGAGTTCAGCAAAGGCATGGGGGAGCCTGGGACTCCCCTGCTTTTACCAGGAAATTGTGGTGCTGCACACCATCCCCTCCATCACATCTCATCCCTTTGCAGCCACATTACCCATGTTTCAGCTCAGAGGGAGGCAGGAAAAATCCCATTTCTGCAGAGCAGTGACATTACTCTCGCTGTAGCCATCTGCAGCTCCCACCATGTGTCCCAAACAAAGGAATTCATTTAGCCTCGAAACTTTATTTTTGTGCGAGAATTGTTCTTGGGAGTGCTGCGGCACGCTTTTACACGCAACGTGATGCTGCCAGCTCTGGAAAGGGATGGAACAGCTGGAATTTGCTAATAAAATGGGGGGAGCTGAGAAGAAGTTGTTCTTGCAACGTAGCGCAGAACGTGTCTGGAAGCAGCGGCTGTGGGTGGGAGTAAAGCCGTTGGATACCCGACAGCTCCTGTCTTCTGCCAAATGGGAGAGGTTCTGCCTTTATTACTGCTCTTGTAAGAGTTGCCGCAGTTCTGTGGTGTGTTTTGAGCATGTTTTTATCTATGTAGCTGATTTATTTTACTTAGAAAACAGGTCCGTTCTACTAATTATCAAAGTAATAAATAGGCCATCTTTTCCGAACACAGCTCGCTCCCTCAAGCAGTGTTCTGCTGGTAAGGGCAGCGGAGGATGCAGATGGAGAGGGAATGACCTTTTCTTAATGTCACCTGTCACCGCAGCAAAAGGCTTGTTGTGACAGCACGCCCTGCAGAACCTCGGTTGTGGGTTCGTTGTTTGACATTAGTGATTAGTCTGTGCCTGTGTGTTTTCGGCGTAAATGTGAATTCCTTCTCCTTTTCTCTCCATTGCAAAATAAGCAACTGCTAAGTTTCCATTTGAAAGAAATGCATTAAGCTTATTTTCTTGGAAGCCCAAATATTTCTCTCTTGTTCTCAAAGCTGTTATAACCTGAAAAAGAATGGTGAGCAGTGTTTTGAGTGAAAAAATGTGAATTTTCTGGGGAAAAACCCCAAGCCAACAATCATTCCTAACGGCTTGTTACAAACCTTCCAGTTCGTCTCGTAGTCTCACCTTTTCATATCAACTGAAGTTGAATTCCAGACAGTCTAGCGAACGCAAGCAAGAATATCAGAGCGTCATTCTGTGTTATTAAAAATAAATATTTTCACCGTTCAAACACAATGCCAGCTTAAAAGTTCACTATTGAAATTTGCTTATGTAATTATTTGCTGGCACCAAAACCAGCCATCAAGGCACATTCTGTATGCGAAAATCATATGGTTGCATAAGCAAGGGTGGGTTTCTTCTTGCCTCTGATATCCCTCAGTAAATGCAACACTTAACATGAATTATCTGTGAACCTAAATCCTTACTTTCTGCGTGTATTGTGCATTGCTAACAATTTCTGTATGCGTATTTGTTTCATGATTATCTTCTGGAGGATGCACATTTGGTGCTGCTCTGCAAACAGCTTTTGCAAAAATGCACTGTGACCTTGGTCTTGAAAAGTAAACTGTTTGTTTAGGTTACGTGATCTTTGCAAAGGTAAATAACCAGAGAAAATCAATTTTAGCTCTACACTGATCAACAGATTTAGTATTTTGATCTCGCATGCCAATCAGCTGGCAAGTTTGAAGGAGAAGAGATGTTTGGAATAAAGTGAAGTACTTATCAAATCTGAATTTTTAATTAAGAAGCTCGTTATTTTTATATTAAGTGATTTGCAAGTACAGTCACACGTATTAATGCAAAGGTTGGAAAAATGCCTTTTTGGCCACAGCATGCACATTATTGGTATTTCTCAACTTTGTAAATCCATTCCTGTTCATTCTGTAACCTGAGAGATCTTGGGGAGGCTGGTGAGCTGACCCTTCATGATACACATCAAACCCAGCCGCATAGAGGATGCTAGATTTTAATTTGTGGAGGCTTTGAGGAATTCTCGAGTTGTTTTCCCTGCTCTTTGTGTCAAGTCTCCTGCTGTAATAATGGAATTCAGTTGCTGTCTTCTCCAGTCAGCCTGCCTTTTCGAGGTCACTTCTTCTAGGGAGAGACCTGGGCTTTGTTTGTCTTCATTTTGAAACAGAATTAGAGGTCATCCTTATAAATTAAAAAAGCCGTGGTTTTATAAAAGGTTCAGGTAAACTTTGGCTTGAGTCATTAGCACTTTAATGATAGTCAGGAATTCTGAAATGCCACGTCTGCACGTAACATGATTTTCCATCACATGTGTCGTGCAGAGGATAATGGACCATTCAATGGCATTCCTCTTCACAGGGTTAGTGTGACACCCCGGGCACTCATCAAAACCTCTGTGTGTACCCAAAGCCTGCATGCATTGTTCTGTACTCCTACAAGCGCAGAACTCTTGCCTCTACCTAATACTCGTTTTTGCAGGAATCAGAATAAACACATTTTTACTCCTTTTCACTTAAAACGTAGTTTTAACACAAGGTGCCATTAAAGTGATGGTGTGCTGCTCATTCTTGCCAGAACTTTGTGTAATGTTCCCCCACAGAATGAAGAAGTCAGATTCATGGAGAATGAGCTGGAGAATCACAAACAGAAGTATTTTGAACTACAGACGTTTACTCGGAGTTTGATACTTGCTATTAAATCAGACGATAAAGAACAGCAGCAGGTAAGTCTTGAAGCAGGTTTGAGGAACAGAAGGTGTTTGTCCTTCTGTGGTCTGTCACTCCCTTGGCACAAATTATGATTAGGGCAGTGTTGTGGTGAACTTTCGCGTTTAATACGTAGCACTTCTTTTAGTGCTTGGTTGGGTCCTGCATTGTATGAATAACATTTTGGGCTTTATTTAGGAAGAGATTTTGTAGCTTTTAATTTTTTCCTTTTGCCCTTACAATTTCCAGTTTTTCAGGTGTAAAAATAGAAACTGTAACTTGCGACAGAGAAACTTTGAACACTTTTACATCCAAAATAAATTGGGCTTATAGGTGTTTTCCATATTTTTTTCATAAAACTTGAAACCTTTAAGATAAGTCAATACATCACTGAGATGGTAATGATCTCATATGCAGCATCTAGTTCTGTCGCCTGCATGATCACAGTATAGCATGGTTACGTATGTTTTAAAGCTTTTGCATGTTAAAAATATATGAATAAAATAAATGTATGTAAATAATTTGGTTTCATCCAGTTTACAAAAAAAAAAACAAACTGTTTTGAGCTGTTCCCACAATAACTTAAGTAACTTCTGGGATTGTTGTTCAAAGGTATGTCATCTAATAACTTTTTTTTCTTTCAATATCTAGCAATACAGACTTTTTTTTTCACCCATCCTATATCAACACTGACCGAAAAGCTCAGCAAAGTTTTTTCACTCCATGTTTAACAGACATTAAATGCTGACATAAACCACAAGCCCAATACTGTAATGTAATGTTTTTCCCTTACAGGCACTGCTCTCAGACTTACCTCCTGAACTAGAAGAAATGGATTTCAACCACGCATCCCCCGAGCCTGATGATACCTCATTCAGCTTGTCGTCTTTATCAGAGAAAAATGCCTCAGACAGTTTGTGATTTATTTTTTTTAATTGACAAAAAAGAAACCCCGCATAACACGTAGGTTTCAAGAGAACGGCATTTTGCTATCCAGTGTTCTCCAGTCTGAAAAAGAAAGCCCGAGGTGAAGCAGACCTTCCTGGGGGATGGCTGTAGGATGTCACGGCTGCAGTTTGCAGTGTCAAGAAATTCCGAATGTTGCTTTTGGTAAATGAAAGAACCGTGTGAGGAAAGGTTTCACTTTTGCAGTTTGGCCTTGGTTAGGGTAACTTCTGACTTTCCAGAATAACTCTTGCTCTGTAGCAAAGTCTTTTTGAGCAGGGATCCAAGAATGGCAAACAAATGTCGTGTTACACAGCTAATTCTGCAGAGTTGCTTGCTCACCAGTCCTGTTCGTTATTTTCTTCCCCATTTTTACTCAGGTAGGTGGACTAAAAATTGGGGATCCAAATAGAATAACAGGCTTTTTATGAGTTGTGCTTGAACCCTTCTGAAAACCTGAAATTAAACTAAAGCGTTTTTTCATTATGTGACTTCAGATTGTTGAATCTTCCACTTTCTGACCAAAATAGCTGAAAAAACTTGGAAAGGCTAACTGAAAATTTGAATTATCGTTAAATAAATTATTAATGTAAAGAAGCGGTCATAAGTGTTGTAACAAATTAGATGGATGTGGGAAGCCTGATAGCTGCAGAAGGCGATTTTCTGATATTCTCACAGCAGCAATGGGATTAGATGTTTACTATTTAGGGTTTTTGGAATGTAGTTATGGTTTTATTTGTCAAAGCCTGAAAGCTAAAGTTCTGCTCATTGTTTTAGGAATTGGTTATATCTTTTTTCCCACAAATTTTGCTCAATTTTCTCAAGACCCTGTCATAGATCCACAGCTGTCATTGCGTCCTGGAAGGCGTTCAAGTATTTGGAATGGAGTTGTGCAGATCTCCTGAATGTCACCTGTTTCTGAAGTAGCCCCATCTGATGAATTTTTTGGCAACTGCCAGGTGCTGTTTGGAAACTGTGAGCTTGATTGCAGCAGAAATGAATTTCTTCTTTCCCAGCTGTCGCTGACATTGAATCCTGTTACTCCTCTGCTGAACGGGATGAGACCCACTCAGATCCATGCAGTAGGGCACGGAGGTGCATGCCTGTATTATTGATGCTCTAGATCTTCTAATCCAAATATTCCTCCGCAAGCATTTTTGAAACAGATCTCTTCACAGTCTGGTAAAATCCTGATCTTTCCATTTTATGCCAAAATAATAATTTACTCTGCTGAGTCCTTATTCATGCAGTACAGTAAGTAATCCCCTTAATTTCAGCGAGAGGTCCAAGGTGTAGCTCAGAAAATCCAGAATGTTGGGGAAATAACACCTCTCTTTAGTTCCCAGCAGACTTCTTGCCATCTATCCTACAGGGTAACCCCACAGCAGCAAGCTGTTTGGCCTGTATTTGAGTGCAGGCACCAAAACTCAGAGTAGCATCTGCAGAGAGAGGGAAGGCAATCTGTGTAAGCAGGAGGTAAGTGGTAGGTTACTCATCCTTTCACAGCCTGAGCTGAAATGTCACCTCCTGGCTGGCAGACACGGCCTTACAGCCTTCCTCAGAGGAGGAGCAGGATTCTGCACGCCTGTTGAGATGACCACCAATCTAAAATTAATTCAGGTTTGTGGGCGAAGATCACAGTACTATCCTTCAAATGGAAGATGGGGCTCGACTGTAGTTCTGCTCACTCTGAAAAAAATCATTTATAAAGGGTTTTCTATACTGGGCTAACAATGTTTGCTGTTACTCTTCTCCCTAGATAGGAAATTTGTACCACTGACAATGAAACCTCTTGTTTTCTGTGAGCATTACTGAAATTAAAAAAAAAAAAAAGTACTGTGATTTGCCACGATTTGGACCCTATTTTCCTGCTTCATCCACTTAAATTCCCATGACAAAAGCAGGATACTCTTAATGAGAGTTCTGGATTTCATGGGCAATTAAGTCGTCCACCTTTATACATTAAAACTTTCATTGATGATTCATATTTTGCTATTTCTCACTTCTATTTCATATGTCAAACAAATGGCAGGAATTCATTTTGAATGAACTACTGCCAGACTCCAGCAATTATGTAAGTTCCTTTTCTGAGGGAAGCTGGAACCCTCTGGAGGATGTGCAGCTGAGCCTAGCTGCGGGCAACACCCACATCACCCTGTGGGCATGCTGTTCTTTGGTCCCTTTATCTTCTAGGGTGACAAGACAAAACACAGTGAAGCAGTCATGTTTTCATGTCCTGAAACACTTGACAATACTACAGGATATTCAGGAAGAAGGAGTATAAGTTATATTCCTGCATAACAAAATGCTCTGTGGAACAATACAGCTGTTCTGCAATATTTTTTTTTTTTTTCTGCCAAGCATCCTGCCAGGCATCGTGTTCTGATACGCCGTCACCGGGATGCACGTTTCCTGGTGAAATTCTGAAAGTTCCTCAGCTGAAGGAAAACGATGGGGATGGCTCTCTGGGCCCACGGCAGGTTAGGATTTGCTTTCTGGTTATTTCCCTGTTTGTAGGATGATAATGAAAGCCCCAACCTGGGCTAGTGGGAGGTGGCCCTGCCCATGGCAGGGGGTTGGAACTCAGTGATTTTTAAGGTCCCTTCCAACCCAAACCATTCTGGGGTTCTATGATTTGCACAGGCGGTCCATGAAGATAAAGCTAATATTGTGTGTTACGATGAGGGAGATAAGCCCCCCTTCCGTGTCGCTGCTTTGGCTCTGGAATTGAAGTAGCCTGCGACAGCAGTGCCACGCACTGATGTTTTTATCGTCCTTCTGCGAAGGCTCTCCTTTGCTCTGTCTGAATGATGACTTCCCTGGTGTTGTTTATTCCGAACGCATCTGTCAGAAGGTGAACTATGAAGGATGTCTTTGCGAAAAAACCAAAGTGGCAAAGGTAGTTCAGAACAGAGACTTTAAAACCCAGACAGGATGCTCGCCCTCCTTCGGGAGCAATGAGAGTCTTTGATGCTCTGAGCTTGCTTGTACTTCAGAAAGCAGTTTCCCGAAGCTGTGCCTCTTTCATGTCCCTGCAGATGATGCTTCTGTCAAGTCTATAGGTCTAACAGGAGTGAGGAGTAGTAAATATTCTAATAGGTGAGGTTTGGGCAGATCTAAAAGCACCCAAACAGCTGTACCCGACAAGTGTCAACTTCCGCGAGTGCTTGGTTCTCAAAGCAGCACTGCACTTTAATCTTTCCAAGGATTTCTTTTTCGCTAAGGCAATAAAAATTCTGCAAACGACAAGCAGATCGGGGGCTTTGCAGTTCTCCTGAGTGCAAAAAAGAATGTACCAGTTAGGTCGTCATCTTAAATGGGGAAGCAGCTTCTCAAGTCCCTTCACCAGAGACAGCTCCATCTACTGCTGGGGTTACAGTGGAAATTACAGGAGAAATCAACAGCATCGTGACCATTACTGCTGCAAACCGATCAGCGATCCGCTTTGGGATCTCTGTTGCACTACTGGGTTAGTAACGTTACGAAGAAACTAACGCACAGCACTGATTTTTCCCTCGGTACTCCAGTCGTATCCGACTGTTGGCCTCAGGATACCGATAGAGTGAGGAAAGACGAGAATCCGCATATAGCACAAGAAACCCGAAACATGAAGAATTCCTAACTTGTTACAACCAAAAGCTTGATTTGCTACCTCCGGTCCCGCTGCCCAGGTCCTTCGGCTCAGCCGGTGAGCTCCGCAGCTGCTCGGTGTCCTCCAAGGACCGGTGGCTGCCCCACCATCAACCGGCACTGCCAGATTCTGCCTTTTCTGCCCCAAATCAGCGTCGGGTTGAGGAGGTTGCTCGGTTGCGTGATGCCTGATCAAAGCCAGAGGATGAGAACACTCCAGCTCGTGAATAGAAAAACCAGCAGCTGGTTTGTGGTGTGTGATGTCTCTCCCCAGTTAATGTTTCAGCACATTGGCCAAAGGCAACACGACAAAATTGGGTCTTCCCATGGCAGAACAGGGTTTCATTCTGACTAAACAGAATTTATTTGTCTCTGAAAGGCAGCGGCTCACATTTTTGGTCAGAAGACCAACAAACGGGACAGAAACTTGGGCTTGTGGTGGTGGTCCTTGTTTTTAAACAAATGAGCAATCCTCGTCGATAAAAGAGATGTGTAAGAATGTTCCTGTAAGGAAAATGGTTCCAGGTCAGTGCTCTGGTTCTGGAGAACATTTGATGGCATTACTGAACTACGTAAATAATTCTTTTCCAATTCTGTACTACGTTACACATGCTACCTCTGAAACGGGACACCACCTTGAAAATCACGCAGAAAATGTGAACTGAAAACATTTTTTAATGTTTTATAGGCAATAAATTATTTCCAACACGCATCCTTCAATTTTGTGCTTGTTTTTGAGTGGGAGAGATTCCGTTGGGTCTTTATTTTAGAACTGTTTCTGTGTGTTTGTCTCAAACACAATCCAAGGAAATAATAAAGATGTGATATTAGGGAGAAAAAATTAGCATATGCTAATGGTAGTAAATATTTCTACTCAAGCTGAAGGATGATGTGTTAAAGGGGCTGGCTGGGCTGGTTTTGGTACAGCGGCCGTGAAGAATGGATATTATCCGTTATCCTGGTACTTGCTGGTTGTTGTGACATTTCTCAATGCATCATAGATTAATTTATCAGAGAGAACGTAATGAATCTCAGCAATGTGATGAAAAGGATTTTACATTTTCTGAGACATAATGGTTCATAAAGATGCCCTCGGATTTTAGTTTCAGCTATTGGTTTGTTTGTTTGGGTTTTTTTTGCATAAAAATATGTATAAAACCCTTGTAGATACCGCTTTGATTTGCTTGTAAGCAAGTGTTAAAATGAATCGGCAGCAAGGTAAGGCTTAAATGTCAACGTAGACCGTGTTCTGTAGGAAGGTTTCATCTCCAAAGAGTCCCTGTAATTTCCCCGATCACGTCTGTCTCGCTGAAATCCACGGGGGAAGGCTGACAGTGTGCCAGGCTCCTCAGCCTGGGCTGGGGAACGGGACACGAGGGGACGTTTCGGGTGAGTGGCAGAAACGAAGATCCTGGGGGTTATTCAGGAAAAGGACAAGAAAACACTAAATTCCTACACCTTGGAAGACAGGAGCTTCTACTTCCAATTTTGTGAAATGCAGTTGAAAAGGTCATTGGCAAATCCTCTGAATTGTGTTGGGGAAAACTGTATTCTCCAATGGAAAGGGTGAAATTTCTGTGGTTGTTTCTAGAGTTACTGAGCGTGTGTGAACACACACACACATATAATGTGCACAGACATACTGAACCTGATCATCACCTCAGCGTCTACAGAGGTATTTTCACTGAAAATATTCATGTAATTCTTCTACAAGAGATTTTATTTGCTCTAGTTTTATGTCTGACTATATATTGATGACATAGTTTTGAAATTCAGTCAAATACATCCCTACAACTATCGTTCATACTTTAACTCCTTGCGAAACTGGTAACTTTTAGGTTCGGACGTTTATTTGAATGCCCATAATGATGGTATTTGTAAGCGATCTTGGCAAATAAACAAACTGCTGTATTTATGCAGAGAGAATGAATCTTCTGCCTTGATAATTTCTGCTTTACTTTCACTAAAGGTATCAGTTTGAATTTAAAAAAATGTATTTGGAAAGTTTAAACATTCTTGTACAACTTGGATGTTTTCTGTAGCCTCCAGAACATAAGCTGAGTGATGATCTTCAAACTTGTATCATTTCTGGGCCAATTCGTGAAGCTTTGTAACCTGATTCTCTCTGTGAAAATCAATATTTATATTGCGTTTTTATGATTTGTATCAGTCTGTGTAGCAAAGAAACTACTATGAATCTTCAGCTGAAGTACCTCCACTATGGTCCAGGACGTGGGATCTTGGCTGGTGAAATACGACGTACGTTTGTATTGATTTTTTTCTGTATATATAAGGGTATTTATAATCTTGTATTAACAGAGTCACCATGAGAAATGCTTATTTCCTTCTTTAGAAGCCTGCTCAGCTATTTTTATATAAAATGTTGGTCTTCGCCTTAATTTTTTTTGTGAAAAATTGTGCCATAGAGATTTTAACTTATCCACAGATAATTTACAGAATTTCCTTTGACTTGTCTTTAGTTAATTATTTTTTCCTCAAATTGTTCTAAATTGTTTTCTCCTCCAAATGCGTGTCAAGGTTGGTTTGCTTTCTTAATTTTTTTTTTTAAGTTTTGGAAGATACCTGCATATGCATGCTTCGGTAGATGAAGTTTTTCCTCTGTAGTTTATTGTTTATAGTTTAGCAAAACCTTTCCTTGAAAAAAAGAATAATAAATGAAGTACTGCTTGTACAAATGTATCTAGAATGGCCCCAACGGTCAGAGTCAAGGGCTATCTGGCATCGGGAAATTTGTCTACTCCACTCAAGGATATTTTTCTACGTCTGTCAAGTTTGGGACTATGGACAAATGAAATAAAGGTTAACTGACTCCTTTTCCTAGATGAAGTTCGTGTCTGTATTTGTTACTGCCCTGTAGGAATTCAGGCCTGTTGGAAGTATCACAAGCCAAGTTGCCGTTGGGGCGCGGCGTCCGTGCAGGCGTGTTCGTGCTCTGCCTCCCTGCTGCAGCGGTCACTGCGTCTCTGGGCAAGAGGAGTTTCTGCAATGAACCATTTTCCATTCTCTGGGCAGAACTGCAGCAGAGGCAGGTGATGTCGGCGGCAGCAGTGGGCAGGGTGAGCGCAGGTGGGACTGGCTGCGGCCGGTGCCTTCCTCACGTGGGGCCACCGAGTCATTTGCCATCCGGCACGTAGGCTTAAATTTGTACCAATGTACTGTTCTCAGCAGCTTGCAGGGTTTTCCATTTATCAAAACAAAACTGGGAGAACATCATCACCTCTCCTGTAGTTTTAACCTGTAAGGGGGACCCTGTCTTTACTGGAGCCGTCCCTTGTAACGAGCTTTTGTTCTTTAGGAACAGCGCTGGGCCGTGCCGAGCGGGGACACGGCGCTGATGCCCTCAGTGGGGATGTTTGCGGGGGAATAGCTGCTGTGGGAGATCGACCCTTTATTGGGAGGAGTGGGGAATATCTTTTGTTACTTCTTCATGGGCAGGCTTTTCAGACTTTATACAGAAGTGGGAACTCTGTCCCGGAGACACTTCTGAAGTGTTCTCCCTTTCCGAATTGCATCTAATGAAAGCAATTAATGTGCAGCTCTAACAACAGCTCAGGTGAGCCGTTAGTGCCGAAGTGTTTTGTGTTCTGAGGTTTTTTGAAGTTATTTTAAAGATAAACGTGAGCTCTCTGCATAACTGAGTTACTGTTTCTTGGCACTTCTGACCTTGAACATCTCCGGAGCTAAGCACCGAGGCCCCTGCCCTTGGCTGGCGATCCTGGCGGTGGGTTTGACGATGGACCTCTGGGAAAACCTGTTTGTGCCGATCCCGGTTTGCTTTCTGAGCAAACGCAGGTGATGCACAGAACACCACAGCTCAAGAGTGGCACCACGACTGCGGGAAAGAATAAAACTATTTCGAGACCAGGGCGAGCCAGAGAAAAAGAGAAATCCCATGTGAAGCAGCTTCGGCGGGTGCTGCCCTTCCCGGCCCCGTACCGGACCAGCGGCAGGTCGCAGGCTGCTGGGGACAGGGCCACCCAGGCGAGGTTCAGCCTAATCCCCGCTTCAGTCAGGAGAGCTTTTGTGCTCAAAGGCTGCCAGATGGCAGTGGAGCTGCATCCACGCGGATCGTACGGGCACACATGCGCTCACCGGGCTCTCTCCTCGTAAACCGCGATACGAATAAAGCTGATGATGGCTAATAAAATCCTCAGCGCTCTGGTGTCAACCGAATTCATCCAAAACTCGGAGCTCAGACCGCATCCAACTTCTGAAACGGCAGCGGCAGAGGAGGAGGTTCAAAAACCAGAGAAGGGGACAAATGAAGTAAATCTGGCTGACACCAAAGATTCAGTAACAATTGCAGGCGCCGCTGAACGTGGATGTTTTTGGGGAAAACCAGCCCCGCGCGGGCTGGGGCTGTAGCGGTGTTGCCACCTGGTGGCAAAAAAAAACAAACAAACCAGGAATTGCAGAAAAAAAATGCCTTTAACTGTCCTCATGCTTTGTATTTCAGAATGAGCAACTATTCTTATCTAAAAGAAATGTAATTTTAAAATAAGGAGTCTGGCATTTAGTAATGAGACCAGGCTGAATGTCTTAAGTCTGATTTTAGTTACGGAAATGCCGCTTACCGTGTGTGCAAAGGAATAATGACAGCAAGGCTTGCGATGGAGTTCTGTGTCCTCAGCGAGACTGTCGCATTTGACTTTGGCTTTAAGTTTTGATAAATCATCTGCAGAAGCTGAAGCAGTGCATTAAAATAACCAACTTGCATGTAAACTCGGTTGGGTTTTTGTTTAGTGCTGTGCAAAAGAAATAACTCAATAGGATTTTTTGGGACGTGATCTAAAGAGGCTCAACACAAGAATTTTTGCTCAGCCGGTGAAGAAAAAATACATATCGGGTACACAGAATCTCCTGGATCTGTTCAAACCTGAAGGAAACTCTTCCCAGAAATTACAGTGAAGCATCCAGGGAGCTACAGCCCGACACGGAGCCTTCCAGCAGTGCTGGATTCCCTCCTGCCTGAACATCATGTTTCTACAGGAAATGCCCATAAAAGAAATGCGATCAAAAAAAAGTTATAATATTGTCTGTAGTCACCTGAGGAGTCCTGCTGGGGTGTACAAAGGGCTGAAAAACTTCCAAAAATGCCGGCTTCAGCCAGAGGGATGTTTTTTCACCAGGAAAGATGCTTAATTTCCAATCAGAGGATGCTTTCTTTTCTCCTCAAGCTCAGTTTGCTCCCAAATAGCTGCAGCCCTGTTTAAACTCTCAGATGGGACGAGCACAGGTGTCTCCCACGGGCTCATCTCACCTGGTTCAGAAAATCAAGGCTCTGGCTGGGTCACTTCCTTCCCCTCGTTATTTAAGAAGTGAGGCTGCTGTGAGGCTGACACCCAGGTTCCTCCCTAGGAGCAGCTGCTCTCTCTGCTGCTGGTTTTGCAGGTACTCCAGCAGGGAAAAATGTAGTGAAGGAGAAAAAGAAAAAGAATACAGAGTGAATGAGGGAAAGAAATGAGAAATGGAACAAAGGGTGAGATGAGAAAGCTGCTGAGAGGGGGTGGAGGGGAGAAGAACAAAAACCCCACGGAAGCACTCAGAACAGAGGGGAATTTAAAGTGACAATTTAAAGGACAACCAGCAAGTTCAGTCCCATCAAAGATGAACAAAGCCTGCAGCAGGAGAGCAGCAACCGCAGCAGGAGCCACATCTGGGGATGGCCAAGTCCTTGGGACAGCACCGGAGAGCAGAGATCCGCCATCTACCGCTATGCACGGCCCAGCGCGGCACCTTCCCGGTACCCCTAACAAAGGGTGGGTTGATTTAACAGCGTTTAATATTCTGTTAATGCTTTCACTCGGTCACAGTTTCAAACCCATTGCAACCAGAATCCCATAGACCTTATTTCCAGTAATAGTAAGTAAATGGCTCCCTGCGATCTGGACTATAAACGGATTGGATGAATTCCGCCAGAAATTTAATAGTGAATTATTTCTTCATGCCCACATCTTTCCTGGTTTTCTTAATTCTGACAAATATTTAGCTCAGCGATCTCTCCACGCGGCAACCCACACTCTCCTAGCGACATAATCCCATTTTTGGGCCATTATTTAGAATTTCAGCTTTTTCACAGAGCTGGCCAAAGAACCAAAACCAATCTGAGGAGGCTAAAACCAACGAACGTGTTCACCTCTGGTTTGTGGATCAGGTTATTTGCTCCCCGCATTAAATCTGGGCTGCCGTTTGAGCCTAGGAGTAAACCCCAGTGAGGAATAACCTTCCTGCCTGGGCCGGCACGGCCAGCCCCAGCCCTTGGCCCAGGGTCTTTATTTTAACCCTTTATGGGGCAAATCCCCCTCCGAGGGTGCCTTTTGCCTCCCCATGAGCTCGGGGCCGCGAGGAGACGATGGATATATTTTTGGTGTGCTCTACGATCACACTTCAGAAATATTTTCTGCTTTTCATTTCTTTAAAACTATCTAAAATTTTATCTAAAAAATTATCTGAAATTTCTTCTTATCAAGCCCCGAGTGCTTGGCTGAAAACGCCGTTTCCCGCTGCCCTCTGCGGGCTGTGAGCTCACCCCACGCCTGCTCTGATCCGTCTCCTCACGAACAAACAGGGTGAACCCACATGAGCATTTTCAGAGTATGTGTTGCTTATTGTCTGAATAACCTGCAGAAAAAACCGTGAGAAGATAAACCTTGCTCAACAATGAGCTAGTAAAACCCCTCAATTCTGTGCGATACCCATAATGAAGAGTCGTATCACCTCTATATATTACATTTCAATTATTTTTTCCCCCTTTTAAATCAACTTTCAGCTGAAGAAGCCATCTGAGATAACAGACACTGAATCATTCACCGTAGCTGCTCGCTCTGCTGTCCTGCCATAGGGGGAACCGGAGCGGCCGGGGCTGACGGAGCCGTTCCCCCGATGTGCCCACCTGGGATGAGGATGAGGATGGGTGGCATCACCGACTGCTCGCTGCTCCCACGCTGAAGCGATGTGTTGATTCACTCTGTCATTGATTTGGGCAACTCGAGGCAATCGGTTTCCAAGATACCACATCCTTCAGATATTTAAAACCTCAGAACCCTGGCAGTGTATTATATTTAAATGTCGATGTATGATGTGTGTGTGTATACACACCCATAGCTCTGTGTGAACTGAAGATGTGTTGCCGGGCAGGGCAGCGCCTGTAGCTGTTTAAGAGGAAACTCTGCCATGATCCCCCTCTGGTTTTCCAACAAATTTATTTTTTTTAAATATGGGTTAAATTGTCTGAATGTTATGAATCCCCAGAGCTGCACACACACTTTGTGAGCTCTGTTCAGTGCATGAAAAGATGATTTGTGTATATAGAAGAGGAAGGGAGGAAAGCTCTGAAGGTGGCAGGAGGGGCGGGGACACCCTGGAAGGTTCATGGGGACGGGGACACACGGGTCACCCTGGCTTGGACAGGCTCTGCAGGGGCAGCGCAGCACTGAGCAGGAATGAGGGGACACCCCCAGAGAGAGTCCCAAACTCCCTGCTCTGGGCTTCCAGAGCAAGAGCATCGCTTGTTGAAATCCTGAGGTCAAGCATGAGCCAAACTTGGGGAAGGCAGAGGTGTGTCCTGTTTGGAGGCCAAGAGAAGGTGTAAAATACAGTAAGAATGGAGATAAAACAGAAGCTTGGCTTTGTGTCCTCCCAGGTTTGTGACCATCACGATTTGGATTTGAATTTAAAGTCAGGATCCAAGATCACCCATATCCTCCTTCTATCCACCTCTGGGCCAGGAGACCACAGAGGAACTGTCAAGGAACAGAACTGGAAGAGCTCGGAACTAGAGGGAATAAAACCAGGTTAAACTGATAGACAAAATGTCAGTGCAAGTACAAAATGGAGAAAGATCAGCCTGGAAAGCAAGGACAGCCCTGGGAGATGAGGTCACAAACGCAGCAGATGCCAGAGACAGACATAGAGGTCTTGCGGGAGAAAGAAGGAGCATCAGAGAATTGGGACCAAACCACAGGAGTGCCCTCGTTGGGCTCTAAGGGGTCTGATCTTGGTTGGTCAAATCAGAAATAGGGTTGGAGAGGTCACCTGAAGAAGAGAATGTCACCCGGGGCCAATTCGGCTTGGCCGGGGTTCAGAAGAACAGACTTCTCAGCCCCAGCCCCGGTGCGGTGCGTGTGCGCACGCCGCGTTGACGATGCTGCCTGTAGGTGTAGCAGTGGGATGAAATGACGGTTGGTTTTTGGCTCAATAAGGAAAAAATAAAACTCAACCTTTTTTTGTTCGGTTAGATTCCAACTATAAGCTACATATTGTGGAATTGTCATTGAAACATTTTAGGACTGCGTTAGATGCAAAAAATAAAATCCGTGCACGAAATAATAATTTGTATTAAAAGCAGTATAGTAATTATAAGCAGAAATTAAAATACAATCCATTAGAAAATCTCCTGCTCAAGGGGTTTTAAAGGCTGTTTTTACCCTTATCTAGTACTAACATTGGGTTACTTGTTATTTTCCATATCCCCAAAATTTTACAGTGATGAGTATTTTTTCTAAAAGTATTTCTTAGTTCGAGGGAAGAGATCTTGAACTGATCCAACTTGTGCCCTGAAACAAACTGAGTCACTTTCTCTAGCCAAGATCTGACCCGATAACTTGATTTATTTTTTTTTGTGACTCCTTTGACTGCTTAGTCATTTGGAATATAACTACAGGCTTATAAATGTATATTTCTGATTTGTAGTAAAAGGAGGGGATTGCACCCCCAAGGGGCTCTCGCAAGAACCATGCGACACCAGCAGAGCCAGCGATGTGTTGTGCTGGTGGGCAGCAATGCTGACATTTTTCAGCTCAGTCCGCTGCTGAAGCTGACTTTTCCCAGATGCTGCTTCTGAGAGATTTCTGAACGTGCTGCGCCAGGATTCCGATAACCCACGTGTGAGACGGGAGCTCCCCGAGGAGTCCAAATCTCTCTGGAACTCAGAAGTATGACACAAAAAGGTTTTTGCATCTCTCCCTGGAAGGGATGCCAGCTGAAAGATGGGCAGTCTGGAGGCAAACCAGCCGGTTCTGTAGCACTCTGTGCTTAATTTCTTCTCGAGTCTGCTGAAAATTATTAAAACACAAATTGAGAAGCACTTCTATGGAGATAAAACAGAAGGAAGATGTTTTTACATAGAGAGTGGGATGGATAAAAACAAAGACAGGCTTCGGGCTGTGCTAGGGCTGATCAACCTGCTCATCATTTGGGGGGTTAAGGATTACCGAAAATGCTCAAACCATGATTTCCTCCTCAAAAACATTATGAGGGAGGAAGGACTGAGGTCCTTGGGTGTGTGTTGATAGAAAATAACTCGGCAAGTGTGACTATTTCAATTATGTTGAAATGAAATGCATTAGCAGTTGTCTGGGCAAGTGCTTTTCCAAACGAACCACCGACCTGCACGGCTCCATCACCCGCTGTCGAGGCAGCGCTTCGGGAAAGGGCTGGTGGGTTGTGCTCGGCAGCCAAGGTGTTTTCTAGGTGAGCTCTCTCTTTTTTCCAACCGTATAGAGTATGATGAAATGTAGGTGTCACTTTGTCATGCCAAGAGCATTTAAAAAGCACTCCCAGAGTCTCAAAACAACTCTGGAAGCAGCCAGAACTGCATTTTATGGAGAAAAAAGTCTTTTCTGAAGAAAATCTTTACGGCAAATGTTCTCCTGAATAGAAAAAAACAATACAACACATTTACTCCATTGAAATCCTGTGTAAATTTTTCGTGTGGCTCAGGCGCTGTGGGGGTCTTGTGCTGGTTCTGCGCTCAGAAAAGCATCAGCCTCGCTCAAAACCAACTCCACCTCAATATTAAATGGGCACATAGGCTTAATGTAGTTGTTAACACAGATAGAATCACCTCCGAGTGAAAACGCCTTCCGTGGAGCAAGCTGAATAAATAATATGAATAGCTGGATGGAAAATGTCTGTAAAAACATAAAACACTTTATAACTGGCTTATAAAATGCATTAAGTCAGGAGGACTTTGTCATCACAGAAGAAATATGTTACTTCTGTTGCTGCAAGGTGAATAATTGTGCTTCATCACCCTTTGTTTCATGATTCAAAATGTAGAAGGGTGTTTTGATTTGAATTCTTACGAGTTCTCGGAGTTCGTGTGCTTTAGAAAAGCACCACTGGAAGGCAGTTGTACTCTCAAATACACCATTTAGCACCAAATCTGAAGTCACAGAGCTGCTCACCCAGCCACACGCTGCCGAAAGTCCTCACTGCTGAGCTCGGTGACAATCTCAGCTTTCATTTAACAAAGCTGACTTCTTTCTTTGCGTTGAACTTCAGCCCTTTAAAATCTGCCTCTGTTTATGTGCATTTATACATGCTTCAGAATTTTTAAATTAATATTTCAATGTGAATATTTGAAGTATTTTAATTCTGACTATCTCTTTCAACGGCTCCTGTAATTACAAGGCACGTCATTCATTTCAGATTGAAGTATGCTTCCTTCCCACACAAACCCAGCATTATTTCTTTTTTTCTTTAGATTACTGTTAGCATATTTTAAGAGTGAGCCTTATTACTTTTTTTATATTAAGAAATCAGATCCTCTTGTTTTTAAGAGTCCTGCCCTGGTGCTTTTTGCTTTCCTTCTGAAGATGGTGCTAGGCTGTGTTGGTTGCAGAAAAAATTATCCAAGGTTCCTCCTCCTTCTTTTATGAGCTAAAGGTGATGCTCAGAAAGACATGTGGGAAAAAACAAGCAGCATTTAATAAAAGCAGAACTTTCTTTCTGTGACTATAAGATACATTGGTGGTTCTAAACTCCCAGGTATTCAGCTCTAGATCTAGCTCCTTTCTGCTGGATTCTATGAAGTCTCGCCTGTCAGGCGTACGGCTCAGTTCTAACTTGCTTAAGCTCAGTGGAACACCACTCACTGGTGAAATGTGAACTTACACCAGGCTGGAGCTGACCTTTCAAAGCTTCATCAGGGTTTTCAAGGTACCCCCTACCAGCACGATTCTTGCTGTTAACAGATTATTTATTGTTTACTCTGGTTTGCTGGGTAGTAGCCATTCTTTCAAAGTCTGACCTCATTCTATTAGCTGCTTCCTCCGTGGAGGGCTCTCATTTCTCACCGAAGCCAACACACAACACTGACTAAAAAAACCTCCCACCAAAGGCGGTGAGAATCTGCCTCTCAGATGGTGCGGGCTGTATTTCTTCCTTATCATTAAGAAGTCTGTTCGTCTGTCATATTTGTTACTGCTTTCATCTGTTCTGCCATGGCTACTGATCGAAGCCTGTGACAGCTCATCATTAAAGGGAGGAGCGGCTCTTTCAGTGTCAAAGTCAACTTGTGGAGAACTCTTCATAATCTGCTTGTCCTCATGGATTTACGGCAAATGAGAAAATATTACAAAGAGCCGGGAACAGACGCAAGTAATGTCCTTTCTTAACTTGGCATTCAGCTGCCCCGTGACTGCTGCCGTTTATTAAAGCAGCAGAAGAAACAAGATAATGACATGAACTGCGGAGCGCTTTGCGGCATTTCCCTGTATGAAAGATAGTGTTTAAAGATAAACTGCTGTTGTAATTGCTGCTTCAGATTTGTCCTGGGGAACTGGGATGAATAGTTCTGACTTTGCTGGCGGTGCTGTGTTATCAGATAGCACCGGCGGGACTGAGCGGTTAACTCTTGCGGAGCAGCACGTTAAATAACGAGCGGGTCAGAGTTACAGTACGGAGAGATTCTGTGTTTTAAGATAAGGGTGTAGCACCAACTGAGAGTAGCGTGAGCTAGAGGCACGCTGCATCTTTCCTTAGTCTTTAAAACAAACCAGTATGTGAGTGTAGAGGCTTCTCAGCCTGACATCCAGCCTAGGATAGAGTTTCGAGTAAGTTCTAGTCACTTACCTGCTCATCTGCATATAATACCGTTATTTGTCTAATTGTTTCTATTCTCGTGTGTTTGGGATGTAAAAATGCAGTAAAGCCATTATGCAGGAAAAGAAAAGGAAAGTGGTTTAGATGATTATTCTGTTATCAGTCATGACTAAGATGAAGAGAGAGATACTAGCAAGACATTGTTCCTAAAATAGAGATCTTGCAAACAAGAAATGTCAGTCAAATGAGGTTTAAATTAAATTCCTGATAGCAATTACTTACAGAATGATCATGCTCCCATTGAAATTATTATGAATATTGGCACCATTTTTAATGGAAAAAGAAGTTGGCCTTCAGATACCGGTTCTGAAATGTTATTTCAGAATGTCCGCAGCTTTTACCACGTGCTGAACACAAAGTCACCCTTCTGCAAGACGATGCTTGGCTGAACTGTGGCTTTCAGCAAGGCTCTGCGCACAGGACAGTATGAAAACGAGTTAAACTGGGACACGGGCACTGGCAGGAAGTATTGAATGGTCACAAACAAGTGACCTCACTGGGAGGAGAACTGATGAAGTGAAGAAATGCGATGTGCGTTCCAAATAAAGAACTGATGAGTCAAGTTGTGCCCCAACTGGAACAGAAGCAAAGTCAAGACAGCTTGAAAATAACCTTGATAACAGCGGACAAGAAACAGCAATCAGTCCACATTGTGTTGACCCCCAGAAGCTACGAGAGCAGCTGTTGGCTGGGATGAAATGCTGATTTCTCTTCGTCCAGCAGTGGGGATTCTTTAAGTATTACTGCTACAGCGATTATCTGAAGACCTAAAGCAACATTACTGAAGTGGTATTCAGCGACCTACTCGCTGTTCCCGGTAATGCAGCTATTACTCATGCAGTCAAGTCCTTTTGTTCCATAATAAGGAGAAAACAATTTCTAAATATATTAATTTAAATCGGTATCTTTACACCGCAAGACACAAACAGCTACTGCTGAATTATTTCTGACAGATACTAAATCCCTATTTAATCTTCCAGGTTTAGACATTTTTCTAAGCATGGCTCAGTAGGAAGTTAATTACAATCTTCCAAAATGGGAAGAATTTTCACCTGAGATGATTAGGATACTGGTTTGAGGCATGATATGTGGGCTCCCAGCTAAAATTAGGAACTGGCAACCTCTCTGGCTCTGTATCATTTCAGAAGTAACACTTCCCTGAAGATTAAGCTCGTGATGATTTCAGATGCAACTGACTCCTGAAGTATTCACCATTGTTGGTATGTTTGCATGTTGGAACATCGTGATGGTTTATTCTGTGCTCTGAGGCAAAATGGCTCTGAGGGTTGGTTTCAATTTCAAGGATTAAAGAAGTTTGAAGAAAAATAATGAAGCAAGTTTGGAAAAATACAAAAGTATGTGAGATTCAGTTAAAAAAAAAATCACTAGTGAAAATGTGTACAGAGAAACTGGAATTTCCCCAGCCTTCATTTGTGAGTGACTAAACAGCCCAGGAATCTTCAGCCTGGGAAACCGAGCAGAGCAGGATAGTGGAGGTGGGATATATACCGAGCAGAAAATCACAAATGACATCAAGAGGGTGATTAATCGCTCTCCCTTGCAATGTAAGGCTAACATCAGATGAAAGCAAGCAGTAGGCTCAGCATGAGATATTTTTGTAACACGGTTTAGTTGTGGAACTGTTTGTGAGATGTTACAGTTGCTGAGAATTTAGATGTTCAAGAAGGCTTGGGCAAACTGATGGAAGAAATATCCATCAAGAATATTCCATGCAAGAAATCACCGCCAGCTCACAAAACCTGAATTGCTGGAGGTTGAAAACACATTTTGGAGAAGTATTCTCAGCTACCGCGTGCCGTGTTTGTATCTTCTGCCTGGCACCTGCTTTCTCGGGCAGTGTTGGGGACAGGACACTGGATCTCGGATTTGACTGTGTAGCTTTTGGTTTGACCATATACAACTCCTGAGATGTGTCAGCTGGCTTGTAGCATTCACTCAGCTTGGGGGGTGGAGGGGAAGAATTATATTGTAGGGCATTTGAATTCAAAATGTGTTTGGAAGTGAAGAACAACTACAAAGTCTTAAGTGAAAAAATTCTAGATAAGCATCAAAAAATCGAGTGCCTATCTGCAGTTTTCATTCCCTACTTAATGCAATATGGTCAGCAGAGATAAATTCATTGTATTTTCCTTACGGCTGTGATCTTTCTTTAGCTCATTTTGGACAAATGTGGCAAGATTTGCTGCTAAGTTTGTCCTGGGCCCAAGAGAAGTGTGTTCTTTTATGGTGAGAGTGAAATAGGGAGTATCCTTCCTAAGGTGTGGATCTAGGAGCATCATCTCCAATTGGCTTCTTTTCTTTATCCGTAAGTGAGCTTTTAAAAAATTGCTACAAAAGTACAGAAGATGTAGATGGAAAAATATGATCATAAAGCTGAAGCAGGGATTCACCAAGGGCCTCTTCACTCGTGCTTCATACATTCAGCACAACCATAACTGAGTACAAAAGTGCTTCTTGCTGTTTCCTCACATAAGTGACTTCTCTTGCCTCTGTAGGGTGGGGCAAAGTATACAATGAACTGTTTAACAACATCAAACTTTACAGTATATTTTATACCACATTTCTGTAAATATGCACACATATACAAGCTTGGCTGTGTTCCCGTTATTTAGATATCAGTACATACACGACGGGATATGGACCATCCTGTTTCTGTTTCATATTGACTGACACAGCACTGACTAAAAATTTTGTCATGATACTCTTCCAAAACTTAATGGGAACACATACTGATTTTTGGTATTGTGATATTAATTACTAAAATAATAAAAATCTTGTTGTAACATTACTCTTATTAGGACCACAGCAATTTATGCTGTGTGCAGAGGATCTCTGCAGCTGAGTAGCCACAACTGTGTCACTGGACTTGTCTTACATTGGTGTGAGCACGTACTCTCCAGAGCACCTTGCCCTCTGTGTAAATCAGCTCCTCCTCCGCAACAATTCTGACACAGCCATACAACTATACATTTCGATGCATCAGGACAGTTATTTTTCCTTCTTCTATGAGAACAAGTCACTCTAACAGAAGCATGCTTTGTACCCACGTAAATTCATCCACACAATAGGAAAGAGTTTGGCTGCTCTGACTGTGTGAGTGTTGTTCAATCCTATTGTACAAAAGATTAAAGGTGAAATGATGATGAACTTGCATAAACTTGTCCTCAGAAATTAACTGTATCCCCCCCAAAACCACCTTCACAATCAATACTAGAATTCTCAGTCTGCCTTGAACATACCCTACAAAACTAAACTTGTACCTGTTCCCTTCCAGGGGCTTACCATTACAGTAAAAACAGAATAAATACTTCAGTCTTGGCTTGGGCAGTTTCCTCAAACTTTGCTTTTTGTACATTATCCTTTCTGGTATCTCACTGAACTAGATACAATGCACATATTCCTAGATTCACACTGTTTTTTCTGCTTCGCTTTCCAGGGTGGAGCTGCACTGTACTTGCCATGGTTAGTGTGGTTCGGATTCCAGTTATCATTAATGGGTTGGAGTTCATGTTACTGACACTCAACAAGCTGAATTTTGGCTGCAGATCCCTTTTATTATCATTATTATTATTATTATTATTATTATTATTATTATTATTATTATTACAATTCCTTTCCTATTAGTCTCGGTAAAAGAGCATTCTCAGCAACTTTGCCATGTCATAGAATTAATTTTAAAGTGAATAAATATTTAGAAACTGGTTACTTTGAATCTTCATCTAATAAAAGCACCTGGCAGAGGGAAACGCAGTTACAATATCATGCTGATCATACCACAACCTGCTGACGAACATAATAGGCAGAACCTGCTGAACAAATTAAGGTACTGGAATGTGAAAAATATTCAGTGGAAAACTGCGCACCAAATGAGGTCTAATATCCATACACTCATGGACATGGGCTAGATGAGATGCTCTAGAAAAAAGGTACAAAAATATTCAAATACATAATATTTAAACATTCATTTGAAACCCAAGACACAAGGCCTTGGTTTTCCTAAATTAATTAATTTATATTATACTTTTGATGTTTCATTTACCTATAAAAGACGATTCTGGGCTGGGAGGATCTTGCTAAGTTTTAAATTTCAGTTATATATTGTTGCTTTTTTACTGAATGCTTTTTGCTTCTTTGGTTGAAAGACCAAATTCTGAATTTACTTTTTCTTATTCAGTCATTGTTTTATCTACATATATCATCATTTCTCTTTTACAGTCTGTGACATGAATAACAATCCTAACCTCTTTGGTTATTGCTTTTCTCTGAACTTCTCATATATTATTAAGACTTGGGGGATGCAGAACACTTGTTTGAAATCTCTCATTGCTTGAGGCAATAGGAAAAGTCGGACACAGGGAAACGGCATCTGTAACACAAGCTTTAGACGCAATTCTTGCTGAGAACTGAAGCTCTTTCAAAAAGCCACTTCTCACTTGATTTCCTTTATATTTAAATTAAGATCTGCCTCATGGCACTGCCCAAGAACATAGATATTCAATCCCACAGAAAAGATTTGGCCATTTGGCCTTTCACGGATGCACCAGATCCACACCAGTTACACCAAGAGGCACTGGGGTAGGTAGCTGTGTGTGAACCAAAAGCCCACGAAGCTGAGGCTTGTCCCTTCATCTCGTGTTGCTTAATTGATCTAAAACCTCTATATTCACATAATCCTACTATAACAAAAATGTTTACAAGTGACCTAGCCTATTCTATATTTAAAATGTAAATTCTCTCTTAAGTACTGGTAACTTTGGCCCTACATTTTCTTGCACACTTTTTATTTTCTGATGGATGAACATTCCTGGTACGCACTCCTCGTTTCAGTCCAAAGCATTTGTCTTCCCTGGTTGAGTTACAGACCTTCAAAAACAGGTTTGCAATGGAAACGCTGACATGCCAGCTGGCTGTTGCTGCAATGACACATTCACAATAGCAGCTCTCTTCAGCAGGCTCGGTGACAGGGAGCTGGTAGCAGTTAGCTTTGTGAAACAGGTCACCGAAATTAAATCAAGGACTACAGCAGCACAGCATCTTGTGTTTGCACAATAATTGACTTCAGAGTAGAAAAAAAAACAGCAAGGGAAAGCATTCTGGATGATGGGATGTACCAGGTTGCTCCCTGGGTTGTGGAAATTTCATTGACGTTATTTGGCAATTAAGAATGGTTTGAGACTTCCCTTGCTAGCTTTATCCAAAGGGCAGGGCTCACTAAGAAATCACGCAGGGTGTTTAAATACAAACTCAGGGACATCGAGGCAGTTTTCCATCCTTAAAAACATGTATTTTTGACGGTATCATCCAGTGCTTTCCAGCTCCTGAGATCAAACAACGATGGAGAAATACTATTTTTTCATCCACGGTGTTTTTTCTACCCCCTCAGGTTTGGGAACACTGTGGTGTTTCTCTCTAAACACACGCTTGGAAACAAAGGCGTCCGTCCCCGTGGTGTCTGTCACCAGGGTGCGCGGCCTGCTCCGCTCCCACAGGCACACACCAGCTACCCACGCTGCTCACCCAGAGCCAGGCTCTGCTTTTCCCCTTTCCACCCTGCATTTCATACCCTGTCACCTCTACATTCGGAAAAACAAAACTAAACTTTATTTTTTTTTCCCCCGTCTGTCACTTCACGGGGTTGGAGACCCTCCATCCCCACAGCGGGCGGCTCAAGGGGCTGCCTTGAGGCGGGAGCCGCTCCTCAGGATGGCCTGGGCCTGCCGGCGCGCTGAGGGGATCCGAGGCACCACAGGCTGCAGGTAGGAACCGGGGATTTCCCGGGGGGCTGAGGGGACACCGGGGGAGCCGGGGGGGGCCTTCACTGACTGAACGCCATGGCTTTTTTCACCCCCATTTTGTCGCCGACACCCTCCCTCAGTTTCCCCTCAGGCGGAAGGTCCAGGTGCCGGCGGCAGCTCCCCGCGCCCGGCCCCTCCCTCCTGGCTCCGCACCGCGGTCCCTCAGGCGGGAAGCGGCAGCCACCCCCCCCCCGGTCCCCCTCAGCCAGGCGCCGCTCGGCTGAGGGAACGTTAACGGCGGCGCGCGTCACCACGCGTCACAGCTCCCCCCTGCGCCCCCCCATGCAGGGGATTCTCCGTCCCGCCCTGACGTCATCCCCATGCCGCGCAGGCCCCGCCCCCGCCGGCCGCCATGTTGGGGGGTGTGCGCGGGGGAAGCGCAGAGCGGAGCCGCCCCCGCCGGCCGGCAGCAGCAGTAGCTGGAGCTCCGCCGCCGCCGCGCTCTATGGGCAGGAGCAGGGGGCCCGCCGCGGCCGCACGCCGCTTCTGAGCCGGGGGAATGTGCAGCGGCTGGCGGCGGCTGCCCGGTTAGGAGGAGAAGCCGGGACATGGTGCCGTTCGCTCCGCTGGAGGACGCGGAGGAGCCGGAGCCCTGCCACAAAATGGAGCTGTACGTGAGCGGCGGCGAGGTCAGTGCGGGGCCGGGCCGGGCGGGGCTCCCCGCTGCCACCTGCCTCCCTCCTACCGCCTGGGAGCGGCCGGGCCGGGGGCGGAGGGCGGACACACCGCAACGCCCC
>WKFP01014125.1:0-55856 GCA_011057875.1 Pterocles orientalis | reverse complement strand
CGCTTCGCTGCCCCCGGTCTCCCCGCTGCCCTCCCCCGCCGGCTCCCGGCGCTCTCGGCGGCGGCGCTGCCGCTTCCCCGCCCCCTTCGGGATCCCCCCCACCTTCCCCGGGACACCTGGCCTGCTCCCGGAGCAGTTCCGCCGGGACCGGCCCTCTGCGGAGCTCGGCCCGTCCCGGGCAGGCGGCGGCGCCCCCTCCCTGTCCCCACGGGCCTCCTCCGCCGTCCCTCAGCGGCCGCCGGCGCGTCCTCAGAGCCCGCGCGGGGCTCGGCGAGCGGCCCCGGGCGCCCCCCGGCGCGGGCGGGGGCTGTGAGGCGGCACCGACACGTGTGGAGTCCGGGGAGAGCCGCTCCGCGCTGACGGGCGGGGGGGCCGGTGCGCGCTTTGTGTCGCCTTCGCAGCGACGTTGCTGTCAACCTGAGCGGTTCCCGGTTACCAGACAGCGCTGCGGGTTGTTGGTAAACTCTGTCGGGTTTATGGCCGTAGCTCTCTGCGCGGTTTTGGTAAACTCTCTGTTTTGAGGGCTGTAGCTCCTGCGGAAAGTTGCTTTAACTTCTTCTGAAAAATTGTGCTCATCCAGGTAGGTTGTCGCTAGGAGAGCTCCCTTTGCGTTTTTCATACAATAATTATTGTAACACGCAACTAAGAGAAAGAACCAGGAGCGTGCAACCGAGGTTTGGATGCTTAAACGCTGCAAAGAACCAGGAACGACTCTGAGAGTGTCTTTGAGGTGTTGCTTAGCGCTGCGTGTATCCATAAACACGTACTCAATGCTGCTTAAAATAAATGATAAAGCTGGTTATGCACCTACCTCAGCAGAATGGGACACTCAAGTATTAAAACTTTTATGCTTTTAAATCAGAAGCGTAGGATTGCGTATCAAGTATCGTCAGGTATGACAAATAAACGATTACACCTAGGTGTATTAGACACACAAAAGATGTTATCTAAAGAAAGCTTCTTGAAACTGGTTAGACTTGATTTCCGTGATGCAGTAGGCTTTTCTTATCGTAAATAAAAAGTTCTGGAGCAAATTTGCCTCTAAGTACAAAGTGTGCAAAACAAGCATAGGTTGAAGTTTTGGGAAGCGTGAAACGATATCCTTTAAAAGATCTTGGTGAAACTTTATTCTCTGCTGAAAATTTTTATGTGTAAAGGAGAAAATCCTAGTAATTCACAGTAGGAATAAAGCCATGAAGTTTTGCATTTCCTAGGGCTGTTGGATTTTTGTAATTTTCTGTAGCTGTGTCTGTAGAGTGCCACTTCCAAGTACTATAATTACTGGATATGCATTTCTACAGCATGCCTGCTACACTTTAACACTTTATTCTACTGAGCTAATAATACTTGATGCAGTCCCTGTACCTTAATATTAGAGAAATCCTAATTATATTGTGGGTGCCCCGTCCCTGGAGGGGTTCAAGGCCAGGCTGGATGAGGCTTTGAGCAACCTGGGCTAGTGGGAGGTGTCCCTGCCCGTGGCGGTGAGGTTGAAACTTTATGATCTTTAAGGTCCCTTCCCACCCAAACCATTCTGTGATTCTGTGTTAGTGAAGCTACAGGTAAGGATTAAAAATCCAGCAGAAGTATTAAGGTTTATTTGTTATCTTACTGTCTGTAAAAATAGTATGCTGTAGTAAGGTATGAAGCTTAGTGAAGGTCTGGGAACTTTCTGTCTCTGTTGATGTGTTCTTGAAGAATATTGCAGTACGTCAGTGCTAAAATGATGAAACTTAGAGTATTACAGCTGAAATGGGAACATCTGTGGTTATCGTGCGTCTCTTGGTATTTTTTGGCTGGACAAATACCTTTCCACCGAGGCTGGTGCTACTTTCAGAGTATTGTGTTCAGTGCTGGTTTTGTGTACAGATTTTGGCAAAAAGTATCCTATTGGCAAGAGGCTGGAGAACCAGCCCTAGCTCCAGCACAGCAGGGCTCAGACAGGTCTGCTGATGGCAGTGATGTGTGAGTTATCTTCAAATACGTGACTGGGCTTAGCCTAGTAAAGAGAGGTGAGCTTGGCAATGCTCTGCTGGAGGAGCCTGGTTCTACGTCTTGCTCACCTAGCTAACAGCGTAGGATGGTGGATGTCCAGCTGAAACAGCTCAGTGTTTGCAGCATCTGGAGGCAACTGTTTGCAACAGTTGTTCTTGAAATTGCGTCTTCCTCAAGCCTATACATGAACTGCTTACCTAACAGGGTCTGTGTAAAACTGTTTCAGTTGTGCTCTGATAGAAATGAGATGTCACCTTGTCTGTGTTATGTTTGGGTAGCACATTTGAGACTTCATTTAAACCAAAACCATTTTTTTCACGTTGTGTGTGAAGTTCCCAAATTACATGAACAAATACCCGTTATTGTCATAACACTTTCTACTAAGGGCAGCTTCGGGATGCGTAGTACTTCCCACTTGTTGGAATTCTACATTCATGTGGTTTTGGGAATTTAACAAAGATTTATGTTAAAATGAATTTTGATTTGGATTCTTCACTTAAATTTTATAGAATTAATTATAGGCTGTAGTACTTACTAGAGTAAGTACTAGAGCCTTACGTTGGCAGTCTGAGAGATCTCGGTGACCTCGACCTCGCTGGAAGTACAGTTAACAGCATTACTGAGAAATCGTCCAGTGTTTTGAAGACTAACCTACCTGTGCTTACTGGTGCTCTTGTCCAGCAGTTCTAGCATAGGAGGAAAAGTTAAGGAAGCAGTTTTCTTTGAGGAATCTGCTTGTTGACTGAATTTAGGATGACGTTAGTAGGAATAAGTGCAATTCCAGTGAAGTAATGCTCGTGTTGACCTGACGAAGTAAAGTTGGCAAGGGAAGGATGTGATCTTGGAGGTAGGAAACAAATTTTCATGCTTTAATGCATAAAAACAATGTGAACTTTTGGAAGAAATTTAGGATTGAGTTATTTTGCCCTTTTTCATATTGGTGGTCTTTGAAGTGCTGAGGATTACATTTTGGACAGTACAGTGTGCTGCTCCTGTCCGGTTTTGTCTCCTCTTATATTCCTGTGACAGTGTCACTAGTGAAGCAATTTTGGGACTGTGGGAATTCCTTAAGAATAGGTAGGAAGGGTTGGTGTCATGCAGTTCAAGCCTCAAGTATTGAGTGAACTTCTTTCCTCCTAAATATAGGATTAAGAAGTATTTTCACGGTAATAAAAATAGGTAAGAGGGTGTTGATTATAATCAACTGCTGTAGATTATTAAAATATGGCTGCAGTCTATAAAGAAACAGTAAATGTTAACATCTTATTGACCAAGCTGAATGAAATGCGAAAATACTTGGAATTGGGCAGAATACAGCAATTTTGGAATTTTCTGCCCATTTAGTAGAAGTAGTTTTGTGTGCGTTTAAAAGGAGAAGTGTAATTGACTGAAGTGCATGCTGTCTGCACCACATGAATATTGTAAATTGCACAAAATGCAACCTCATACTCAAATATTTATTTTTGAAATAAGTACTTCAGAAACCAGTTGCTTAATGGGCGAACAGTGACAGGGAAGACAGGGCTGAACCTACAAAGTGACTGGAAACTCAAGTATTCTGCGAGAAAACTGGGCAGTGTTGGAAGTTGCTGCCTTCCAAAAGGCACGTTTGTGAGCTGAGCTGTGCTGCTGCTGTATGTAATCTGCCGCTCATGCCAATTTAAATAAATACATCTTTGATTTTGGCTGATGTTTTCAGTCCGTACTCTTCAGCATGTTCTGAGGCTGGTCTGTCAAAGGCCACTGAATTTTGTCAGTGTTGGGAGTTGCATAACTCCTTTGTGAGTAATTACTGGCAGTGATGTGGATGACTCAGCTACCTAGTTTGGTGCATCTCTGAAAATCTCCACAATTAGGTGGTGTTATGTTAAGGAAAAAAAAAATAGTATTGCCCGTAACTTGAATTAAGTGCCCCCAGCTATTGCAACAATGTACAGTTCTTATAAAAATTTACCAGAACAAGCTGCCTTAAAAAAAAAAGTAAAAAAAGTAAGCACATAATACTCTTAAATGGAAAACAATGAATGTCTTTATGCATTGAAAAGTGCTGCAATATAATAGTAATAATAATTTTGTTTTGTTATGTCACTTTTGTAAGATAATTTTGGAAATCTGCTATGGTATTCTGAGTCTCTGAAAGGAGCAGGGGGTCTGTTTGAGGTAGCTCACCTTGGTTCCCCCAGGATAGCTTTGCAGAGACTTCACGGTAACCCTAAATTAGAAGAATTGTATAATTTGTGAACTCATAATATATAGAATTTTAATATTTGTGTAGATGTACTTCTTTACTACATTAAGAATAAAATTTGAAATATGTTGTTTTCATTGAGTTTCATTCTTACCCCTTTTCCAGTGTTCTCCAACCTGCTGGAAACGTGATTTTGAGACTGGCTGCTTTGTGCCCTCAGACAATGGAGTTACAGCCACCTCCTGGCCAGGCAGTAGTGACAAGATCTCAAGTCCTTCAATAGTTTAGTGATCCCTGTGGTTAGGTTTTAGTGGCTTATGGTTAGGTTTGTGTCTTGTCATAACTATAACTAGTTCGAGACACACGTAACTCTCCCCTGATCTCTGATAATGGGAAGGATCAAAATGTTCCCTTAAAATCGGTAATTATACGTTGCTGAAGGTTTGTTATCCTGTCTGAAGGTATGATTTATTTGCCACAGGACAAGAACTTCATAACTTTCCCTAGTAACTCATTATGAGGTTAAGTATTTTTTATTTTAAGGTAGATGGCTTTATCTTCCTCTCTCACTTGGTATGTTTAAAGCGTGTGAGTGAGTTCCCTGGCCTCTTCCTTTTGGCGAGGCTGAGGCTAGCACAGGGTTTGTGCGAGGAGCAGAAGAGAAGAACATTCAGTGCAGACCTGCAGAGTCTCACGTGGACGCTGCCATCGGTGGGACATCCTTCCTCTGGTCACATTGTGGCAGGGTGGGACTCGGATTCAGCTGGTGTAACTCTGTGTTGGGTAACCCTAATAACACGGCTTCATCCCCGCTTCTTGGGGTTGGCTGCTTCATAGGGGGAAATAGTTCCTTCCCAAAAGCAGGTGAGCCCAGGTAGTAACGAGCACTGAATCCAGCTTGGCCACCTGCATGCAATAACAGTTTCTGCAATTTAAAAATAAAAACAGAAAACAAGCAAAAAACTTTAATGGAGAAAAGTTGTGGATGTTTTATAGGAAGAACAGGTGCCTTTAAGCTTCAGTTTTTGCTCACAGTAACTTTTTAGAGACTTTTTTAAAACAACAGTAAAACTCCTCACCTGTTTGTGCTCAGAGCCCCCAGATTTCTCAAACCTATCTTGGGAAATAAGATTCAGTAGGCCAATGTGTTGCTAATTAAATAAATAGTGCAAACTCTCTGCAGGTGTAATTCAGAATAAATGAGGAACAAATGTGGTCATCTTAACAGGATCTTTTTTCAAAGGATTTTTTTCCAAAGTCTTTTCAAAATAATTGGGGTTTCTAATGTAAGCTTCCACTCTAATGCTTTGAAATGAGTACTTATACTTTTGTATGTGGGGAAGCAAACTGGTTTGTCTTGTGTTCAGTTGGAAGAATTGTGAGGTGTAGGTCTGGTGACTGTAGCTGCGGTAACTTTGCAAATTGAATATAGTAGAGGAGGAACTGTTGAGGATGCAGAAGCTTTTGTTGGTCTATATGTAGAATTCTACCTGTTTGAAGCCAGGCAAGATGATATGTGAGTCGTGATGAATAACTTTCTACTTCTAATAATACTGTGATTATAAAATTCCCATTTTTTTTTCTATGAAACTTTTCATTCTCTTTGAATGCCTGAATGAATGTGTGGAAAAACAGGGCTGAATGAACCAGCTTTATGTTTTCTGTTTTTCCACGTCGTTAGGCATTTTTGCTGACCTTTGTCTGGCTGCTTTCAGCCAAAACCTATAGGTCCACCAAACCATAACGCATTTACCATGTAAACTGTTAAAACGTCCTTAATATTGGAGGGAAGATGGTTCTAATCTTTGGTAATACTGGGATTCTTCTCTTCTGCTGTAATTGTCAGAGGAAAAACATGTGCAATAGTAGTTAAGCCTTTTACCAGCCCACAAAAGCCCTTTGGATATTCTCCCAAGGTAATAGGGTATAGTCCCAGCTAGTCATGCGATCCACCGCAGCGATTTAAATCAGAAGGCAGATTGTGCTGTGCGACTTCACAGACGCCTCGGCATCTGAGGATTGGGTCTCTTAGTCTGCATCTCTGGAAAAGTAAGTTTCTCACCTGCCAGGTCGTCTGACCTTAACTTTGTGCTCATCTTTTATTTTATGGGGTGGTTTTGGTTATTTTTATGCTGGTGAGCAATGTGGACTTTCACTTATTTAAAGATTTTTTATTTGGAAAGTATTGATGTTGTTTGCTTAAATGTTGTTAGTTTAGTTTGTATCTTAATGAAAGTTAATGTTTAAAACATTCAGTTAATTGTAGGAGTTTAGCAAGATCGAACAACAAAATGATTCAAGGATAATAATGGTACTGGCTTCCTTTCACCTGTTCTTGTACGGATGTTCAAGAATGAATTAGTGCGTTCGTAAATATTTAGTAAGTAATGATGTAGAGGTTAAAATAGTTCTGCTCTATATAAGTTTGTGCATAAATATTTGTTATTAAATAAAGCAAAAGTGTAGTTGTGTGTATGGGGCAATAAAAGTAGATTCATGCACTTGAACCTGAAATTCTTTGGACTTAATATTGGCAGGCATCCCAGTCTTTGTACTTATAGGACAGGGAGAAAAAAAAACATGAGCAACAATGAAGGGGAAAAGTGTATGATTGGAAATTGTTAATTAAGATGACATTTGATTACCTGCCATCAAAATCCAATAACTTACTGTATATTTGATTTGCCAGAATGCTGAAGTTGTGCCTGCATGGCGTGCTCAGGAACTCTGTAGATCACGGAATATGCTGATTTTTGGTTCAAAACCTTTGGTTCCAGTTTTCAGCCACTGTTTTCAGCATGTCTGAAGTTCTTCTGGCTACTAGCATTCATTCCAGAACTTAAGTGACAAAACTTGAAGAGTGTCGACCGTATTTAAAGAAAGGGTGAAATACATGCTGCAAATTAAAGTCCGCGAGTGAAGAATTGGATCATATTTCTGAGCACCTGGAGTGGAAAACTGTTTTCTTACCAGGTCCAAATAAGTTTTTTGGACAACTTTGTTGGGCCTCGCATTAATTCGTGTTTCAATGTCATCTGGTGGTACTGTGAAAAGAAATCCCATGGCAGTGGGTAGCCTGATGAGGCTGGAGGTCGTATCTGGTCTGAACTTTGAATACATTAAGAAATAATATCAATGAATTCATACAGTAACAAGTATAGTGGGTGTCCTGTCCCTCACATCTAATTTGGAAAAAATATTTACGCAAAAAAGAAATGTTAGGTAGCTAATTAGTTAGTAGTGTTGGTTTCTGTAGCCTACATGAGATTTCTGAATCCAGGGTGGTAGGTTAGTGATTTTGGGCCTTGAGAAATTAGGCTGGCCATGCGTGATATATATGGATGATGAGCATGCGTTGAGTATGCCAGCACTGGGCTAGACTGGTGCTTTATAGTTAATGTGAAGAGTTTGTGGAACTGTGGTTAAAATAAACAGAAACTTAGAGAAGAGTGAAAGTAAACAAAGCTTTGTACTGCTTTCCTTGATTTTTTTTTTTTCAGAGAGGATATAGTCCGAAAATAAGTGCCAATATCTTGATAAAAAAAAATGGAGCATTAATTTTCTCAAAATCATTAATTTAGGACTTATCTCTTAAAAGCTGTACTTGAAATCAAGAGTCCTACAAGCAGTGGAAGTGGTTGAGGGTTTGCTGAGATGATGCAATTGTGGTGGTATAAACCTGTCCCTTCGGCTGGACCCGTCTGTTGAGTTTTCGGTTTTGTTTTTAAACAGGGGCATGGTCTGTGTGGCATTTCGAGAGTCGTCTTTGTAGTCCTGTGTTTTACCAATCCACATCCCAATAATCATACCGTATTTTGGTATCTGAGGCATGTATTTTAGATAAATTCAGAAGCACGAGACAAAAATGTTGTTACCCAGTTCAAGAACTTAATTGCTTCAACTTCTGTTTTCAGGAAGCTTCAGTTCCCTTGTGTTATTTTGATTTAGGATTTTGTTGTGCAGCATCTGTGCCACATGAAGGTAGTGATGCTGAACAAGTAACGCATAAATAAATAGGCAGTTATCACCAGAAAAATCTATAATAGAATTTACCTATATTGTCAGGTATTTCTAGTTTTTAATGCTCTTCATGTTGAAACAGAGCATATCCTTTATATTTCTCTTTTGTTTTGTGGGGTTATTTTTAGTAACGTCTAAATTTTTCTTTTTACTGTGACTGTGGGATTGGTATCTTTTTTTTTACTGTTGTTTGAAGGTGGGGAGGGTAGCCAACTGCTAGCAAGTGCTGTCCTCATTTAAGAGCAGCTCGTTTGTTTGCTGCTGTCCAGATGCATATCATACTTTTCTACCTCTTAAAGGTGTTATTTTTGAAATTGATCCACAAATATTTTAAGATACAGATCTACAGTTTCTAAAGTATGGCATTAAAGTTTGAGTATTCTGTTTGCTAGGTATTTAAATAACTTTTGATGCAAGCAAATTTTTGGAGGAATCTAATTTTTTTAGGAAACAGGTAATTATTTTTGTGCATAAGAATTCTGTGGTATGTGTTTGCCATTCTACCTGGTCTTGCACTTCTCCCTCTTGCACAAAAAACACTTGAAATAACTTCTGAGCCTTTTTTTCCTTAAACTGCAAATTAATTTCCAGTAGCAGATTTTAGGATTTTGGGTTTCTGAAAAGCATCTGCAACAGAAATTTTGTGCATAACAGAGGAATTTTACATTAGTGTCATCTTGTATGGGTGATATCTGTAGCTTTTTAAGAAGGAATTTTAAATTAATTCCAATTAAATAGCTATGGAATGGCATTTGCAAAGGGATAAGCTACAGATACGTAAGGGAAATGCTAAATATAACTACTAAGCAGTAGTATTTGTTTGAAACTATGGTTCTAAATTAGAGCAACGAGAACACCAGTTCTCCTTTGTGTAGTCTGAAATGTAAATTGGTCAGATTATGAACTCTGCTTACTTGAAATTATTATGTCTTAATATTTTTTTCTTTTTTTTTTTTTCCACATTCCCCTTCCTTCCCCTCTCCAGCTAAATGGCCTTAAAATGGCAGATGAGCCCATGGAAGAAGGTGAACCATATTCCTACCACGTAAGTATATTTGATAGACGTTCAGTTTAGGCGCTCCTTAGCATGACTTCCTTTTGAAACAAAATTTCTGCATTTCATGCCCTTTAATAACTTTTGAACCTATAATTTTATTTGACCAGATCTAAGTCTCAAAGATGATTTTGAAAATTAGTACCTGGGTAGGGGCCGTAAGTGCCTTGTTTGGGAAAGTTTGCCACGTGAGGCAGTGCTTTATGGAAAATAGACTCTGTGTGCTGGAGAGAGCATTTACAGATCCCTCGACCTCAAAAAATGCTCAGGCCAACCTTGAGCCTTTTATACACCATGTGCTTAATGTTGCTCTTATTACACTGTTGTGTGTTCTTTGTATTTTTAATGTAGTTGCTGTACACTTGTCTAGAGGGTACTTAATTCCTGCTGTTTTAGAGCAGAAGTAATTTTTACACCAACATGTTAATTTGACTTTTATGTAGAAATATCCCAGATGAAGCCTGTTGAGCATGATTTTTGTCCTGTACCTTGGTGACTTGCACATGTAGGAGATGCTGAAGACGAGTGTTCTGTATGCTGGCTAAATCTGGGACTAAACTTCAGGCTGATTCTTGATGTGGTGAAATGCCCGACTTTGCATGGAAAAACTGGCCGTCGGTTTTCAGCACACACCTCCATGTGTTTTTTAACAGGATCATGCGAGAAGTTAGCAAGTAGATCTTGTTGCCAGCTGGAACCACTGCTTTGTATTGCAATAAAAACTTTTTGAGTAAGTGATCTGGAGAATAAATTCATGGGGGTAGAAATGTGGTGCTGGTACATTTCCTGGTGTGGAGCAGGTATAGGAACTGTCAGTGTCGGAGTAGCAGAGAAAGACGAGCAGTGGGTTGTCTCAATCTTTCACCGTACTTGAACCAGAAGGATGTTGCTGAGCTTGTTTGTTCAGTGCTTGGAGCTACGTACCAGTCAAGCTGTAACGAAGTAAGATGGCACAAAGCCAGAACCGATTGCGGCGTTTCTTTTAGGGCTTTGTCTTCTGTTGAACCTGCTGGGAATCGTTGCCTCTTGTGCAAGGCGACTCGGTGGGAGCTGGTACCTGAGCCCTGAGATAAATTTGCTGCTCTAGCAGCAGAGCACAAAGACAGTTAACCAAATTTGCAGTTCGTGCAGGCCAAATTAGAAATAAAAATGAAACTGGTTATATATCTGTTCAACCCATACGTCAGTCCTGTCAATTTTTAGTACTTCAATGATAGTTAAATAGATGAAATTATATAGACATTTATTGTAAAGGTAAAATACTTTATACAAAATAACTCATTTCGTACATCTCAAGTTATTCTTTATTTCCCTGGAAAACATTTCCTCCTCAGTTCACATTTAGAAATACTCTCGGTCTCTGCAGCAACCACGTGTGATGTCACAGGCTAATGACTCAAGGTGGGTGATAAACGGAAGAGCAGGTGAACTCTTAAAGGTCTTTTTTCAGGCAAAGGTTCACAGTGTTAAGGAACACAAATTAGGATGGTGAAGTAAAAAGGCTTCTGAATAAAGTATTTACATATTTCATAGAAACAGAAAGAACCAGCCATTGTGTCTGTTGTGCAACTTGGTGTTAGATGACTTGCTGCTTTCATCTTTGTCAGATGGCTTGAAATGCTGGTGTTCCTACCTACCTTAGATTCCAGGCATGTGTTTAAAAAAAACAAAAATAAAAAAGAAATGTGCATCTTTCCTATGAAAATGTATATGCATAGTTAGCAAGATGGATCTAGATAATTCTGTATCAAGTCTGATAATGCTGATTATAAGTTTTAATGCATGGTCTTGGGCACTTTCTGTAGTCAGCCTGATGATAGAATGATGTTCTTTCCTAAAGCCAGCTGTTTCATCAAGTGCTCGGGTCTTTTTCTGGTGCTGTTTGTACCTGTCACTGAGGGGAAGCAATGCCCTGTAGCTTTGTAGGGTGTTTTTCTGGTCTCTCCTAAGAGAAGCTTTCAAGGGGAAGACCTAAAGAGAGGCTAGGAGGACAGTTAATAATTTGAATACCCTAAAAGCAAAATACTACAAATCAGATGGGATTTTCTGTTGCGATTGGGTTGTATTTCACTGGTATTCTTGATAGGGCCGAGGGGTGCTGCTCCTTTTCTACATGCAAGCAGAGGTTGCTGTTGTAGGCCTTAGCACATAATTTTTAGTTTTGAGGGCGCTTATTTTGACATCTGACTTGTTTTGGTTCACAGAACCTTCTCTTACACCATGAAAGCTGCAATACATCATCTGATTTGTTTTCGTCATGAATGTTTGTCTTTTCACAATGGTAGCTGCTGTGCCCTGCTTTGCTAAAGATGAGAGTAACAGGAAAAAGTCAACAGAACACTAAATCTTTTGCCTACCTCAGAATTACCCTTGGCTTTCTGAAGGAGGCCTGCACACAGGGGAGTCTTTCCATGAGCTCCGTGCCCCAGAGCTGTGTTTCTTCTACTGGATGCAAGAAGTCAGAGTTCTTAAGATGACTCATATCTTATTTATGCTCTTCAAACGATGCATATTCCTTTAGCCGCAGCTGCATGACCGTATTTATTATTTGCTGCTGTGAAAAGCAATAATTACCTGAAATTATGAAATTCAATTTAGCTTTCATTAAGACTATTTCAGGAAAGGGAAAGATGAGAAGAGTAATCACCGGGAAAACTAAAGGCTGCTAAAACAGAGGTGAAGCACAGAAGGATCATCTTGGACTTGGTTTAAAAGTCTGTATTTATTCCTTTCATGTAAGAAAACCCATCTTTGCTGTAGCTGTAATATTTATGATGAAAGGAAATGAGCATTCTTTGAGAATTTTATTTCAGTTTAGGAATTTTAGATGCATTTCTTTAAGAAAAGATAGATGGGAAAACTCTTCGTTTGAGCAGCTTTCTTTTATGCCTTATTAGAATTTCAAATATTTTAAAGAAAGAAACAACCGAACAAGACAAGAGCAGGCATTTACATGCACTTCTAACAAGAGTTGCTTAATTCAGGCCTGTTCACTGTTGTGTTTTGTTTGCCTTGAAATAATAGGATGAAGGAAGTGTGAAAGAAATTCCTATTACACACCATGTGAAAGAAGGATGTGAGAAAGCAGATCCAGCACAGTTTGAACTACTTAAGGTTCTTGGACAGGGATCTTTTGGAAAGGTAAGTTAACAGACTGCTTTCATCTGATGTCCACTCCGAACCTGCTTTGGCTTACCTCCCTTATTTCTGTAACACTGCGAGGTGAAGTATAAACCTGACAGATGTGAGTAAAAGTAGATATGCTCGTGGAAATTGCCCTGTTTTGGAGGAACTTATCCATCCTGTTTTGCAGTTGGGTGGGGAGGGGTGTGTCTGTTTTCGTTTTTACTATGATAGAGTTTCTGATTTCACTTTTTTTTTTAGAGGAAAAGCGATGTGTTTTTCCATAGTACTGTCCAGACATTCAAGAAAGATAGTGCTGCAGCAGAGCTGCTGGGAATGTTTGAAAAGATATCAACAAATGTTGTCTTTTTCCAATCTTGCTCTGGTGCCAAGGGAGCACTCTTTGTAGCAAGACACCAAATCATTCAAAGCAACAGCCTCAGTCTCTAGGCAGAAGGGTGAGTCAGTAGCAATTTCGAGGAGGTCTGCCAGGGAAAGTTACGGTTTGCTTTAGCTGAACAGAGAGGCGTGTTTGCAGTTCACCTGGACTGGTATCTGCAGCTTCGTGGGAGCAATGGCACCAACAGCGAGGGATGTTACCAGTTGGGTTCTAGAGTTAGGGGTGGGTTTTATGCAACACCTCTGGTGTTGCCAAGCTCTGCCTAATGCCACGGCTGTTTGAAATAAAATAATAAGTTTTCAACTGCCTCAAGACTTTATTGCAGCATCTAGTGAGGAATTGGAATGAACAATATCTGTGTTCCATATAGGTTGCCTCACATCTTCTGTAGTCTAGGTTGGTGCTTGGGAGGCACCAGCAGGGTAATAAACATCATTCGACACTTCTGGAGGAGATGGTGATTTGTCTTTTAATGATGATGCTTGACACACTGTGAATGTTTGACTTTTTTCAATACGTGAAATCTGTAGTGATGTAGGTAAAGGAGAATGGTTGTGGTAGTTCTGAACTTGAACCGAAACTGACAAAGTAAATAACCTGGGAAATTTTTATTTTTTTATTTTTTTTATTTTTCTGTTTTTGTCCCATGATCTACAGCTAAAAGACACAAAGTGAAGAATTATTCAAATAGTTTATATAAGAAATATGGCAATTTTTTGTTAAAATAATTTCTTCTTGTAATGTGCCACTTGGTGTCACATTGCAGAAATTAAAAATCAAATGTCTTGGTCCCTAGTTTGAAACATATTAATTGAAATATTAATCCTAATGTATAAGAAGTTTATTTTTTAAAACCAGATGCTCAAACTAAATCTTCTGCAACACATGAAAAATTAACAATCAGCTTTGTATATGTCTCCATTTTTCTGTTCTGTTGGCTTTGTCTATCGCACGGCAGGAACAAACCTCTGCATAGAGTTGCACCAGAGAGGAAAAAAGAATTAGACATTAGACAGGCATTTTGTGCGTAAATGGTAGTTTAGAAAAGACTTAAAAATATTTCTTAATGTTTTACAGCTTAAGAAGCTCTTCTTTATCTAGTAGTGTTGGTTGCCAATTCCCTCATACGCTTCTCGTCTTCAGAGACTGAAAGGCTCCGTGTATTTATTGCTCCTGACTCGAGGTGTCTTAAGCTCTCGTAGGGTTCAGCACATCTGGTACGGACATCTTAGCCCTGACTGGGACAGGTCCTTACTTTACAGAGTTCAGACTCTGCTGGTGTGTAGGGAACGCTCTGGGTCAGGATCCCTCCAGCTTGGTGAGACGTCTGGGTCAGAGCTTTTGAAAGGCAGTCCTTTGGTTCAGGACCCAGGTTTAGGAACTGGACAGTAACGGTTGCACATCTGAACAGAGCTCTTTTCATCTAGCGTTTGTTGTTTTCTGTTAAAAAGGGAAAACAAACAGCGAAGATCAGTGGCTGTTGCCTGGGTGCTGTTTGTGTTCTCTCTCCAGTTCACACTTCCCCTTTGGGTTTGGCAAACACAAGGGTTGTTTGCTCTAGCCCAGTGTAGTGCTACATCCCCTACCTGTCTTTTTTGACATCTGTGCAGGATTTAATGCTGCTTCACCAAAATCAGGGTTAAACCTTGTGGCCGTTACTGAGTTTCTTCAGCCCTTGATAATATTCTGAGGCTTCAGCACCCAGTCTGCTGAAAACGGTCTCGGATTCGTTTGGGTGAATGGCTTTGCAGAACGTGTGTCCATCTTGATCGTGCTTTCCAATCAAACAACAGACCATTGCATCTCCATGAGATGCCGGATTATGGAGACTTTGCAAATTATATAGATGGTGCTTGAGTAGTTTTCAGTGGCAGCTGTTTTGGTCCTTACTAGCTAGAGTTTGGAACTTGTACATTCTCACAAGCTGCTAGTTAATAAGCATGTACAAATATTTTAGTGCTTAATAATATTTTACTTTTATAACCGTGACTGTGTTAATCACCAGATGTTTTCTTATTTGCTGGTGTTTGAATTACTCCCTTTACTATTTAAGCATCAACACCATATAACAGGGATCAGTGCTATAGGTCAGTCATTGGGCAAAACTCAAAACAAAAAGCCTGATAAACCTGAAACATTGACATTTTTCTTCTAACCAGAGCAGATAGTTCAGTGACAGTGTATGAATTTCTGATTCTAGAATGGAAAATTTGGCAAGCTTATTTAATTTTTTAAAAATTATTTCTAGATATTTAATAATTTCTAATAAAGTATATATGTAAATAAATCTAGCTTTAATGAAAATCTGAATAAGGTAAGATCAGAGAGGCAATTTTGGGTAGCTCTTGGCATTCTTTTGTGACTTGTACTTTTTTTTTTACAGTACAAACATTCCTCATAGCTTGTAATTGCTATTATAAGAACAACAACTTAGAAGAAAGGAGCACATACCAAACTATTTTGTAAATTGAAAGACCTGGTAGTTAGAATATTAGTCAGTGGAGACACATGTATTTGTGCTGCATCATTTTATCTAATATTATGCTTTTCTCAGTGTCAGGTTATATACCATCTATCTTTAAAACTCCTCTGGAAAGAAAAGAGTAGAAAAACCTGTTGGAGTTGCTATTCCAGAGGGAACGGGTGCTTTGATGTTAAATGGCAAGGTTTCCTTGCTTTCGTCTCGCCATTCTTATAGAATTCATTAATATAGACTGTTACATATTTGAGACTTGGGGCTTAAACCTTAGAAATCTCTTTAGGAGGTGGCAGACCAGGCAGGATTGTCATTGTCCAAGACAGTAATATAAAGAAAGGCATTTATATAAGTACTTATTGGATAAGTACTCATTTAAACGGCTTGCTGTAGGAAAGAATGTATAGTTTATGACCAATCTGAATACTTCAGAGAGCTTGATGGTGTGTGTACCTCTAATCTGACTAAGGGAATGCAATTTTGCTCTTCCTTTAAACATGTGTACTTACAAAAGAACACTGAAAGCTGCCTGAAATTAATAGAGGGTTTGCAAATGCTTTGTGATAGTTGCATATTTAATTACTAAGCTTGCTTATGCAAAAAGATTTATTATGAATATTTGGCATCTTTGTATTTCTTGGAGTTTTTGAGGAATGGGGCTAGGAACATGCTATCTCCTTGTCTCTGTTAATGAAGTTAACAGTGAAGATGTAATAATGCTTTTTTTTAGTGAGGTTGATGTAGTGTTTACATAAAATATTTTTAGCAGTAATTTTAAAAGTGGTGTTTATATTACCAGGTCTTCCTCGTACGGAAAATAATTGGTCCTGATGCTGGGCAACTTTATGCCATGAAAGTTTTGAAAAAAGCTTCTTTAAAAGGTATGTGTATCTTTTGAATTGGAACTTTAGAAAATGGTTTTCAGTGCACTTGTTTATCTTAAATGAGGCTTGTAAATGCTTCTTTTGAAAAGCTTTTTTTTTAGTCTTAAATGTTTTGCAGTGAGTTCATAGCTCTTCTCCAACAGTATCTTTTTTTCTGGAGTAACTTGTAAGTTCATGTTTAAGAATTATTTTAAATCTGGCCAGATAGCTTTAATTATGTGGTAGAAAGTACTCTTTCAAAGTTTAAAATTGCATTATTTAATCCTCTTTAGTCTTTTCACTATATTAAACCAAATTAATTTAATAAACAATTCTCTTGTTGTCTTTTGTTAAGTTGGAACTCTACTGTGGTTAAAATTATGAAGCCTTTCCCTCTTGTTATAGGTGCCATAGCAAGCTAACTTGCTGTTCTGGCTTTCAAAAGGCATTTTAATAGATGCAAGTCAGCTGTGTTTGGCTAGGGACTGTTATGAGTTAAAGAGGAAAAACGAATCTTAAAAGACAGAAAATATATATTCAGTTAATTCAGAGATTGAAGGTAGCTGCCTGAAAGTGTGGATGTGAGCTTTTTTCTTGAAAATAATACGGATTATCACAAAATATTGGGATGATATGTTAGAAAAAAATGAAGACAATCAGGAAGCTAGGGCAGATAAGAAGCAAAATAGTTTTGCTGTCTGAAAACGTGTCTTGTGGGAAACGTAAAAGTTAAAAACAAGGTAACAAGAAAAAGTATTTCTTTAGACAGCAAAGACTTTCCACAGACTTAGTTTCTGCTCCCTTTGTGTTATAGCAAGTACATTTGTTTCATAGTAGTCTTTTTTTCTTTTTGTTTCCTCAGTTCGGGATAGAGTTCGTACAAAAATGGAGAGAGATATATTAGTAGAAGTAAATCATCCATTTATCGTCAAACTGCACTATGGTTGGTATTTTTTTTTGTTTCTTTCTTTAGTTGAAGGCATAACTGATCTTGTTCTTTTTCAGTTTCGTAGTATCCAAATCAGGTTCTAACAACTTTAAATCACAGGGCTAAAAAGGGACGTAAGCACACATGTCTATGAATGTTTTAGGTTAAGTCCTCTTGAAAGTAAAGACTTGGAAAATTCCTACAAGTTGTGCAGAGATATTTTGCTTTTCATTGAGTAATCCCAGTAATTAACATACTTGATGTTTCCCTGTTTGACAAATGAGAAAGAAAAGAACAGTATTTTAATGATTTCTTATGACTAAGGTTGTCTTTTGTGAAGCAAGAAATCATTCAATAAATTACCTCATGTGCTGCTGAATTCTTTCAGTTCCACAACAAAAGTATTGCCTTTCACTGAAGTTTCCAAGTTTTAAGAGCATTCAGATCTGTTTTGTAGATCATCTTTGTCACACGATTGATTTTTTTCTCTAATTTTTTTAAAGCCTTTCAGACTGAAGGGAAGCTATATTTAATATTGGATTTTCTCAGGGGAGGAGATGTATTCACGCGATTATCCAAAGAGGTAAGCACCAAAAATTTTATCTCAACTCAGTGTTAGGGGTATTTTTGTCAGTATAGGATTGTTTTCTATAGCTGTTTCCCCCATATTTCTTGTCATAGACAAGTTTTTAGTAACTTAGTTGGGTGTCCCTTACGTATTCTAGAATATATTCTATAACCTTAAATATGAGTGTGTATTGATTAGTAGCCTAAGTTCTAATTTGGTATCTGCAAAGTACAATTCTTCTGTCTGAAAATGTTTTGTTGCTTGGAAACCTAACAGAAGTTAAGATTTAGCAGTCAAGCAAGGGGATGGATTGTTGTGTTCACAGTCAGCTTAGGTGCTCCTAGAAGACCACATCTGTAAGAGATTTCTGCTGCATTGTAAAATTTCGTAATACTCTAATACAAATCCTAATGCTTGATCTCACAAAGTGTGAACACTGAATATTTTTGAGACCACTCCCCTTCATCTAACATCGGCATGCAACTGGAACTTTGATATGTTACTTTAAGTATTATGAACATATTTATAAGACTTATTTTCTTTCTGCAAACCTTTAAAGATGTAAATTTTTAATGGCAGTTTCTCAACAAATTTGGAATAAGAGCTTTTCAGTGTTTTCAATAGCTTAAATGCATTTGTATTGCTAATGCCTAGGAAAAGCCACTTTCTTAAATGAGAAAACTGGGTGTCTGATTTTTCTTGACATGAAGGAGGTTGTGGTATCCTCAGTATGTAAGGCCATGAGATTGTTTGGTTTTTTTTTTTCCCCCCATATACTTTTTGTAAAAATAAAGCAGGCAAAAGAGAAGGAAGAACTTAGATGGTTTTGTTTTCCTCTTTTATAAAAAGCTGACCTTGGCGAAACAGTGATCATGTCTAAGAACTGAGCTCCAAATTAATTAACCATAAGGCTAATAGGGAGGTTAAAAGCTTAAACAAACCAACCAACTTGTAAAGGGTTATTGGAACAGTAGGTAGGAAAGAGGTCAATCTCTGCTTTGATACAGGGTGTCTAATTATAGAGGAGATTCTGGTAGAGCAGGAAGAACGATTCTCTTGCGCTAACACAGCTGGGGTTACTGAGTATGCAACATTCTAAATTAAGGGATGCGAGTCCGTTCATAGTACTAGCTAGGTGGTTGGAAGAGGTATGTATTCCCTTTGGGAATAAAGAACTAACAATTGTCAAGTTTTCTTGCTGTTAAGGCTCTACATGTTTTTTGGAAGACTTCAGTTACTTTCTATGCTGTCTTTTAAACACTATGTATATAGTTTAAAAAAAAATCAGACCTTTTTGTTTTCTAATGGGACAACCGGGTGTTTTCAGAAGTACATGGTAAAAAAAAGACAGTGGACAGTACACATGAGGATAAATTCCCCATGGCATTTCATACTTTCCACACAAGGATTATTTTAAATTAGTTCGGTTTAGTATGAGGTTATTAAAAGACTTCTGTTGGGTTTTAAATTCTAATGTGGGTCTGAGAGTTTCAGCTGTGGAAGTGAAATGAGTTTTCATTGGTAACATTTAATGATGTACACTTGCATCATGTTTAATTTGACACAGAAAGCAGTTTTAAATTAAATTATTGTTGGGGGATTATAGATTACCATCTAACATCATCATATTACGAGATTTGCATTTTGACTACTCCAAGGAGTAATACTATCCAAGGTTTCCTCTTGATCTTTTGGATATAGACTCAAAACAGTATCAGCATTGCTCTTTAAAAAATCAAGGTGCAACTTTTGTGTAGCGTAACAGCTTTATTGTTCATGCAATGTTAATACCTATCATTATGGAAATCAGGAAGGTTTCTGTTGCCAGTAGAACAGATTACATACGTGCAGTTCAAAGTACCGGTTAGTGTGCTGCTAAATTGGTAAGCCCAGTTGCCTTAATTTAGGTCTTGCTAGCTATCTGCTGTGCAGTTGAGACAGCTGTTTCCCTCGTTCCTGGTGTTTTCAGGGAATAGTTCACTTAAATAGTTCACTTAAATCTCAAATTCAATTCCAGTAACTTAGACATTTCTAGCGTCTCTACACTAATTTGTAGAACTTAAGAGCCAAAGCTGGTATGATTCTTGTATATGAAATTAGAAGCAACCTGTTGGGTATTTAGGATAAAAATGCATCTCTCAAATTCTCAATATGGAACATCAGTCAGTTTTTTAGTATCTCAGTAGGGTTCTTCCCAAGAAGAGCAGAGTGGGTTCTTCAGTTCCCACTGCAGATTTTCTCATTGTTATTTTCATCAAAGTGTTTTATTTTGCATAGTTTTTTTCTAAATTATTTCTTTTTTTTTTCTTAAATAATGTGAATTAAGAGGCAGTCACCCAATACAGCAGTCGTATACTAGATTTTACGATGCAGTGGAAAACTGTCTCTATAGGACTGTGGCAGGAGTGCTGGTGGTCAGTAACACCAAACTATTAAATTTATTACCTTAGAAGTTAGCTAACGCTCTGCAATAACTGCTGATTGTTTTGTTTAAGTGTTGCAGGTAGTTATTTTGTGTACTTGATGATTAGCCTGTATTAGTATTTCATTTCTGTTAGGTGAATTCATGATTTATGAGTTCATAAGCTACTTCTAAAACTTGTTTTGAAATGTAGGCAGACAGGAGTATTTTTTTTTAGATAACAGTTTTAAAAACTGAAGACAAGATCAGAAGGTAAATCTATACAGTTCTTATTAGGTTATGTTTACAGAGGAAGATGTGAAATTCTACCTCGCAGAACTGGCCCTTGCTTTGGATCACCTGCACAGCTTGGGAATTGTATACAGGGACCTGAAGCCAGAAAAGTAAAGTAAAATGTATTTTACCGCTATTATGTGTATTTTGCTTGTTGCTTTGCATTTTCACTCTAGTGATGTAAAAATTAAAAAATATTTTTGCTAGACTATGAAAACAAACATAAAACGTAAAAAATATATGTATGATTTAAATATAATATTGACTTATTAAATTAATAACAAGTTGGAGATTAATATTGTTAACTATTATATTTTAAATGTTATATGCAAACATTCCTCTTTATGTGTATTGGTGAATGTGAATTTTAATTTTCAGCATTTTGCTTGATGAAGCAGGACATATCAAGTTAACAGGTAGGTAACACTTACTAGTACAGCACTTTCTGAACATATTTCTGTATAAACTTTTAGTTATAAGCCTAAGATACGTGTAGTGATGGCTGGAGTATGTGTGAGTCACTATTTAGCTGTTTATAAAATTTTTTATTGGATGGACTTTTTATAAAAAAATCTGTATCCCTTCCCTATTTTTTTTAATGTAGTGTTAAGTACTTTTATTGAAGTGTTTTAGATAGTCGGAGGCTGTATCTGGTGGATTTGTGTTCAATGGCATTGTTCAAACTAGGTAAAAAGGGGTATTCTGGGAATGAAGCAAGCAGATACGCAAGACTCTACTGAACTTGAGTCAGGTTGCAGAAACATGTTGTCTTACATAACAACAATATTTTTAGTCTGATTTTATTTATTCATCAATGCTAGACTATGCAAACTGTGTTCTCTTTGAAACTCATTTTTACTGCTATCCAGTTTTTTGTGTGAATAAAGCAGCCAGTAAAGAGAAAATGAGAACTTTTGATTATCTTAGGGCTCTCAATGTGTAATATTTCACATACTGAATTATTTTCATTAATAATATTGATGGCTAATAATCAGTTTAATGACTTCTAGAATGGTTTTGGTGGTATGGAGTAAACCAAATGTCTGAAGTATCTCTAGATATCTTCAGTTTCTTGTTCCATGAAGTGCTAGAATCATTGCATAATATTCCTGAAAGCAAACAAACAAGATCTGTCAACACTTTGATTTTGAAATACCATATACAGTATTGTTCTTTTTTTTTCCTCTGAAGTTCTTTACTGGCTATATTCTTGTAATGCTGTTGTTGTAGACTTTGGACTCAGCAAAGAATCAGTAGATCAAGAGAAGAAGGCGTATTCTTTCTGTGGTACTGTAGAATACATGGCACCTGAAGTAGTAAACAGGCGAGGGCACAACCAGAGTGCTGACTGGTGGTCCTTTGGTGTTCTCATGGTACTGTATGCTTCCTTGCTTACCTTGCTTAAGGTCACAAATATATATCTGCATATATCTAAGTGAATGTGAAATAATGTGTTTAGAATAAGCTTGTCCAGATCTAATTATGAATGTTTGGGTAAGGGGAAGACAGAACTCAATAACTGAATTGCTACTGACATAGCAAGTTGAATAAAATTTACTGTTCACCTGCTTAGCCCTGTAAGGAGTACTTACCAGGAACCACAAAAATCATACGCGTAGCCCATTAGTAGTTTAGAACAGTTGTAGTCAGGGTGTAACTATAGTTTGTACATTTATTTGGCATGGTTCTTGATAGTTAAAGGAAAGAAACCTGAAGACTTGGTTTGATGGAATATTAATTGTTTTTGTAAGAGTAAGCCTGTTGAATGGATACTGGGGTAGTGAAATCAGTAACTGCTCTCACTTATGCCTTTGCCATGATGTGTTAGAGCATCAGGCTGAAATATGTGTATTGACATTAAAAGTTAAATACTGGTTTAGAATTTATTCTTCTTACACTTCTCAGAGTATGGCAACGTCTAAAACTTGGTTATGGAGGGGATACTACGACTTTAAAGTAGCTTACAGATGTAAAATGTTCCTACATCATCATTATGTTACACTTCCTGCTGTTATTATCATGCAGACTGCCAATGAAAACAAAATTTTAGATTTATGAACTTTTTTGCTAATCTTTTAAAAGCTCAAGCCAGTATGTCTAATGTAGCGATAGGGAAGAGTATAGTACTTAATGCTTTGTTTCAGCGGTTGGGGGAGGAAGTGTTGATTTAGATTAACGTTTGTTCTTTTCAGTTTGAAATGCTTACTGGTACACTACCATTTCAAGGTAAAGATCGAAATGAAACTATGAATATGATACTGAAGTAAGTATATCTTCTTACTTTTTGAAAAGTCAGAAAATGTAATTTTTAAACATGTTTTAACAGCCTGTTGTAACTCCTTGTGCTTGAAGAGCATTAAGCTACAATAGGAATGAAAGAGCCAAGCCCCTTCCCCAGCAAGGTTTAGATCACAGACCTTGCAAATACTGTTAAGTACTTTCAGGAATTAAAATCCAAGGGGTTAACTTTTCATTGTAGGTGTATGAGAAAGATGAAATAGTACAGTGACTTACAGCAGCATTATTTATCACTTGTGGTTATGCTACTGCTACAGCATACCTTCTTCTGTAAGCAGTAGGTGCTTTGTGTAGGTATGTATGGAGAGTGCACTTACATGCTCACATTCTTCATATTCAATTACCGCAGTTACAACAGAAGCTGTCTAACAAGACAAACTGGGTAAACTGGTGATTAGTAGGTGAAGTTGTTGGGCAACCATGTTCTCGTCTTCATTTGTGCTTAGCTAACAAAGAATTTCCTTTAGACCACGTGCAGAGCCTTGGGCCTTTTGAGGGGATGATAGGGAAGGGGATGAGAGAGACGCTCTGTTCTTACCAACATGCGGCAGTTTGAACTTATCCTGAGCGTGAGTTCACAGTGATGTTACCTCTGATAGCGGATGAATTAGTTCACTTGCCTCACTTGGAGCTCTAAGTGATGGTACAGTCCTGCAGGAGAATTTCTTGCCTTAGCGTAGTTGTTTTCGTAAGATAAGCTTGGTAAAGTCAGTAAGCTTTTATATGATGGCTCAGTGAGATACTTCTTGAGGCTCTTGCTTCAAGAGAAATATTAGCAATCACTTCAGGGGCAGGTAATTTGGGATTTGGGGAGTTTCTTATGATGTTGATTCAGGTAGAGGTATTTTGGTGATAACTTCCTAGTGACATGAAGATATCTTTGAAAATACTTATGTATTCCTGAGTTAATAGTTTTACTCTATTTTAGCCTAAAGCTTGTTTTGTGGACATGGGTGCGATGTGGGGTTTTTGGTCTGGGTTTTTGTTTGGTTGGGTTTTTTTCTTATAGAAAACCACTCATATAATATGAAACTTAAAGCTGATGAGTTAAATGTGTACATTCTACAAGACTTTGGAGTAGATCCTTGATACATCAAATTGTGCAGTGAAGTCTGTGTAAGACAGTTCTTAGTTATATTTCTTCGTCTTACTTGTTCTGTTTTCCTTTAGAGCAAAACTTGGAATGCCTCAGTTCCTCAGCCCTGAAGCACAAAGTCTTCTGAGGATGTTGTTTAAAAGAAACCCATCAAATAGATTAGGTTGGTTCATTTATTTGGATCTTTGAAATAGGAGTAGTTGGGTTGAGTTGATTATTTAAAGAAAGTAGTTGCTAAAGACTCTCGGGCTCTGGATGGTCAGTAACATTTGGGTTTAGATACTATTTCTTGTTAGCTTGGATCATGATTTCCTGGGTTTGGCTAGTGAATGATTACTTTCTTGGCTCAGTGACTCTTAGCAGTGAGCTAAAGCTTTGACAGTGTCAGAGCAAAGAATATTGACTCTCTATTTATGGGCTGCTTGTACTCTGCCTCCCTGATGAGGTATACACTACTTGGGATATTTCAGCATTTATAGTTCTCTCAAATAACCTGTCTGTGCAAATTTTTTAGAAATGAAGTAATTTTTAGTGTAATCTTCAAAGATTTTACACAAAAGTGTTTTAAATACATTATTTTCTTTGTTCAGGAGCTGGTTCAGATGGAGTTGAAGAAATCAAGAGACATCCTTTTTTTTCTACTGTTGACTGGAATGTAAGTACAAAATGATCTGAATGATAAAGCTGTTTTTAATATTTGTGTGTTGTAGTATTATAAATATTTACATCTGAATAGGGCACAATAAACACTGCAGTACTGCTCACTGACATTCTGGCTTCTACTGTAATCTTAATTGGCATCTGGAGCTGTAGTATTTATGGTATAGAGAGTATTAATTATAAATTACGCATTTACTTTTTAAATGGTTGAGAGTTGTGGCATTCTACAGCTTAAGTTATCTGTTAGAGCATTTGTAGTTGGGAGAAGATGCTGGTGTTCCCTGTATGCAAGAATTCTTCTCTTCAGTCAGCATCCATCTAGTGCTTCCGTGCAGGGCACAGGAACTCTGTGGCTGTAATTCTCTTTGACTTCTCTCTAATTAGCCACAGCACGTTCCTATTTTGTCAATCATGTTCCTTTCACAGCTGGAGTATTGACTCTGGTGCTCTGAGGGGATCAGAAGTCTGTACAAGTTCGTGATTGATTGCGTAAATTTTTAAAAAGCACCTTAATGCATTTTTCTCTGCGGTTCTCTGAGCTTTGGAGATGTGTTTCCCAGAAACATTCCCAAAACTATGATGCTCGATATCAAATAAATCCACTCTGGAAACACTCCTTTGCTATAATGCCTGCAAAAGGATAGACACAATAAATAAGATGTTGCTGTGCTGACAGGACTACCTGCAATGCTGTGCTCAGCTGTTTCTTTAAGGCCTGTTGTCTTTATCTCTTGCATTTACTTCCAAGGTGGTTCTCTAGCTGTGTTTGTGCAGCATCTGCCGTGGAGTCCTGATTAGCAAGTGGAGTTTTCCATAACAGCAAAACTTCACTGTTTTATAGAAGTAGAATTTGTAAGAGAAAGCTGGTTGGTTATGGCTTGTTTATCTACTTTTTTTATTGGAAGGGACTGACATTGAAATAAATAGCAGCAGGGAAGTTTGAAAGATCTGCAGTTTTCTTTTTTTGTTTTCTATTGCAGTTCTAACTCCTTTTTTTTTTTTTTCTTTTTTTTAGTTTTGCCAGTGCTTTGTATTTATTTTAGTAATGGTGGTGCTGATGACCACTTCTGTATTGTATCTCCTTATTTCTTTGGGATGAATTCAGGTCCCTTTTCCTTGGTGGTTTGGTTTTTTTTTTTTTTTTTTAATTGAAATATGTTGCATGTTCTTGTGCAGGAAGAGCAAATGAAAAGAACTGCAAACAATAGGTCTGAAAGGATGAGAGAAATGCCAAGATGATGTTCTCAGAACTTCCTGAAGTTTGCATGTGGCTTCAAAGTCATTTGACATGAAATTTGCTCTTTTGTAGTTGTAAAGGGGAGTTATTGCTGATTTGAGACCACTTGGGCAGTGCATTTTTGTAAAGCATGTTGAGTAAAGGAGAAAAAGGAGGAGCCATTGTTCTGCTTTTGCTTCCTTCCCCCTGACTTAGTTTAGAAGATCAGGAAAAACCTGGAACAGAGCTGTGAGAATTAGTAGTTCCTTGCCCAGAGGGACATGCCTGTCACTTGTGAGGTCTTTGGGACCCCGAACAGAAAGATAGACTGTGTTCTATATCTTCCCTTTGGGGTGGGTTTTTCAGGGTTCTGACAAAACAGTGAATCGGGTCTGAGATGATGATAGAAGGTAAGTTTCAGAAGTACAGATCTGGCAGTTGAGGCAGATTCAGAATAAGGAGAAAGAGCTCTATTTGACTTCTTTGTTAATATTTCCCACAGCGTTTCAAATCAAAGGTACATGAAAGTAACATATAAGTATATATGTTTTTCATATATATTTGTGGTTTTCTACTTGCTATATGGTATTCACTCTTTCAGAGAACTGTTTTAATACAGCAATAACTTTTGAGTTGCTTACCCTTTAGCTTGGCAAAGTTACAGCACTTGTGAAAGTTTCGTTCACTCTTAATTACATGACTTTGTCCTTCCACCTTTAGAAACTGTTCAGAAGAGAAATTCAACCCCCATTTAAACCTGCTTCTGGAAAACCAGAAGATACCTTTTGTTTTGATCCAGAATTCACAGCAAAAACACCAAAAGGTAATGGTGCGTGGTTATAAATTGATGAGGTTCGTGGGACAGGAGGGGTCCAATGAATGTTACAACAACAAAGCTTACTAAGAGGAAAAGCCAGTGATGAAATGGAAAGGAGAGGGTGCAGCAGGGCTCCAGTACTTTGAAGGAGTTTATTCTGCTCCATAGGTACCTACTCTTTGAAATCTTCTGCTAAACCTTGATTCACCCTAAAAAAACCAAAATTAACAGCTGAACTATGGCTTGTAGTTATGGTTTAAAGTCAGACATGCAGTGTTTGGTGGGGGGAGTACTTAATACTAAAAGTAAACTAAATTTGATTGTAGCTGTGATTATTCTTGAAGTCAGTATTCCACTGAAAATGACTTGCTTTAACTAACTTTCTTGAGCCTATTAATTATCATCATTATTAAAATTAAATCTTAAAGCTAGCATTATAATAACTTCTTCATTGGACTGTTCCCCTCACTGCCCATGCTGGATTTGACTTAAGTTGGTGTTTCAAAGGTAGAGAAGAGTGAGGAAAGTGTACAGCGGACAGGGTACCTGTACTACTAGATCAGTTGCAGAGACATCTCAAATAGTTTCAAGACACTTGGGAAAATTTACCTTTAAAATATCCCTTACATTATTGCACTCTGAAAATTTCTGAGTAACTGAACTTGAAATCAAAGACAGTAAGTGCAAACACTTATTGCTTAGTATGCCTCAAGTTTCCTCTGAAGTTTTCTTTTGTGAATTTTTTTTCTTTACTGCTATGTCCAACTTTTGGAGCCACTTGTCGTGTTTGTTTGGAGAATGTGGTTCTAATAGGCTACATGGGTTTATCAAGCTATGCTTGCTGTGAAATTTCAAACAGTGAACTCAGAGGTGCACATATTATATATAAAATATAATGAGGAAAATTGGTTCTAATTATTCAGTAGGATTACTAATTGAATATTGTGTTGCCTCTCTTCTGCCTTTCCAGCAGCACATATACCACTGAAGAAGCAAAGTCTGTGGGCACTCTTATTTGTTACTCAGCCCTTGAACCATAAGACTGATCTTTATTTCTTTCTCATAAATAGTTTTGTGCTTCAGCAAACTTCTTCTTAAAAACATGTATTCGTGTTAATTCCTGCAGTGTTGTGCATTTTTGGATAAAACCCAGGAATACTGGCTTTGTTTATTGCAATAAGAAAAGACGGATAACTAACTAGATGCTTTCTTTAACATCTGGTGTTACTCTTGTTTGATTCCCTTCCCTCGAAATATTTCCTAACGTATTTCTCCTGAATATTAAAAAGTAGCCTTGCGGGGATATAGCCATGCTAATCAAATGTGTATGCCACTAGATTCTCCAGGAGTCCCACCCAGTGCGAATGCTCATCAGCTCTTCAAAGGATTTAGTTTTGTTGCAACTACTACTGTAGAAGATCACAAAATATCACCACTCACCAATATACTGCCAATAGTACAGGTAACATTTGATTTTTCAGGGAATTTTTTTGACTTGATAAAGACTGACCAATATTTAGTGTTTACAGTCTGTTCTTCTTTTGTTGGGGAGACTATTATAAAATGTGTGTTATTCAGATGCTGCTGGGGGATATCTTTAAATTTTAAAAAGCATATTGGCGTTTTTCTGGAGCCGGAATTCAAAAGAGAAAGCATGGGCAAGCAGATGAAACTTCTGCTGTTGGAAACAGCATAAGGGCAAAGAGTGTCTTATTGCTTCACGTAACAGCTTGTATGTGTTTGGTTTTCTTAAAGCAGCTTCACGGAAACAGCGCACAGTTTACTGACGTGTATGAACTGAAGGAAGATATTGGTGTTGGTTCCTACTCTGTTTGCAAGCGATGTATACACATAGCTACAAATATGGAGTTTGCTGTAAAGGTACTTGGAATAAATTTCACTGTGACAGTTCTGAAATTATTGTGTAGTAGACTTGTAAGCCTAACTGCATGAATTTTCCGGTTACTGTAGCTGTTTATACACTGTGAGAAATGAAAAACAGTGTTCACTTCATTTGTTTAAATTGTGTGGTGGCTCCTATAGCTCTTCTTTTAGTGGGTGAGGTTACAGCCTTGAAGAACTGGCTTTGCAATTACAGTCTTGGAGCCTGAAAATATTGTACGATGGTGAGAACACCTGAAATAAAATAAGATCCCCAAGGGTGGAACTGGCTGCGGGGAAGTAGAGATGCTTCCGACAGTCCATTGCATCTCCTTGTCCTTTGGAGCAGAATGGTTTGCATTAATGATACAGTTTTAACTGATAGCAAGGACAGAGCAAGAAATGAATAAACAGTGGGGTATGAAGCTGGAGAATGAATTAATCATGATTAGTAAGTAGTAATGAACTCTAGAAACTTTTTTATTCTGTTGTTGAAGTGAGAATACAAATACAAAAAAGTTTCTCTATGAAATAGACTGTTTAGCCAAGTCGTTTTTCCTGTTGTTGTGTTTTGCAGATCATTGATAAAAGTAAGAGGGATCCCTCAGAAGAAATTGAGATTCTCATGCGTTATGGACAACATCCAAATATTATTACTTTGAAGGATGTATGTACCTCTCTTTCTCTGCTACATCTTATTACATAGTAGTCAATAAATGTGGATGTAGGGAGTTTATGGGGATTCATTAAATTTCTTCTACATAGTGAAATATATTGGGAGAGCAATGCATAAAGGGCTCAGTATTGAAAAATATGACATTGTCCTGATAGTATTTTTTTCTAAATGCAGTTTAATGAACTTGAAGTAAGAAATGACATAAAGGTTAGGAATGCCATACGTGTGGGTAATCTGAGTCTGAGAAAGCAGTTGCGTGTTGTCCTGTCTATGCAAAGTGCCAGCAGCTAAAAATTGTCTGTGGAGGGGAAGAGCAACACAGAGTGGTAGGACTACTCTCCTCTTCCAACAGAAATTGCTAGACTGAAAAATTTAATTCCACATCATGAGTTAACAATTGTTTACCTCTGTGTCTTACAGAATGACTGTCTTATACTTTATGCTCTAAGACTCCTGAATTGTAGAATTAATTTTTTCAGTCCCTGCTGTTTGTGAATGGGTGAACAGTCTAGTCTGTAATTTTCACATTTATCAGGATGTATCATTATAGATGTTCCTTAATATATATGTATGTATTTATATACATATGTACTTGTCAAACTTCTCATCAGGTATATGATGATGGTAGATTCATATACCTTGTCACCGAACTGATGAAAGGAGGAGAGCTGCTTGATCGAATTCTCAGACAGAAGTTCTTCTCGGAACGAGAGGCTAGTGCTGTATTATACACTATAACTAAGACTGTGGACTACCTGCACTGCCAAGGAGTGAGTAATTTCTTCTATGACATAGCTTCTTTCACACTTCTTAACAAATGTCTTTTGTTACGTGCTTTGGTTGGCTTGTTTTTATGGCAGAAGGGAACATCTCTGAGTATTTTATGACAAAGGTGCATAATGTAAACAGCTCATCCTGTTATTCTGGGAAGCTCTTTCGAATCTACTTTTACAGTTTATGAAACAGCAGATACTTGTTCTTTTATGCTTGTTGGCAAATGGTAACATGAGTTCCAGTTGCATTACGAGCTGGTGGGCTTTTTTGACATTACTAGAAGTAGAATTTTTTTTTTACTCGAATGTTACGTGGTTGTGTAGAGCTGTTAATGGGTATATTAAACTAGAGAATAGTTTTTTGAAATTATGTACAAATGTATATGCAACTTCTAATGATAGATTTTAAAATTTCTTTGTTTAAAGGTAGTGCATCGAGATCTTAAACCTAGTAATATTTTATATACGGACGATTCAAATAATGCTGATTCTATCAGGATTTGTGATTTTGGATTTGCAAAACAACTTCGAGGAGAAAATGGACTACTTCTGACTCCGTGCTACACTGCAAACTTTGTGGCACCAGAGGTATCTTAAGCTGCCATGTGTTTTCTCTATCCTGTTTTTGATGCATCAAGTACTTAAACTTTTTAGGAGTGCTTTTAAAAAAAAAAAAAAAAAAATTCTGCTAGTTTTCCTTAAATATAGTTATACATATTTTCTAAACACTGGTACATATGTTTATAATAAACCTGCTTTAAAAATAGCAGAATCCACCCTCAAAAACAAGATGTAAGCCTGTTGAAAATCTTGAGGTGATGCTCTGGGAGCGAGAGTTATTGTCAATAGTTACTGTAACCTGCGTGTTGAAAATAAATAATCAAGCCCCTGAAATTACGCTGGAGGTGACTTACCCTTCTGTAGGCTGTGTGTCATGGTATTGGTTTTGGGTGACTTTTTAATATATGACAAGTCTTTAAGACTCTCTTGTTTTGCAGGTTCTCATGAGACAGGGATATGATGCTGCTTGTGACATATGGAGCTTGGGTGTTCTTCTTTACACAATGTTGGCAGGGTGAGAAATATTTCTTAGCTTTTTTGTTTACCTAAAATTCCAGCACACTGCATGAATCCATGCTTTCACTAAAATTGTGAGAAGTTACCTCATTGATTTGAATGCAGAACGACAAAGACACTGAAGTGAAACAGGGAGCTATGAGGAAATGCGTACATAAACTGTACTGTTCCAGGTTTGGATTACTTTAAATGCTCTGGTAATCTAGCATAATTTGTGTTTATGAATCACTTCTATTTAAATTGAAAGTCTGCACTGATTAGAGTCATTATTAAAAAATTAACTGAAGACATCTTTTTAGTCTGCATTTCCCTTCTATTCTACTCAGTTAACCAGAATTATGGGGAAAATAAAATAGTTTCAAAGACGAAATGCTAATACAAGAAGTATTTAATAGTGTATTGTGTGTTTCTGTTGGCACTGGGAGATCTAATCAAAATGATTAATGAGATTTTACCAATTTCTTGCAGCTTCTTACCTGTAATGAGGCATTTTGTGTTTTGTTTTTTTTCTCTTTCCACAGCTATACTCCATTTGCCAATGGTCCTAATGATACTCCAGAGGAGATCCTGGTACGGATAGGCAGTGGAAAATTCTCCTTAAGTGGAGGCAACTGGGACACTGTTTCAGATGCAGCAAAGGTCTCGATGTGTTTTGTTTTGTTCTTATGTTTTTTTGTGGAATTCAAGTGAGCGTCTGCTGAACTTCGTAGAATAGACTAGTCTAACACGGTAGTTTGCTATTATTGCCTGCCGAGTTTAAAGCAGTAAGGGTCATCTAGTCCAGCCTCCTGCTCAACGTAGGGTCAGCTGTGAGATCTGACCAGGTAGCTCAGGGATTTATTCAGTCTGGTTTTGGAAACCTCCAGGGGTGGAGACTGAACAGCTTGCCTGGGCAGTCTTTTTCAATGCTTGGCTGCTGTAATGAGGGAAAATTTCCTTTCAAGCCAGAACATCTCTTGTTTTAATTTATTATCTCTCTCCATTCCTTCGGCCATGCTGACTAAAGGAATGTCACCCTTCTTGGATGCCAGGTCACACTGATAGTTCAGGTTCAGTTTTATGTCTACCAAAACCTCCTGGTCCTTCTCAGCAAAGCTGGTCCCCAGCCTCTCAGTCCCCATGCTGTACCTGGGTGACAATTTCTTTCTTTCCAAGCACTGGACTTTACTTTTGTCCTTGCTGAATTTTGTATGGCTCTGGTTAGCCCATCCTGCCCAGGTCCTTTGGGTGGCTGCCCTGCCCTTGAACTCATTAGCTCTTTCCCTCTGCCTCCGGTTTGGTACCAAACTGCAGACTTGGCAAGAGTGCACCCTCTTGCTTCCCCCAGGTCACTGATAAGCATTTTTAAATAAGGTGGGTCCCAAAATAGGCTTTTCTACTCATCAGAATTTTTTTATTCCTTGTTTGTATTGGACCAGAATCAGGTGTTTGTAGGATTCCTTAAATGGAAGGATGACTCTGCAGTTGTCTGTTAGTTCTAACCAGTCCTGCACGAACAGGTTCATTTTGTGTAGAGCAATTTCTTAAATGTTCTTCAGTGCTGAAGTCATTAGGTCTTTTCTTTGTTAGTACTTTCAGCGATTAGGCTAGTACTTTAACAATCAAATATATCTCGATATCTTGCCAAAAATCTTGATCAGCTTGATTATGCAGCTGTCCTTATTTAAAGACTGCATCTCTCACCAGCTGCTGTATGTGTGTTCTGGGTTTGGTGTTAGCCTGGTCTGTAGGTATCTTAGTCACCACTGTTACCTTTTATAAAGCTTGGCATTTATATTGAATCTTTTCCTGATCCTTTGGAACTGCACTATTTGTTCATTTCAGTGGGAGTGATTCAGAATACTTGTTGGTTGATGCTGTCTTAGTACAAGTAATTCACTTCTGTATATTTAAGAATGCTTAACATTTTGTACCTAAAACAAAGGGAACATTCTGTCGGCTTGTTCATATTTTGTTTTCTTTCAGGCTATTCCTGTCTCTGTTCTGTGCCCTTCCCACCCAGCTTTTCTTCTGACCAACATTGTAATTAGTGTCTTATTGCTTATGCTTCTAAACAGGCAAAGCCCAGTGTCCATTTCTGGTGGCTTTACTCTTTACATAGCTCCTTGAAAGAAAAATTCTTTAGTAGTGTATCACTACGTAGAATTCAATTGTAATATATAGTCAGTAGACCCCAAATGCCTCGTGTGAATGAGGAGAGATGTTTGCAAATAATAGCTTTCTTCTATAAAATTTTTCCGCTAAATTGCAATAGGATTTCTAGCCTTTTAAAGATTGTATTAATAATAAACTGAAATATGCAACACACAAGCAACAGTAAGTTCCTTTGCAATAAAGCTTGCTCTGTTAAACTGTTTAAATAGTACAACACATTGTTTTCAGACTTCTGCAGTGTCCAGGCACAGAATGATCCAATTTATCTGCTGGGGTGTGTGTGTGTTTTCATTGTGTTCATCCCTGCCACATAGGGCACTTTCTTCATTGCTTCCATAATTAAAGCTTTAAAGCCTGTACAAGATTATTTTAACTGAACGATATGTGTGTTTTTCATTTTGATCTAGGACTTGTTATCACATATGCTTCATGTAGATCCACATCAGAGGTACACAGCAGAGCAAGTATTAAAGCATTCGTGGATAGCCTGCAGGGACCAGTTGCCGCATTATCAACTAAACAGGCAAGATGCACCGCATCTAGTAAAGGTAAAACAACCTTGAGACTGAGTGTTGCTTGAGCTGGTGGGTGCACAGTGAACTGAGTCACACTTAGAGCTGCAGGCAAAACTCTTTTTTTTTTCTTTAGAAAACAAGTCAGCTTTCTTTTGTTTTCCTTACTAGGTACATATTTAAGTTACATAAGTAGACAAATTACTGGTAAACTAATTTTTTTAACCTATGTGTAAAGGAAGAAATGGGTGTTTTGTTTTCAAAAATAAAGGTAGCTTTGACCGTACAGGAACGTGATAAGACAGTTTTCTGAGACTGAGCCTTCCATAGGTCTCCTAGCATTCTTATGCAAGAAATTTCTTGGGACTTGTTTCTATGACTGGCTTATATTGTGCTTTTCTAACAGAAATTCATTAGCTACGCTGTAATTTTTCCACCAGTATTTTATCTGTTTGTTCTGTAACTGTGTTTCTGACTTGTGACACAAAACTGTATGTAGACAGCTTTTAGGTTGACTTCATTAGTTTTGTTGGATTCAAAAATAAGACCTGTGATAACTGATCCTAATTGTGTGGTCTTCATAGTTCAGGACCTGAATAGCCACTTGAGGGGCACATTTGATAAGTTGATGCTAATGTTGCTTGGAAAATAGTAATTCTGACTCACACTGAAAGGTTACTCCTACATCTAAGGTATGTAAAAGAAATACAGAGGAAAGAGAAAGAAATGTCAGATATCCATGCTTAGAAACTTGAAGGATTCCATTTTTTTTTTTTTTCTTAAACAAACTGTATAGAATATGCATGACCTGCCTTAAAGTCCTGGTTTTTTTTCATGGAGTTAATTAAGAATTTAGTATTCAACTGCTTTATCTTCTGATATAAAAGGCTGTAAAGGTAACTTTTATATTTTATTGTTCTCTAGGGAGCCATGGCTGCTACATATTCTGCACTGAATCACAAGACATTTCAGCCAGTGTTAGAGCCTGTTGCAGCCTCAAGTTTAGCTCAGCGACGGAGCATGAAAAAGCTAACATCAACAGACTTGTAGATCCACTGGGACACCTTAGCAAACAGAAGCAAGGGGAAAATCCAATAAGTGGCTCTATTTTGCCTGACCTGTGATCAAAAGGCGTCTATGGTTTCCTGCTACACTACTTGAATTCTGTAAAAGTCCTTTTTTAAAAAAGAAAAAAAAATCCACAGGTTCATACTGTGTTGTTTTACAGGCCGTATCTGTTAAATTAATTTAAATATCAGGTACACCATAATGAATTTCTCTACACTGTCCTTTAAGAGATCTGTTGCAAATATTATTTCACATTCTGTATAGTTTTGCTGGGTTCATTTAAAAAAAATGGTTTAGGGGACCGTTGCCAGTGCCCAAGTTGTCCATAAAGTGTCAGTGGAAGTTTTTTTTTCACATCTTTAGACCCTGTTGTCAAGGACAAATACTTAATTTTGAAATTGGGCACTTAATTCATAATTTAACTTGTTCATTACTATTATGAAAAGCTGACTGATGTATTGTGCCAGTGTTAAATGCATTCGTGTTAATTTGGAAGGTCGGTGTTTGCATGGTGCCGGTAACTGATAAGTTTATGTGAAAATACAAACAAAAGGGATGTGTAAGCTTTCTGCTCTCTACCCAGAAACTTAATTTGATCACTTGTGACCCAAACAAAATGCTGGTTAACAAACGGCCTCTTACAGGAAAATTGTTATCTCGAGTTGTTATCACGAATGGTATTGTGTCCTGCACTGAGCTGGAGGAAAAATAAGTATAAACCGTCAAAATTAAGGATCTAAATAACATTGGTACCAGTTTAGACAATATCATGCAATCCAATAGTTTGTTATTTATACTGTCTATCCGTTTGTGCAATGACTATGTTGCAGTTTCCTCCGCAGTCATTTCCACTGAGTATACCCAATATTAAGTTTGTTTGGCATATCGGACAAACTGACACTTTGTTGTAACAAACTTGGCACGTGGATTTTATGTTTTATTTATTTGATTTTTATAGAACATTGCTTCTATCTGAATCTCTCGCCGCATGTACAAATATTACAGAACATAAATGCAAAATTCTATTTGCCTAACTGTAGGGGTAGCTTGGGAAAATAAATAAGCTGTGCAGTGTGCCCAGATAAGGGAGTTCTGACCAAGAAATTTCACAGTTACGGACAAGTTCCTGACAGTATCCCGTTGCCAGCACTTGCTTGCCCTCTCTATCTTGGTGTTAGAGCTTCAGCTGTTTCTGACTGCTGTGATGGAGAGGAAATTAATTTCAGGGCCAGAATTATCTTGGGGTTTTCTGACTCAAAACCAGTGCTGATTGCTAGTGGACTGGGAACTAATGCAGAGATGATGAGCTTAAAAGTGTTTCCAAAAGTTGTAGATGCTACTGTGCGATTGTGCTGTCACAGTAGGACAATACACACTTTAAATATTTCTTATATTAGTGATGAACAGTTGAACTGTCAACAGTTAGAGAATGCAAGTGACCAAAAATCGAATGTAGTTCAGCCTGATGGGCCATCGTTGAATTTCCTGGTTTGGATACCTTGGTAGCCAGTCACAAGACACCAGTGATGGCAGAACTCGGCGTTTTGAGACAGGAAAAAACACTTTCAGGAAAATTCTGGCCCAGTTGCCGAGAGTGGCGATAGTAACTCAGATCCTAAAAGGCAGAGGGTGCTGGCTGGTTTTTGCTTCTACCTGTGAAGTACTTGGTGGCATCCTGTTAGATAAGCTGCTTTCTTTTGTTGTGGTGGGGGAAGATGGAAATTATCTGGCCAACTAGTTAGGTATGAATATATGTAGATTTGAGACTTAATGAATATAGCAAACATAGGTGTGCTATTTGTATCATGCAGAACATACCCCATACAAAATTTCTTGAGTATTTGATAGATGTTGGAAGCTTTAGGGTGCCTGGTTTTGAGATGCCTGTTTGAAATGCTTGAAAGCTTATCAAAGAACAGAACTGCTTCCTGAAAAGTGTATTGTTTAGGACAGAATCTGCCCCTTACGCAGCTCGTTTATCCTACTTTTCATTACTGAAGACCTTTGCCAGCAAGAATGCCTGTAAACCTCTTCTCTACAGTCTTATTGGTATGATTTTTTTGTAAATTTAAAAAATGACTGCCAGAAAAATTTGAATTCACTCTAAGAAAAGAAACAGCGGTGGAAATAAAGCCACCTTAGCCCAAGGTCAAGGTGTAACGTGGGCTGGAATGTATGAGGAAAAACTGTGCAGGGGACAGAGGGTAATGGCGAGGCGTGGAACACAACTGAAATGTCAAGCTTGAATTGTCTTCAGCTTTCCCGTAAGGTAGCAGCTGGTCTTTAATGGCATTATTCATGAATCATTTAGCAGTGTTTGTATTGGTATTTTCTTTTAGCTTGCTTAGAAGCACCACATTACAAGCACCTTAAAAGCATTTTGCACAAAAGCGGTTGTAAGCAGCTGAAGGTACTTAAGTTCTTGGTGTGCAAAACAAAGGTGGTAAGAGGAAAAGTACACCAACGAGATGGATATCCTGATTCTTGGGAAAGAATTTAAAGCATCTTCTATAAAGTTATCCCTGCTATTTTTATATCATTGCTAGCCATTAGTACAAGTAATCCTGGGGTAAAAGCAAGATTTTGGTGACTGCAACATTACCCACTTGTCTTATTCACAAGGAGAACATATGGTTGAACCCCTTTGTTATATCTGACAGGCCAGTGTACCCGGGTATGCCAGTCTTAATCCTTAATTCAGGGGGAGAAGTACACTTGCTATGAATATTTCAGCATATCAGTCGTTAGAGCATTTTGGATATACAGGGATACAAAAGATTTCGTTGCGTGTTGCTCTTAGAGTATTTAATGATCATGTTCTTTGTGTTATTTTGAAGTTTCTTGCATAGTTTTTTTTTTTCAGACTTAGGTTTTGTTCAGTTAAGCAGTTATAAAAGCAGCATGATCCGCTCACGAATAGCGAGTTAAATGTTTGAAATGGAGGAGCACTTAATTGAACATGCTCTTGGCTGGGGAGAAAGGTTAGTGTAACTTGTTTCACGTTCTTACCATCTTTGCACACTTCGGGATTACCGAGTAGTTGTGCTTTTACTGTCTGTTTTTCTTAAAGTGACATTTTTACAAAGGCTGATAATTATAAAGAATAGGTAGACGCGTTATGTATTTAGAGGAGTCCCCAGAGAACTAATTAATATCTTAATGATCTAATGTTTTGGGTATGGCTTCTGTTACTGCCAGCGAAACAGCTTCTAATCCGATGTTTGGTACTGGCAGTTGGAAATCAGTGCTGGTTCTGAAGCGCAGACAGAGCCTCATACAGCTCTCCCTGAAGAGAGCAGCTTCCCACAGACATCAGCTGGAGCTGGTTCCCGATGCGTTCTGCTTTTCATTCACCCCATGTGGATCACAATTGCTCTCTCCAGTTATATTTTTGATAAAAAGCGAGGAACTCTCTTGTATTCCTGTTCCGTATCCAAGAGCTACGCGGTGGCATCGGCATCAGCCAGCGGTGTGTAACGTTGGGTTCGTTGAAGCCGCTCTTCAGTGGCTTGTGTCGTCTCGATGCCGTTGTTAGCGTGTTGTGTGTTTTTCCCATTCTGCTTGAAACTGGTCAGTTCTCTCTGACCACGTGAAGAGCCCAAGGTGTAGGTGGTCTAAGCAAACTGTCCGGTTGTTGTATGGTTTAAGTGTTCTCCTCGCATTCAGTGGAGGCATCCAAAACCTCACCCAAGTCAGTCATCATGAGCTTGAATTCTGTCTTCTGTGTTTTAATTTGTTTTCCAAAGCTAATCATATGTCCAGCAGTTAAAATCACCACGATCAAATTTCAGCATTTGGAAGTTACTTGCGATATGAACGGCTATTTACAGGGGGGAGTTGCTGTGTCCAGAATTCTGTCTGCCCTCAAATGTTGCAATCAAAAAGTTGAGATAGCTTGTAAGAACCGAGTTAAAGGAATTCCGCAATACTCTATTGATTATCCTGATTTGGATCAGTGAAAGTACGCTAAAACATCAATGCAAACACAGGGGTTTGTGTATTTCTGTCGCACTTAAGTTTTTCAGTCCTATCTAGAATGAGAATTTTGCAGGTATTTGGGTTTTTCTTATGAGCCATGATAATAGGGTTCTTAATGGAATGCTATGGAAGCTCTGTATGATTTTATCAAAAAATGTTCCTTGAAAGTGTATTCAAACATTTTCTTGGGGTTTGTATTGATAGCCATCGGTAACACACCTGTGCTGCTGTTCTCACCGTACCATCCCTCTGTGTTAACGCCCCTTTAGCTGGGTACACTCTGGATCCTGCTTGTCCCTTCTGCAGTGTGCTCTCCCCTGAATGCTGTTGTTGATAAGCCTGCATTTTCTTTGGGGAATAGAATAATTAATACAAATTCTAAAAATTGCCCTGGTGTATGGCTGAAGCTGGCTTGAGTATTAGAGTAATTTACAGAATTAGAAATCCCCCCCAAATTAATGAGCGACTGCTTCTCCTGAGATTTTTCCTATGTGCTGAAAGCAAACCTTCTTTGAAAGCTTTAAAGGATATTTAGTTGATTATGTCTCTTAATAATTAAGATTTGGGCAACAGCTTATTACCGATAGTGAGTTTGAATAACATTGAGTCCTGGTTTGGGGTTTTTTTGTGTAAGAACTGAAAAGATGCTGGAGGCGGATCTCGTTTGCAGGACAGAGTGTTCCTGTTCGGTGTGCTTTGCATAAGGCTGATGAGCAGCGTTAGCTAATTGCTTGTCACAATATCCCAAGCACTTTGGCATCTTGCACTGATACTCTGATTCGAGCTAAAACTCTTCTGGCACGTGACTGGCGATAAATCTCAGTATACGAAAGGGCATTAACTGAAAACAGTGTGCAATGAATTCCATGCTCTCGGAGGTACTTCAAAGATGAAACTATACAAAAGGTCCCCGTTCTCAGATATTGTAACTGTCATTTCTTTCTCTTAAGCATATTGTGGATTTTGTATCATATTGTATTTATTTCATTTAATTTTAAAAAAAAGAAATGTTTTCTTTAAAGCTCTGTATATATTGACATTAAAGTTTGCATTGTACTACGTTCTCTTCTCCTTGTAAGGCTGGCTCTGGTCGTGCATTGTATGGTATGTTGTTTTTCTTTGCACTGTGCTGCTAAAAGAGACTATTGCCTTGAATTACGACATGCCAAAGACAACCTCAAAATTGTATTTATTTTTGTTAAACTTTTGTGAATAATGATAAAGGTACAGTTTTAAATAGCTGGCAGTTCCTTGAGTACTAGAATAAAAAGGTTGCAAATTCATAATATTTTATAATTGACAAAAATCCATCATTTATGATTTGGAAGTTCAACTATTTTTTTTAATCGATATAAAAACCAGTGACCGAGAACATTCCTAAATTAAATGTACTGTGAATTGCATTATTTGGTAAACTTCACCAAAAATTTCCCATACAGGAAGCCATCTATAAATTTATACTCACAGTCAAGTGTTCCGTGCCACACTTTCAATAAAACATCCATTCACCGGTAGGATTGATGTATTGCTTTAGGGTGGGATGATCTGCTTTCTGTATGTTTTTTAGGAATCAATAAGCTTAGATTTTATATATTAGGAGGAAATAATTTTCTCGCAAAGGTCTGGTCCTGTGAAAATACAGGCGCTTGCATTACAAGTGAGAGTAAGTGACATTTACAAGTGACCTGGATTTTCGCTGATAAATCACTGCAGGTTATTTAATTCTTCTGTCTGGTGTGTGAACTGTTCCTGCAGAACCAGATGTGGGTGATCTCACTGGTAAGTGACGGAACAGCTCCATACGCAATCCCCGTCCTGGGACAAGAACAGGAGGTGCTTGGATATGACAGCGTTGGGGTTAAATTGCAATATCTGGGCTTAAAATACTTGTAAGGAATCGGGTAACGGGAGTTGCTGTTCGTATTCAAAATGGTTTGTGGCATGTGCAGGAGGGAGCTCTGGGGTCACCCAGCCAAACCTCTCCCTAGTCTGGGGAAGGCTCGGGTGTTTCAGTATGGTTTGGAGGAGGGTTCTGGGGGTTTGGGGTTGTTTTTTAATGTTTTCGTTAAGAAATTGGTAACTGAAATAGGAAAGTAGGAGCTAAATGAGGGCCAAGGTGGTTGTGGCAGAGAGCTGTTCCCTTGCCCCTGCCCGGCAGTGACAGCCTTTAATTTTAAAACAATAGCCAAAAAGGGCCCCGAAAACCCCAAACTCTCAGGTAGTGAGTTCCTGTAGGCTTGGTGAAGATGTTCCTGGGGGGAGAAGAGACAAGCCATGGATTAAAACAACCAACCTTACTCATCAGGTGCCAGTGAGCGTTTTCAGAAACATGACAGGGACAAGCAGGGTGTTGGAAAGCAGGCGAGAGAATATTTAATCCCCTCCTGTTCATTTTGCTTTCCTGCAAGTGTTGGTTCTTGGAAGAAAACTTGGAAGCTGATCACCTCTGAAGCTTTATGACTTTAAGAGGCACCTTCCCACATCTGTCTTTGGGGCTTTTATGGGGTAGGAAATGTTTTAAGGTGAAGAGAATACTTGCAGTCACCAGATGAAGTTCCCGTCACCAACAGCACGGTGTACCGCTGTGCTGGACACCCAGGAGTTGGGATGGTGAGGAGCTGGCGCTGTGCTTCTCCTCCAGCATCGCCTTTGGTGCTGGACTGCGAGGATGGAGAGCGGGAGGTAAGGATGGAGACCGCTGCTAGTGCAGAAATCCTGAATTCAAAGCTGCCTTTTCAGGCTACTCCCTGCCTTTATGAAGGCTGAGATTTAGGGCTGAACGCGGTGCTCTTCGAGCAGGGCTGTGGCGGCTTCTATGCCTCTTGAAAGGCACATAGAGCTCTTTTGCCAGAGGTGCAGGTCCGTTTTCCTGCTGCTCTGCAGTCCCGTAAGGATGGTTTTACCCCGCGCTTGGGCAGGGGTGCCTTGCTGCTCTCCCCCTGGGGCTGTTTCTCGGCAATTCCAGCCTCAGCAAACTCTGAACTCTCCAGTGCCAGTCTGGTGCTCACTCTTGGGTTGTGCCCGCATCTACACAACGTGAGCGTTTCATTGTATGGAGTCCTCACTGTCTAAACAATACGGTTTAATGCTCTAATCCTGGCTAATAGTGCACTAGTGCCTTTATTCCTGAGCAGGGACATTTCTGGCTGCTGTCACCGAGGTTTGTGTCCTGGCCGCTGCTGCGAGGGCTGGGGTTCGTGACTGTGAACGGATAGATTCCTCTTCAGGGGTTTATATTTTTACTTTTAAGTCTTTTTAGGGGGGGTCATAACGTTGTGGAGCACTGATAGAAGCACTGGGCATTGTTCGTGTGGCAGCTGGATGTGCTGAGCACCTGAAGGCTTAGTGGGAGATCTTTGCAAGTAATGAATCTGAGCATTGATCGTGCAGCAAGTTGTTAGAAAAAGCTAAAGGGTCGTCTTCCACTTTTGGGCTGAATTGAGTAGTTCTGTCGGCGATAGGAGCAGGGGTGAAGCAGCCCCGTGCGGTGAAGCTGTGGGGGTGACCATGGGTCCCCGTCCCCCGCCGCCCGCCTGGGTCCCCGTCTCGGTCCGGGCTGCCCGCGCTGCCCGCACTCCCCGCGCCGGCCGGCAGATGGCGGCAGCGGCCCGCGCCCGGCCCCGCAGCGCGTCGGGGCTTCGGCGAAGCCTGGGACGGGGCGTGCGGCCGGTGTGCAGCGGGCAGAGAGCGGGAAGGGCTGGGGGGTGCGCAGGGGGGCAACGGTTTGGGGATTCAGTTGCATTGGAGGTTTTTTTTCCTCCCTCTCTTTTTTTTTCCCTCCCTCTCTTTTTTTTCCCTCCCTCTCTTTTTTTCCCTCCCTCTCTTTTTTTTTCCCTCCCTCTTTTTTTTCCTCCCTCTCTTTTTTCCTCCCTCTCTTTTTTCCCTCCCTCTCTTTTCTCTTTTTTTCTCTTTTGTTGTTTCTGCTCTTTTCTTCCCTTTTCTGCTCTTTTCTTCCCTTTTCTGCTCTTTTCTTCCCTTTTCTGCTCTCTATCTTCCCTTGCACTGCTGAGAACAATCTGCTCTTCTGGTTGTGGGGCCACGTCAGCGTTCATACCCCAGAAGCATGCACTCGTCACTTCACCAGCGCTCTCCACTAACTCTGCTCCTCTTGGCTGGAGAGAGGAGAAGGGTGCAGGCAGCCCTTGAACTCTGCTTTAGCAAAAGTGACCTGGACACCTGTGTGCTTGTAAATACAACTTCGTGCATTTGCTGTTTGATGGGGGAATTTATTGCAGTTTACTGCGCTGTGATACTCCAGGGTTCAGCATCCAGAGTAAATTCTACAACAGAAAAGCTGGCATTAAATCGTGCTGGTCAGACAACACTTTAGGAATAAAAAATTCTTTAAGAGCTTGCCTTGCCGGGTTAAAAAAGCTCGTTATTGGGTTTGCTGAAGGGCGATGAAGAGACACCCCTGCGCTGTGTCCTGTAAGGGCTGGGGGGGAACGGTAATAGCGATCAAACCTAAACCCAGCTGAAAGAATCCATGGAAATGCCCTGGCAACCGTTGTCACTGACCAAATGTGCCACCAGAAGGGCGAATTTGAGGAAATTAGTAACTGGAAGTTCCCAGCAAACTACTGACAAAGGCAGTGTAAACTTGGTTTCTAATTAATTACTGAAAATAAACATTTGAGATGCTACAGGCCAAATTAATATTTCAGAATTCTTCACTATTTATTACTGTGCTTCATTTTCTTACTTAAACGTATTTTGGGCCTGGGGCTGTTAAGAATTTAATTTTTGAGGTACTCTAATGAATTATAAACCATGGTTTAAACAGAAATGAATAACTAATAAATGCCAAAAGTGATTAATTTCCTGAAATGTGAAGAGGCCTTTGTGTTTAATTAAAAAAATTCCCCTAAACTGTTGGAAAGTAAAGAGAAAGAAAATACAAAGTGGATCAATTGGAGTTTTGATTAACTAAGTAAATCACAAACGGGTTTCCCTTTGCTGTGACACGGCTGGGGTGGGGAGCGAGCGGCTCTTGGTGCTCCGTGGGGCTGGGCCCCCCTTCATCACGAGCATCTCCCGCATCCCCTGCACACTGCCCAGGGTCAGTGCTGTCAAATAAAGAGCTGGTGAAATGATGCTAGTGATCAGGCTGGAAAAAAAGTGTAGCAAAATTAATGCAAAGTGATCATAAGCATCCTTTGATTTTTTTTTTCTTCTTTTTTTTCGAAGGCAGGAAAATAGTTTTCCTCCCGATGAGACACCTGGATGGTTGCTGCTGTCACAGAGCGATTTGAGGGCTGGCTGGGATAAAAAGAGCACGTTTGTACAAGGGGTTGTTCACAGACGCAAAGAATTTTTTTTTAATATTGAGGAGCAGCTCTGGAAAGTGGCTTTGAAACAGAAGTATACTATTTGGGAAACTTCTCCCTGGCTCTGGGGAAGAGCTGCTGCGTGGTTGGAGCCATGCTGTCCCCAGGGTGCTGGTGGCAGCGCTGGGGAAGGTTCCACTCTACAGGAATTTGTGGACCCACTTGGCTGCAGGCTGGAAAACAAGAGATGTCAACCTTGTGGTGGGGGCATATCCATGCTTTCAAGCTCTTCACAGATTATATTTTTAGTATTAAGCCTTACTGGTGCTGGGACCACCGGGACACCCCCTGCACCCCCCATGACCTGGCAAACCCCAGATTTGCAGATCTATGGGTGAAACCAACTCCTCCATCCATAAAATAAGGGAGAGGGGCTCCATCCTAAGGGAAGATGAGCATTTGGGGCTCCCTTGGATGCCAAACCCCAGGGAAGTTGCTCGGGGGATGCACCATGTCTGGCACCTGGGCCCCCTCCTCTCCGGTACAGCCGATGGGCTGCCAGCAGAAGAAGATGAGTTTTAATTGACCCTTTCAATCAAACCCCACCATCTGATGCCGCCTTACCCAGGGTGCAGACCTGGGCGCTGTGTCCCCTGCCTGGCTGCCTGCGGTTGTACCCCCGGGGGTACCCAGCGTTTGGGCACAGTCCCTCCTGGTGGTCCCCATGGGGGGCTGAGCCCCAGCTGTCGCAGGGGTGCTGGTTCCTGATGGGATGCTCTGGTTCAACCTGGGAAAGGTTTTGATGGCGAATCCTTCCTTCAGCGAGATGATTTCCAGACAGGGAGGTGGAACATTGGCTCCTGTCGCTCCCCGGCTTTCCTGGGGGGTTGTGGTGGGAAGCCGGGGGGGGACGGAGGGTGGGAAGAGGAGGGGTGGGTTTTTTGGGTGTTGTGGATGATTTTTCACACGTGGACTTTGTGGTGTGGCCAGAGGGAAGGAGCCATGGCTGGAGGGGGCAGCCAGGGGGGATGTCAGCTGTGCACCCCCCGCTTTGCTCCTTTTTTCTAGAACCCCCCCAGGATCTGCCCCCGCAGCAGCCTGAATGGTGACCGGGGTGGGCGTGGGGAGGGACCCAATGTCTGCAGCCGCTGGACGTGAAGCCAGAGCAGTGACCATCTCAGTGGCCGGAGCAGGAGGTGGCTTTTTCTTCTCAAAGACGAAAACCAGTGGGTGCTGTTGGCCAGACTGGGATGGTGGCGGGCTCGGTGCCGATGGCACCTGCGGAGGGTGACTGTCACCAAGGTGCCCCTGCCGAGGCACCCACTGGGATGGAGCCGCTGGAGCGGTGGAGGCTGTTCGACCATCCGAGGTTTCGAGATGATCCTGGTGCTGGAAAATAATTTATTTGTTGTTATTAAACATCCCCAGGGTGCTCACAGTGACCAACAGCCTCTCCTGTGTGCTGGGTGCGAGGACCCGCTCCCTTCCCCACCATCCTGCGTGTTTTGAGCCTGATTTTAAATCAAGCATTGACCTTTTTCGGTACTCACGGTAACTTTGTGGGTGTGTAAGTCTGAAGGCTTTGATCGGGGCTTTGTCCCTGGCCAGCGCGGCTTTGGGAACGCCAGAGAAAAATTCATCCGTGGCGGCTGTGTTAAGTAAAACCCGGCAATGTCTGAAAATGAGACAAAATGAGAAGCACAGAGAAAATAAGTTTTAGCTTGCTCGTGACACTCAGATATAAACATATTTGGATGATGAACGTTTTCTCGTGACAGGTGGTGTGCTCCATTGCCCTGCGCTGGTCGCTGACCTCGGTGGCGTGTCGCTGCTTTTTTCTGACACTATTTTCTCCTGTGAGTCCCCAACCCGTTTGTCACATCCTTCAGGTAAGGTGGTGATGCAGGAGTGGACGCAACCTCGCTCCGAACCACAGCTAGCTGGATGGACGGCGGTTTGCTCTGTTTAAAACTGGTGTAAATAAACTTCTGAAATAATATAACATCAGGGATATGGGATTTTATACGCCTGTATTTTTCTGACCGTTTAAATGTATTTGCTTTTATTTAGTGGAAAAAAACCCCAACCAGTTGTAAGAACAGATAGATTTTCCTAGTTTAGGCGAGCTTTTAATTTCCATTTTGAAGCCAGGGCTTGTGCAATACTTTAAATGATACGAGCATCATCTTGACGCGGGATTTATGTGCGCAGCTTCCTGCAGGTTGAGATGAGAATACCTCTCATTAATTTTTGTGGCTTGAAACCCAGCTTTGATTTAGATGCTTCTTTCCCAAGGGAAGAGACATTTTATAAAATCACCGCCGCGGTAATTGTTTGGAGTTCAGAGTGAACTAACTGAAATTTCGCATGAATCAATGGTGTCCTGGGAATGATTTATGCCCTTGCGCATGCCTTCAGATGTCCTTACAAATTATACGGAGCTAAGAATAGGATGATTTGCTGCTGGTGATGCTCTGTAAACTATTCAAGTGTTTGCTTGCAAGTCTTGTTATAGGAAGATCTTGCTCACCAATGGGGTCGATAAAACACAAATTCCTTCTGAATTTTCCTTTCTGGAGCGTGCAGAAATGCACACATCGGATGTGCATCCCAGCATCTCTTCTACAAGTTGTAACCTCTTAGTAGGGATGGGTTTTACACCTTGTAGCCACTATTCCTCCCCAGCAGAAGACACGAAACCTTTGAAAACCAGAACTATAGATGCTCAACAAGGCTGGAGGTCTGACAAAGGCGTCCTTGCGAATGGTTTTCCAAGGTGGGAAGGAGAGAGAAGTGTTGTTTGGGATGTGAAGACAAAAAGCCACATGAAAGTTAGTGCTTGGAAATTGAAACTAGAAAAGGAAACTTAAAATAAAACCTCAAACAAAATTTATTAATAGCTTAAAGTTGTAAAAAGACATCACAAGGGAAGAAACATTAGAAAATCAGTATATCTGTGGAATTTTGCATTTCTCAGCAAGTTTCTTTAACTTACTATATTTCTTCCCTCATTTTTTAAAGTTAGGATTTATAGAAAAGAGATAAAGTTTGGTTTTTTTTTTTCCTCTGGGCTTTGAAATTTCTTAAATTCTTTTTACTTTGAAATTATTTTTCTTCAGAGCCTTTTGAATGCTTGAATGGATTTCTGTTTCTTTTCTTATTAATGAAGGCATTCATCCAAGAAAACTTTGGAGAAGAGAGATCTAATTTACAGACCTACCCTCGTGAAAAGAAATAAGGTGAACAATCAGCCGGACCATCCGAAGGATTATTACTATTTCAACGTAAGCTATTTAAGAAAATGTCTGTGGGGAAATATCTGGAAATGGAATAACTTAATCATAAATACCACGAAAACAAAGCAAGTAGCTGGGTATATTGTAGAGATGGAGAACACAAGCAGAGACAGATGCTCACCCAGGAGGTTTGTTTAAGGCAGGTGGAAAGATTTTGTTTTGCTGCAATCTGGCCCCTAAAAAAAAAAGCCAGTCCTGCAGGTTGCCTCTTGGCATGCAGGGCGCTGGTTTACTGGGGAAAAAATATTTTCTTTTTTTTTTTTTTTTTTTTGACACTGTAGTGCTGGCATCTGATGTTTTCTAAGGCCAGAGGGATGATCGATCGTGGCGGTGATGTTTGCTATTGCAAATGCTGAGTTTCTGGTTGAACCGAGGCTGATGCTTACACAGAACTTCTCTTCAGCTTAAAGATTTCAAATACCAAGGATCCTGCACACTCTTCTTTGTTGATACGTTGGCTAACGTTCTAGAAGTGTAAAGCCTTTCTCTATCGGGGTTGTACTGTGAGTGTATCAAGAATTATGTGAATCCATTATGACCGACCTAAAGTTTTGTTGTTGCTATTATTAATTTTTACCTTTAACCAACTATTTTCATCCTCCTTTAACAGCTCTGCCAAAAACGTCTTCTCTTCCTAGCTCATCTTGGAGGAGGGCCATAGAGCTAACACACGAGATAATTTTAGGGATTGAAGAGGAGATGGATGCGGCCACAGAGAGACGGACAGCCAGTGGGTCTGGTCCACACATACGAAATTTTTCCCAGCATATGGAGAACAGATTGGATAGAGGATGGCTGGACGTGAGGCAGCTGAGGGTATTTTCAAATCCCTCGTCGGAGCTTCACCACTGATCAAAAAAGGGATGCTGTCGGAACTGTAGGATCAGGAGCTACGGCGTTGCAGATCTCTGGTCCCTTAGTACCTCCCCTTGCGACGTCCCAAGCTGAGCTCGCCCGCCTGCCGGGAGGGAACAGAGCCAGCCAGGGCCAAGTCTGACTTTGTTGTAAAGATGTCAAGAAAACCTGCGCTCTGCCCACTGCCAGGCCCGCGCGGAGCAATTATTCATGCTGGAGACCCAATGCTAGGAGACATGGGCGCAGAGAGAGGGAATGTCTAGGGCTGGTAGGACGAGATCATTGTGCTGCAGCTTGAATGAAAGGCATTTTTTTTTGTCACAAAGATAAGACAGGCTGTGAAAGACACTTTTTTCCATGAAGGAAGAAGGCGTTATCCTGCTTAAATGATTTAGACAGACTTTATTTTCTAGGAAAGCCATGAGTCTCTTCATGGAGCATTGTCTCCAAGCTGAGTCACTCAGTGAGACTTTTCGTCTGCGGAAAAGAGACCCCAATAGTGTGACCTGAGCCGGTGACCTTACACCACTGTAAGTCAGGAGCCATAGAAATGTTTGTCAACACTTTCAAAAGGAACGGTTGGACTTGAGATGCTTTCCTAGGAAAAAATCCTCAATATGGAACTACAAAGAAGCAAGATTTTAGCATGGATCTGCCAGGACGCATAGGTTTCTTTTTCCTTTAAAATAAAAGATGGATGTCAGTTGGAGCATCTGTGATTTTGGGATATTAGAAGGAAAATATTCAATGCACTTTTTTAATTTGGGTGAGGTGAGCTCTGCATATGATCAGTTTTCTAGAAGTAACACAAATAGACTTTGAATACTGGAAGAAAAACAGCGTAGGAAATTATCTATGTAAGAACTTGGCCTGGTGGCCCACCATTTGGGGGGTGATGTGCACTTGTCTGCAGAGGAAAATACCCAGGTCCCAACTCAACATGTGGCTGCCAGCCCCAAAGGCGCTTCTTCACTAGTGGAGGCAGGATCTTGGCTGATGAGCATCATTGCTCATTCTTGGTCGTGTGAAACTCTGGAGTTAGTAGTTTTTTATAACCTCTTATCCTGGTCTAGTCAAAACCTGGTGATTCTTCCTCCTGCAGAGTGGCTCGAGCTGTGAATTAACCCTTTCTGCTTGTCTCCCCTTCTTTCCCCCATTAGTTGACATGTAGAAAAAAAAAAGGTGTTACCATAGGTTGAACTGTGGGCTAACATTAATGTGTAGCATGGATCTCTGGCAAATTCCTGCTTGTCATTTACAATACTCAATATTTACTGTTTTGCCTAAAACCTGTTTTTCCTTTTTTTTTTTTTTTAACCACCTCATAAGCTATTTTCAGTCCTGCTACACTCTCCCCCGTCAGGCACATTTCCCCACTCACTCTGTGTCCGCAGGCACTTACTCTCCTCCCATGGACGACAACCGCTTCATTTACATCACGCGGTTTCCCCGGCAGATGATGTCATAAAGAGAGTGGGAATCCTGCCTGGGATCCTCTCCACTTTCTGCAGTTTTCTGCGTGAATGCTGCATGTGGTGCTTGAGCATCACAGCTCTTTAAATGCTGTGAATTACGGGATGCAAATCTTTCATGAGCAGTGGAACAATTGGAAGTCAAAATCACATTAAAATAGGTTATTCTATAGTATCGTATTTTGTCAATATGGCGAGATTAACCTCTAAAGTTCGTTTATCCATGTTGCATCAATACAGAGAATGGATCATGGGAGAAGACGGGTATCTTGCTTGCTCATGAGCTCATGCCAGTCTTTGAGTTTCTACTCATTAATAAATATTTGTAGTTTCTCGCTAGTGATGACTGAAGGAGAGATGGGCATTAGCCGGGTTCATACAAGTCCGGGCGCGGTGCTTGGACCCCGCGGCTGTCAGGCGTACCAAGCAGGGCTGCCCGGCAGCGCTGGGGCTGATGTGATTTGTATGCGAGGCTGCAGCCGGGGAAAGCGTTGAACAGTTGCCCGTGGGATGTCTGAGAAATGTCTTTTTAAGAAAAATCTGTATGAAAATGGAGGAAATGCACTGCTGTATAGAGGAGGTTCTTTTCCGTGTGAGATAATGTGAATTTTTTTTTTTTTAATTTTTTCCTGAATTAGAAATTGCCTTGTTTGGATTTGTAGGCAAGAACATCATTTACTCTTCTAAATGATCTGTAATGTTAATTCCTCCTAAATCAACACACTGGTATTAGTAAGTTGGCAAATAATGAGTCGAAACCGGCACGGTGACTCTCAACCTTTACGTAAGGCAGCGTTCAGAGGAAAATTAGTTGAGCTAGAGGGTCCCTTCCTTCAAAGCCTTGCTACTGCTTCGGGTTCACCCTCCATAAATCTCCGTACCCGACAGGAATGTTCGGATGTCTCCTTCTGCAGATGGGTGGCTCCCTGCAAATTCATTTAACTGAAGAGACTGCTTTCGAGCAGCTATTTACTTCTTTTCTTGTTTCTTGTTTATGAGGAAAACATAAAATGCTTCCTGCGCTGAAAGTCATTCTGGTAATGCTCTAAATCCTATGCTTAAGGATGCATTTAATTAAAGATTGACTATGGCATAAAGTGTAGGTTAATTAAATACCAATCAATTCCCGTATAACATACATATAAAGGAGCTTTGACTCAGACAGTACAACGAGTCTCCAGGAGGAGAATCCCCCTATTGCACGCTGTGAGGCTGAAGAATGACTTCCCAGACACTTTTCCCCACTGTATTTGCCATTCAAAGCACTAAAGCACCTCTATAAAAGCTCAGTTTATGGAAACAAAGCCCGGCCTGACCTGTTCCCGCTGTCAGAAGAGGTGTCACAGGGGCTTTTCCAGCGATTTCAATCAGATCCTTGCTTTGTTGTGGTGATGTTGGTATGATTAAGCAAAATACTAATTGAGGAAAGAATAGCTCTGAAGCGTTCTAGATAATTTTTTCCAAAGATTTTTTGACAAGGTCCATCAACATTTCTTATAAAGTCGACACCATGAGGGGCATCAAATGAAGCCAGAATGTCCAAAAGTAACAAAAGAGATGACTTGTCATGAAACAAGGCGTTAAACTGTAGGTGGCCTGATCGTAGGGTGGTGTGTCTGCTGAAATTTAGGTGGGCTCCAGGGAGCAGAGGAGCTTTGGAGGGTCTGGAAGAGGATTCCCATGTGGGAAAAGCCTCATGTGATTGTCCCCCTCCTCTGCTCCTCCCCGGGCCCACGAGGGCACATTTTGGGACTCAGTGGGACATCCATAAAATTTCAGGAAGACGTGAAGTTTATGCTCCTCCACGGGTGGCCTTTCATCTGAGATCAGATGAAGAGTCTTGAGGAAACAGGCCTTAGTCTGGAAGGTTGCACAGTGGGTCAAAGGTAGTTTCTCTTCTAACTGAGTCAACTTCTTAAGAGGACCCTAGAGGAACAACTGGCTGCTCTCCGTGCTCTGTGATACTTCTGCAGTGCTGCTTGCATGGTGAAATACAAAGTTATCCTACTTGAGAGCAGTGCCTTAAGAGGGAATTGTTGTTTTTTTTTTAAAAAATTTAAATCCTCAATTTTAAAGTGGTTCAGAACTCGTTTGTTGGCCGTTCTTACGTTTAGCCTACTAAAACTAGATTCTAAGCATGTCAGTTTTATTCAGGAGGAAAATGACTAATATAATTTTGAAATATTTTCATTTTAAAATACATGGCTCCATTAAAAATATTACTTTTATTTCCCATAAATCCCCTTGAATCAAAGTTTTCCTCAGTGACGAGTCTTTTAGAGATGTCCACCTCCTCCTGTGGAAAGCTGGTTGGGTACCATGGCTTGCCATGCTGGAGCAAGGACTGGGAAGCCCAGCCCCTGACCGTCAGCTCCACTTGAAAATTGTTGTGCTGCTGCTTCCTACTGCCATGGTTCCCAAAGCTTGGCGGTTTCTACTCTTACGTGTCAGCCCATGTCCTGCTTCCCAGGTTTGTGGCTTTTCTAACCAGCTCTGAAGGTGCTTCTCTGCTTTTCTTTGTATTTCTTTCATTTTCCTTTTGCTCTGCTTTGTCTTTTAAATTATCACCTCAACTCAAGGCCAGGCTGAATAAGGCAACCTGGGCTAGTGGGAGGTGTCCCTGCCCATGGCAGGGGGTGGGACTGGATGGGCTTTAAGGTCCCTTCCCACCCAAACCATTCTGTCATTCTAACTTTTATATTTTCTCCTTTAAAAATTTTTTTTTGCATTCTCCAATGCTCAGCACCTCTTCCTACGCCAGCTTTGAGCCAGCAAACCCAAAGGGAGCAAAAGCAGACAAAGGTGAAGTCCTCCGAGCCCAACAGCCCTGGGTGGCTTCTTGTTGATATCGTGCCCGACGCATGCGTGCGAGGTATGTGCGAGGTACAAGTTGCAAAAACAAAGCTGTGAGTTAATTGTTCCTGTTGCTGAAAGGCCCGGGTAGTTGCCACCGTTACACTAATTTTATACTGTCTTAGTGACCTTCATCTCGTATTAACGGTTTTATATTATGTTAGCAAATTGCTCAGTGAGAGCTGCGAGTCTGATTGCATTCTGAAGGTCATTAATATGATATGAAAATCTTATTGTATTCTCTGCTTTCATATTTTATTAGTGATATGGAAAGCAATAAAGAGGCTGATTTTTGCTGGGAGGGTCCCTGGGGAACCAGGCTCTACAGCAGTGGTGTCCCACATTGGCTCCTAATCCAATCTCAATGGGAAGTTCAATTTCCTCATCATTAATTATTTAGCTGTATTTAACCACTGTAAATTCTCAGATTAATTTTTTTTTAACTGTTGAGTTTGATGACCTCCAAAGACATTGGTATTAACTGATGCAGTACGAAATACAGTTGCTTAATGCAAATAGAAGCTAACTCTTCCACGAGGATTTGAGTGAAGGCATAATAATGGCAAATTTAATTTTTCCGCTATAACGGTGAAGGCTTATTGTATTACCACCTTTGGTGTGATTCGGTATTTTGAAATGAAGGATGAAGGTGATTGCGACTGGGCCATTCCCTTAAGGCAAGTCTGGCTCAAACCGCCCCGGGAGGTGACACCGGGGCTGTCCCCAGCTGATGGCCAGGAGTTCTCTTTGATGAATTTCCCAGTGCGTTTGGCTGCTGACCAGCTGCACCAGCACAGGGGAAAGTCAGCATAACCCAAACATCTCATTTTGGGCTCCTAAAACTTTATTTCTTGAGTAATGTAGAACAGTAGAGTCCTAACACATGTGAGCGATAGGTAGAAATGTCATCAGTCACCTATAAGAGACAGCAATAACCTTTGGGCAGGTTTTGTCTATTATTTAAGTACAATGATGCTTTAATCTTGAAGGAAGAAAGTTAGAAACAATAAAGACTTTAATAGAAAAGAAAGGTCATCACTTCCAGAGACAAATTCTTTTTGGAGTTAACAATGTGCTATATTGAAATGGCTTCAGTCGAAGGCGTGACTTTGGTGTTCAGCAGCCCAGCGAGGTGCTTGGTGCTTTAGCAGCCTCCTGGCCCCTTGCCTTGCCCTTAAAGTGACATAGAACAGTGATTTATCAAACGTTACCAACAACAATCTTGAGCTATAATGGAATAAGTTCCAACTGTTGGGCTTTTTTACTATGATTGCACCAACTAGTACATTTAAATGTTTAATTTTATGTTTTTTCCTTGCCACAATAAGTGAGTTCATGGGCTTGCGCAACAGGATGGCTTGCGGCACAGGTGACACGTAACGCCTCAGATACCGGGAATATGCTTCCAAAAAAGTTGAGAATTGGCTCATTTGATGGCAAGGGCTCGCAGGAAGGGTAGTCTGGAGCTTCCTGCAGCCTGGGGAAAATCCCAGCAGGTTTCTGCACAGCGCTTCAGCAGACAAAATTGATTATATTGTTCAATAGAAATTGATGCTGAGGGATATCACCTGAGTTTATAGCACGAGGTGCTGTGGGGTGGCAACACGCCTGCCTGAAGTGTTCAAACACATCCGACTACTTAGCTTCGAATAAATAAAAACTTGAGACAAACTTCCAAGGTTGGGGAAAGTTTTCTCTGAGCAAGGAGTGAATTATAAAGCTCAAAACCCAACCAAAAGAACATGAGATGCGGCTGAGGACCTCACTCAGAGTTTGTGTGCACCAAACAGATTTAAAATCTTTAATTTTTTTTTGCCCGTGGCCAGGGAGGGAGTAAAGGCGTGGCAGGGAGGGAGCAGGTCCTGCCTGCGCTGTGCAGTGCAGCTCGCAGTGCTGTAGGTGGCAATGCTCCACCGGCACCGAGCTGCTGGTGAGCCCCGTGCACCCCAGCACCACCACTGCACCCTGCCACCATGCACCCTAACACCCTGCACCATGCACCCCAACACCATGCACCCCAGCACTGCCAGTGCACCCCAAAACTGTGCACTTCAGCACTGCTGCTGCACCCCAGCACTGTGCACCCCTGCATCGTGCACCCCAGCACCACCATGCGCCCCTACGTCATGCACCCCAGCACTGCTGCTGCACCCCAACACCGCCCACCCCACCACCATGTACCCCAGCACCACGGTGCACCCCAGCGCCATGCACCTCAGCACTGCTGGTGCACCCCCACGTCTCACACCCCAGCACCATGCACCCCAGCACTGCTGCTGCACCCCTACATCGTGCACCCCAGCACTTCCAGTGCACCCAGTGCACCCTGCCCCGGCTGCTAGCTCCCAGTGGGCTTCACTCCCAATTTCTTATATAGAGAGAAGGGGGTGCCCTCTACCTCCAGGCTGTGGTCTGGCTGTTGGTGCCAGTGGGTTTGTGGGGTGCACTGGGAGCATGTAGGGGTTCAGGTGTTCCCACAGTCTGGACACAGCAGCGACCAGAGAGAAGAGACATTGCTCTCAGTGATGGCGCGGTGCATTGGAGGATGTAACTCCGTGCCCACGTGTTTTTATCCACAGAGTAGCCGTGACGGTGCCGCTTACCTTCCCATTTGTGTCCTCTCTTGTCTTGGGCAAGGCAGAGTCCATGTGTCCATGGCAGTGTCCAGCCTTAAACATGGGGCTGAAAAACCCAGTGAAAGCCTCAGACAAACCAGGCAAAGCCACACTGTAGGAATTTTACTAAAAATAACATACCATACTCGTGTCTCTTACAGGAGAGAGGAACATGCCAAGTGTGGTACTGCTTCATGTGTCTGGGACAACGGACTGAGAGTACTGAAGGTAAGACCCCATGGACTGAGCTATATTTTATCACAAACAGAGTCCTTCAACCAGCAAACTTGTTCTGGGAAAGTTTCCAAATCAGCCGATCTCTGGCATTGTGGGGTGGTGGGATCTCTCATGCCAGGAGCATCAAAGGAGTCTCCGGAGACATTTGAGAAGAGGACAGGAGCCTGGGAGGGAGACTTCAACATCCTGGCAAGTGGACAAACAAAATACTCTTTGGTCTTAAATTAATGTAAAATACTGTTTCTCTGAGATTATTCCCAATGTAGAGTTAAAAAATAAACAAGTGCTCTGGTTCCTAGCCTCTGAAGGACAATATCCTCCAAAAATCACCTCTTCGGGAGGGTTCCACGCCACCAGGCTTCATCTACATACTCTGTTTAAAAAAAGCAAAGGACATCTCAGGTCTCTGAAAAAAGGGAATTTATCCCTTGACCTAACCCGCGGATTGATGCGAAGGTGTCCCCTGGCACTGCCTGTACGTGCCTTGCCACGGCTGCGTCCGCTCCCTGGACCAGCGATGTCCTTCGGGCGATCATGGGGTGCCATCAGAGGTGGCTTTGCTGGTCCAGCCTCATCCCGAATAGCAAAGCCACGCCGGGAAAACTGGCTCTCCCACTCCAGGGCCTCCGTACGGCAAAGTTGGGTTGTGTCTGTCTTGGGAAGCAAACAAGAAAGGTAAAGCAAGAAGAGGGGGGGGAAAAAAAAAAAAAAAAAAAAAAAAAAAAAAAAAAAAAAAAAAAAAAAA
>WKFP01014124.1:573852-621495 GCA_011057875.1 Pterocles orientalis | reverse complement strand
GTTTATAAATATGTGAAGGGTGAGTGTCAGGAGGATGGAGCCAGGCTCTTCTCTGTGACATCCAGTGATAGGACAAGGGGCAATGGGTTCAAGCTGGAACATAGGAGGTTCCAGTTGAATATGAGAAAAAACTTCTTTACAGTGAGGGTGACAGAGCACTGGAACAGGCTGCCCAGAGAGGTTGTGGAGTCTTCTTCTCTGGAGACTTTCAAAGCCCGCCTGGATGCGTTCCTGTGTGATCTGATCTAGGTGTTCCTGCTCCGGCAGGGGGATTGGACTAGATGATCTTTCGAGGTCCCTTCCAATCCCTAACATTCTGTGACTCTGTGTTACAATCTGCATATGATGTGTTTGATGAAGTTGATTGTTAGATTTATACAGCTAGACTCCAGAGTGTGTCATTCTGACTTCCAGGAGTTGCAGGTTTCTGGCAGAAATATGCACTGTTGTAGTACTGTCATCAATTGAAAACCAGAGTTTTCAGCAATCAATCAGCTTTTTATGTAGGGCTGGTACCTGCTGCCACCTACAGAGAAGTGCTCCCGGTTCCCATAAACGGTCTTTACCCTGTAGCTGATGCTCCTATCAGTGTTTCTGTACCTAGTAGAAAGAGGTAGCAGCCTTAGATACTACCTAAGTATCTTCCTGATTGAATTTCAGAGGCAGGGGTATGTAAGTGGAAGTTCCAGCTTCATATGCTGAGCTCTTTTTTCTGAGGTTAGTATATATACATGTTCTGCTGGCCTTCTTTAAAAAGAAAAAAAAATTTACTGTTTCCTATTGTTTGTTTTGCCAATTTTCCTTTCATGCACCCTTCCCGTTCTGAAGAGTGACATGACCTGGCTACTGCTTCTATTACAATCACATGCCTTTACTCCTTTTTAAATGGATCTGTTTCCTGTACATCAGACTAAAAAATTTTCTAATGTATTACAAAAATACTTTCAGGTAGTATTTTGTGCTTAACATTTTCCTTGTCTTAGAAGTGAACTGCTTACCATGAAGTTCTGTTACTAAATTGTGAGGTAAGATGAGGTTTATTTCCAGTACCACAGTGAAGTCTGGAGGGTCTGTAATGTTTAAGTACTTAATGAGTCATTATCTTGTAAGCAGTGTATCTCATGGGAAAAGTTCTGTTTTTGTAGGCTTTTTTGATATCACAGAGCTTCTGATAGTATAAGAACTTCTCTTAGGAGAGCGTGTTTGTTCCCACAGCTTTGAAGGGATGTCTGGAAAAAGGGGAGCTGCTGCAACAATGTGCTGTCAGAGGGAGTTACCAGATTTGAAAATTACTTTATCAGCTAAATCAGATAAGGAGATTTGGATCTGACCACAGCAGGTGATTTGTTTGCCATTAGCATAAGCAGTAAGAACTACCATAGCATAGAAATGCAGCAAATGGGGGGCAGGGAAAGAATTATTAACAATACACAGCTGCCGTTCACTGCCTTGAGTGAAAGACTATCACCAGTCACCTGGCCCTGACGCCCCAACATTTATTCCTGGTACCTTGGTTATTTTTTAATGTTTCAATCCATCTCCTCAAAGATGTACCATAGTCCAAGGTAAAGTATGAAGTAATTGTGCAACTAAGTGACAACCTGTTATGGATTAAAAGCAGGAAACTCTGTTTAATGGAGCAGCAGTATCATTGGTCCTCGGGTCCTCTTCCTTCTGTGGCAGCACGTTAACAACAGTTGCTCTGCTGTGTTTATTTGTGAAGTGCTTGGTGAAGTGAGAGCTGTAAGGCTGTTTTATAATGCTGCAACAACCGTGACTATTTAAACAATGTTTTGCTTCCAGTTTAATGTAAGCTTATTACTGTAGGTCTGCTGTCAGAGTAGACCTGGACAGGAGGCGCACAGCAAAGCTCTGTTGCTGCGGCATGGCGGCTGGAAACTACTGCAACAGCTATGAATGGCCCAAAAGTCATCACTAGTGTAAACCTCTAAGAATGACTCTTTAACTACAGACTGTGTGCTGTGCCAGCTTCTGCAGCCCTACAGCTGCACTTGCAGAGACAGAAGCCTTAGGAGACTGTTACAAATATAAGTTAAAGACCGTTGTTGCCCTCCCAAAATCAGCTGTAAGGCCTGGAGTAGGTTTTTCAGTTTTTCTTACCCTTCTACGAGCTTCGGGTCCATGACATCACTCCAAATCATCACAAAGAAGAAAAATAAGTAGTACATTTATTGAATCTCCACTTACTCCTACTTCTAGCCTTTATTCAAACACTTGTGCTCAGCTTCGAGAGCCAAGAATTACTTCATTATCATTCAATGTGAATGATGTTATACATTAATCCAGTGCAGGAAGTCAGGCTCTTCTCTCTAACAAGAGTGAGAGAGGGGTTTCTAATCTTTCTGTCCTTTTTTTTTGGCTGCACAAAATAACCCTTTCCAAGGGCACATGAAATAAAATACTATATTGCATACTATATACATTTACATACAATGGTAAATGCACCATTCATTCAGAAATACACAATACCTAAGGCTCAATGGAGAAGCTTAGTTGAAGCAACTTCTCTCTGGATAGGAGAAAAGAAGCTCATGACAGTTGTGGAAGTTTCCATAATCTGTGTTCATGTGAATCTTGCCCCTCTGTTCTGGAACTGCAGCAATCTCCAAGGACCATCTGTGCCTGGGAGGGAAGGACAATGGCCCACACAACTCCAGAAGACCCTGGCTCAGCGACAGAAAACATGTACAACCATGATGGAGGATTTACTCCGAGAATAATTATCCAGCAACGGCAGGAGAAGGCAAAGCACCTTAATGTACTTACTTGACTATGTGCAGAAGTAGTAAACTGAACAGCCCCTTTTGGACGTAGGAAACCACTTCTAACTCCCAAGCCTTCCTTTTATATCTGAAAGATACTTTAACTGGTTTTTGCTTTTCTCCTTGGATTGTTGGATGGCAAGGGGATTAAAACAGGTGCTAGCTATCAGCATATGTGGTAGGGTCCCTTGAGGTGCTTTTTTCTTAAGCTGATCAGACATAGGGAACTGAATTGTCTGCTTTCACAGATGTATCAGCCTTATTTGACAATACCTGAGCTTTGCTTCCCCCAGATGCTGGGCTGCACTAACACTTGCCTCCAAAGTGCTCTAAGGGGACATACTGCTCCTTGGTTAGCTTTTGAAATGTCTGAAGTCCCTGCAGAGAAATACTTGCCCCGTTGCCATGTATGGCAACCTTTTCCCTAAGGTAGCAAATCAACTCTGTGTGTCAATAGCTGCAGCTTTGCTTATCTCCTACTGCCCATTGACCAAAGCCACTGGACACTGTATCGCACCAAAAATGCTGCAGATAGATAAGGAGAGACAATCTTGTATCTGTTAAATCTGTCTCGGAGAAGGTGCAGTCCTCAATAGCCACACACAGTGGCGCTGTAAGGATTACTGTGATCATGGCCACTCTTGCTCTGCGTGGGGAGGAACAAGAAGTTCTTATACCTTTCTGTTCCCAAATAGACTACTGGATAAAAGCTGGGGTTCACTAGACTAGAGTCCCCTTTTATTAAGCTGCTGCTCTTCTCTCAGCAGTGGGCTCAATAGCTCACCTCTTAAGTCTTTTAACTTCTGGACTCAGAGGAGTAATACATTAACCCTCCAGCTACTGCCTGTTTCATATACTGAGAAGAGTAATTTAAACATAAAGTGTTAACTGTGCATTCTACCCTACTCAAAGTAGGGCAGGCATTCCAAATCCTTTCTGTAAGTAAAAGTCAAAGTGTAACACACCATTAATACTCAAGAATGTAACTTGCACTCCGTGCCCCAGGGCAGTGTCAGAGCCAGCAGCCCTCCCTAATAGCGGGGAAAGGCTCCAGATGCACATTCTCTGCTCCTGCTCATTTGTCCAGTTGTTTTGGCTTGACAAGAGACAGCATCACAGCATGCTTTGGAGCACCACACATCTCAAGGGCACTGGGGGCAAAGGAGACCCTCTCAGCTCCAGCTGGAGTTCTGCAGTTCCTCTCGGAGCCAGGTTGGAAGGGGCTGCCCCAGTCTGTTCATCAGCTTGGATAATTCAATGTTGTGCTCCCGGTAGAAGTCTCTTAGGAACAGCCGTGACTGTGTGGAAAATACAGACCAAGTTACAGTGAAAAAAGAAGTTACCCTCAACACATGTTGCATAGGTCATCTAGGACAGACATGGTAGGTTTGCTGGGGGATGTTTCTACATCTCTTGCTGCCAACAGATTTGAGGCTTTTACTCACCGAGGAATCCATATCAGGGTATTTTCTTCCTTTACTCTTTCCTAGGCATTTAGTCTTTCCTCCGTCTAGCAGCTGGCACCAAAATCCTTTTACTTCATCAAATCTGAAAAGGACACTTGTCTTTAAAAGATATGGCCACGTGCCCAATGCAGCAGAAATTAAGTAATTCCATAAGTGCTTCCCATTTCAATGGTTTTCATTTTATTTATTTATTTATTTGTGGTATTAGTTCCTTTTTTTCTTTTTAGCACTTGACTGCTTTGACAAGAAATCCATTACAACCATGACTCTTGCAGCTTCATGCAAATTTCAGAGGTAATATGGTGTTACAATACTTGCCTGTTAAGCTTGGGGGGCAAGGGGAGAATAATAATCAATGTTTTAGTGTGTGTAAATTATTTTAAATCTCCTCATTATAGTTAAGAAGCATTAAAGAAACCCCTGACCGTTAAGAACCAGTGTTTCTTTCCTTGCTAAAATACGGGTAATAAGGTAATACTGGGAACCATGTCTGGCTTTGGTCTGTCCTGTCCCCTCAATTGACCAAAGGTGAACTGGAAGTTTGAGCAAGTACCTCTGCCACTCTGTGGCAAGCAGACCAATATAATTTTTTTTCTGACCCTGGTTGAAGGGTACCAGCCAGTACCGCTATTGTAAACAGTCAATTTACCATCACCTCATGTGCTTCAGCAAGTAACACTTCCAAGTAATCTGCCATTTTTCTAAATCTGCCCTCCCCTGGGGAGCCATGTGCTACCTCCTTGGAAAACAACTGTAGGAGGAGACGTGAACTGGTTCTCCTCTCTTTACTGTTAAAGGAAAGAGCTATTGCCGTACGCCTACACGCATGCACACCACCCACTATCCTCAGCTTACATAGGCTGTGATAGCAGAGAAGCTCAGTCTTCAGCTGCAAATAACAATATTTAGGATCTCCAGTGGCCTTGTAGAGTTTCCACTGAAAACTAATACAGCCACAGTTCACCTTCAGCTAGCACTTTATTCAAATTAACTGCACTAGCACTGTGGGCAAAATTGCAGTAATGGCTGAGTAACATCCTTCAGTGTAGTAGCAGTGATGTAGTACCTCTACTAACACTTCCTGACATAGCTCTGGGCACCTGTCAAGTCCATGTTTTCTGCAGTAATAGGCTCTTTACCTCAGAATTGTGCAACATGTCCCTAATCTCCATCTTGTTGAAGATATGAGCAGCTTGTCACACAAAGTTTTATCATACTTCCTCTACTTACTGCCAAATATAGGTATAACACAAAGCATGAGGAGTGCTAATAATTCCAGCACCTTTTCTGAAGCCACAAAGACCAAATGGAAAATATCGTAATTACTTCTGTGAGCAACGTCATGCTTCTCCATGACAGTGCCAAAACCCACTCCCTTGGACTATAATTTCTGGAAAGACTAAGCTATGATTCTAGTCTCTGCATAGCATCTTATGCTATCTGAGCCTAAATTTAGGGTTAGGCATACCTCTGAAACCTTGGCAGGTTTTGTTAGTCAGAGATAAGAAGTATTCTTCCCATCAAATGCTTATTAGTATCACACTTGACTGAGAAAGGGCCCTCCCCAAAATGATTTCCCTACCTGAGGGCCTGGGTGTAGTTGAAGAGCGGTGTAACTCCCAAGAACTTTTGGATGTTGTCCATTACAGAGGCAGGGTTGTGTCTCAGCTCGTGACCGTCCACAATGAGAAGCTGAAAAGACAGCAGTCACCTTAGCCTCTGACAGCGTATGCTGAATGACACCCATGAGCTTCCTGGCTCTGAAAACTACCCCTGGTCTTTGTGTGGGTCAGTAAAGGCTGCCCAAACCTGTTTATTCTAGAGCAACGCAGTGGGGAGATGTGGCATGTTTGTCACTACATTATATGGGCCACAAGTACCATAAATCAGTAGATCATGATGACAGGCTTTGCTTAATAAACTTGCCTTTGGCCAGACCCCCTGTAAATGAGCATTAAGGCCCAGCACCAGCATGATTTACAAGTTGTCTCTGGAAACCTCATGTATTCTTTTTAGATGTCAGGAGGCATTGTGCCAAGTATTCTTCTGTAACCTGTGATTATTCTCCTGTTACATGTATGGTAGACCATAATGAACAACACTCGTGCTAATAAGTTACCTATTTCAAAGAACAGAATAGAAAAATAGTCACATGAACTTCAGTCGGAGAAGGTAGGAGACCCTGACCCTGACCTATCATAAGTACAAGGATGGTGCGTCTGGCTCTACCATTCCAACAGCAATAACCTCCAGGAATAGTAAGGCAACGAGATACAAGCCAAATAATGTTTTCCCATGTCTCTTTTAGATCTTTTACACAGATCTATCACATACAGTTTAGACTGCTGCTTTGGCAGAGAATAAGAGACTAAAAGGGCACTGTACGACTGCTGGGTTATAGACTGTCTGAGGATAACCCCAGCACTAGAAAGGAACTTGAGAAAACACATCCTGACTCACACTGTATTAGACAGTTTATACATTTCTTGGGAATTCAGAGACACTAATGGTCTATATTGTCTATCAATTGACTTTTTGTAAATTTATGAACAAAACACAGAATCCTGTCATTTCTGTGGCAAGATCTCCTTTCAGCAGACAGTTAAAGGCTTCACAATACAGGAACTTAACAAGTGGCAGAGTCCAATGAAACAATGAAACCACAGCAAGCAGCTGAACACCTACTAGGCCTGAAGAGGGTCCCTGTGCTGCAGGCTGCTAAGATGAAAGGAAAGGCGTGCTAACACTGCTGTTCTTGTTCAACTTCTTAATGTTATGGAACTCGCTGGGAGATCACGGTATCCTCCTGCACTCATTTACTTTTACAAATACAATAAAGTACAAAATTGGAGTATTCGAACCTGATTTCTTATCAGCTCATAATGGGAGGAGACAAGTGGTGGTTTTTGTTCCAAAAGACAAAACAGAAGGTGAAATAAAAACAATGGGGAGGGGGAGCACATGCATGTGTTAAGAGTTTGTTCTCCTCTCCACTAACCCTACAAGGGGCTCCAAGAGAGCCTCAACTGCCAAACCTCCTACCTGCCCAGAGGGGTAGTATGTTAGCCAGCGCTCTAGGTGAGTTGAATACCAGCCAGGGAGCAGGCAACGGCTTTGCAGGTTCTGCAGTTCCTGAGGGGCCTGGGATTTTGCAGAGATCACTTGGTAGAAGGTATAATTGAGCGCCACAGGGTCACTGTGAGCACGCTGGTGCTGAAACACATAAGCTGAATTTAGGAGCAGGAACACAAAATTTCACTTTACCCATCTCTGTGCAGACCCCACTGACTCAGCACACCCACCCCCCAAAGCCTTTGTATGCAACTGTCCACACTCTGCAGGCAGCACACATCATCTCCCCTGCCGCCTCTGTGGAAATGGATCCATGGCTCTCTACCCCGGGCTTTCTGCCTCACCCCACTGGAATATCTCTCTGGCCTTCACCCACAGAACAGTGCAGGGAAGTTACCTGGTACCACGAATAGGCTCGGTCAGCAGGGTTGATCAGAACAGTAATGATTTTGGCTCGAGGCAGCAGGGCTGCACCACGTTTTGGTACCACCTCTGTGTCAAAGTAATTGGCGCTCTTCTCAAACATGAAGTCTGTGCTGGCATTGGACGGGATGGGAAAGAATTCCATGTACCTGCCAAACAGATGGGATGCTGGTGAGCAGCACAGCCCACAGAAATGACACACGACATTGCTCTTCAACGGGCACCATTTGCAGAACAACAGCACCTCCTCTGTAATGCAATGAATGGGCAAACGGGTGCAGAGTGGGCAGAAGCGTGACTTGGAAAGGGGTGGTGGAGCACAACATAGAAATTTGAAGGTGATAAAAGGGTAAGAAAGTATTTTGCTCAGAGTGTGTTGCCCAAGCCCTTGGGCAGTGGAAGGAAAAGGCTGAGGGTTGCACTCTCTAGCAGAGAAGAGGTTTTGTCTAAGAGTAAGGCCAGAATCAGCTGCCTGCCCTGCGACTGCTTGTTTAAACCTGCCTAAATAATTTGTCTCTTTGTACCTCAGTCCATAGCTGAGACACAGGGTCAAGAGCTCTGCTCTGCCTCACAGGAGCTTGTCAAATCAGAAACGTGGAAACTGTAAGACATTTAAGTAATGGTAGGGTAGACGGTAGTGGGGGGACAGGGCACTGAAAAGCACTGAAAGACTGGTCTCTGCTGAAATTTAAGCTGTACAACAAACTCAAATTTCATGCTAAACACAAAGATTCTTCTCTTGCATGTGATGCTACACTCAAATCAAGTTGCATGACTTTTCCATGTAAAAGTCTGCACTTTTTAGGCCTGTCAGCTACTGCAACTGCTCTGTAGTGCTTGACTCGTGAGCTCTGCCCAAGTACCAACCATCTTCCAGTATCTTTTCAGTGGTCCTCTAAATGATCAGAGAAGTCAGACAAAATCTGCCACCTTTCATGGGCAAAGAAATCCCATGGCAGAATGCCTTACTGCCACACAGCTGTTCCTCAGAGCCATGCATGGGGGAGTGCAGCACCAAGGTCAACCCAAAGTTCATGCTTCAAGCAAGAAAAACCTTTAAAATTTCTCTGCCTGGATAACATAGTGGCATCATAGTGCCACAGTGACACTAGAATTTCCCTGACAGGTGAAAACATTATCTAATTTCATACTTTTACAAGTAAAGATCAGGGTATGCATGGGGACACTGGGGCCAGTGCAAGGAATGCAGTGATAGCTCTTAAGTCTAAAGGGCTCAGAACAACATCAGGGAGGTTGTCCACCCTGTACTGTGTGTATTAACTCAGAAACCACAAAGAACTTTTTAGTGAGCACACTGTTGTCTGTTTTGCATGTCAAAGGAAAAGAAACCTCATGACAGCAATGCATTCAACAAAGACTCTTGATTTTTTAAAGCTAGATTATGCCTTCAAGCCTTCAAGTCTCCTGGTGAACAGTCCCTAAGATTAGAAACTACCTGTCCTGCTCCTGGGACCAAGCAGTTGGGCTAGCAGGAAAACAGAGAACACGTGCTGAGAAATAGCAATGAAAACAGAGCTGTTCAGAAACAGAGAAGCTACTAAGGTGGCTGAGGTGGACATACAGAGAGACTCAGGAGAAGACAACACAGGCGCACCTTGTCACAGAAGAACAGGCATCAGGGTTCTTACCAATCAATTCCTTTATGATAGTTGGGTCCATTAAAGAACTGGATCTCCTCGAAGGTGGATGGACTTGGGAAGTTACTGGTGACAGCCGGATGCATGGTCAAGAAGAAGTGCACAGCTGTTGTGCCTACAACAGGAATCAATTAACGGACCTGGGTCACACGTAATGCTTGGCTGAAGGTTTTACCTGTGCTGCAAAAAACGGTCCCCACATGGGCAGACTCCTATGGTGTAATCCACCCATTAACTCGTGCGGGTTACAACAGCGACACCAAGCACTTTGGCATTGAACTTGACTAAGCAGCTCGATCCCATGTTTCAGCTCATCCAGCTGATTTAAGTCACCTCCTTAGCATGACAGCTGTCACCCATGTTGGCTACCCCCATACCTTTTTTTCCCTGGTGGCACAGCCACACTGTCATGTGGCAGAACCCATTCCTGCCTAACAGGAGGTAGCCTGGGCACTGCAGGATGGTATCGCATGTTTGGGAAGGAGATGTGCTAGGGACAACATTAATGTCCTTGGATGAGAATTCAGGTAGAGATGCCATGGTCTGTGTCTGCTGTAGGTGTTTTCCCTTTACCCAGCCAAACCTGATAATCCTGCTCAGCAAGCAGCTGTAGGCCTCCAGCACGTCAATAAATCAGCTGAGAGAAGGGTTTTCTTACTGTGCCATTGCAAGCAGCTTGGGCCATGATACAGGAGGGCTTATGCTGCACACACACCAGCAGAGATTCACAGTGACATAGGCAGGAGACAGCAGCTTGGCTGGGGCAAACTTCCTACCAAGGCCAGGATCACCGTTTGCTGTGCATAGTTGGCAGCTGCTGTTTCACTGCACCACAGAGAAAGCCAAGGTTTGAAGACCTGGCTTTAGCTGAAGAGATTTTGCTTTCTTCAGCCTAGAAGGGACTCCTCAGTACAGTATATACAACCATGTCACTGCCAACCACAGTGCCACAGCAGTTAAGAGGTGGTGACAGAGGTCAGACAAAAGAGGATCTCTACCTCCCACTGACAGTGACATGCAGCATGCAGTGGGTACACAGATCTGTTGCAACAGAAGTACTAGGGGGCATTCATTGTAACCTTTGCCAAGTGTCTGTGTTAGTCCTGCCAACAGCTTATGTTTGTGACACATGAAGAAAGGTCACAAGTTTCTCTGAGCTTATGTCAAAAAGCCAAAACACAACTCTGCAGGTAGGGCTTTTCCCTGCAAATCAGAACTGAGCCAAGTGAAGTGCCAGGGTGCACAGTACTGACAGACTTGCCAGATTTAGGTTAGAACAAATCTGAGATTCTCTGAAATGTCCTCTCTGGCACTTTGGCAGCTTGCACAAAGGGCAGCCACACAGATCTACAACAAAGGCCTTTCCAGCTCTCCTCTTCACTTCTGGAGGAATGAGATGGAAGCTGCAATCTATCTTTAGATAAAGTATTCACATTACCAGTTTTCTGAGGTCCCACAACGAGGAACTTGGGGAGTCGATCACATGTTTTCTCTTTGGACCAGATATCCTTGTGCCTCTTATCATCACATGGGTTCTGCAGCACAAGTGATGGGATTAAGCATTACCACAGGAGCTAACGGAAAGGGGAGGAAAAGCCAGTACTCTGGGGAAAATGCTATTAGCATATGAAGAGCACTTCATAGCCACACTACTGCCCTGGCAGGCATCAAGAAGAGTTAAGTGAAAACATAGGGGAATGTTTTCAAAAGCTCCAAAGTGACAGAGGAGCACAAGTCCCTCTGAGAGTGTTTAACCACAGGCCTTGCCCTATGTAGCCATGCCGGGCTGGGCCACCATGACAGTACAGCTCAGCATCTGTGAACTTCTGGCAGACAGACAACTCTATCGCCTTCAGTTAATTTCATCTACTCATTACCATGCAGAGATCTGCTGCACTGGAATAAAATGGAATGAGCATGTTTTCATTTAATGAATATGAATTCTGCAGTGTGAAATTACTTTCAGATTAATCACATTAACATGCCTGCAAGCTCCTCTAGCACCAAACAGGGTTCTTCCTTGCACACTTACCATTTCACAGCAGCTTGCTCTAATATAATCCCTTTAACAACCCAAATGCCTGCAAGCCTGCCCTGCAGTCACTTCTGACAGCCATCCCAGTCCCTAAGCTCACACCATAACTGTGTTCTACTGCTCCTACTCCCCATCCCTTCCACCCTGCAATTTGCCCCTTGCAGCCTCAAACCACAAAGGTTAAACCTAAAAGCTTTATACATTACCCCTCTGTGCTCTGGATCAGCAGTCTTGCCACACTTTAAATGGGGGACATACCTCTTGGAAAACCACTAGGAGCAGTTAAAGCTGCCTTCTCACCTGCCATAAGGGGTTCTTCTCCTGGGGAAAGATTTCAAAGTACTTTTTTGCAAGTTGGATAGGGGGCAGTGTTTGCAGGCGAAGGTTGGTCCAGCACTGCACAAACTTGACCAGGCTCTCGAAAGTGTACAGTCCCAGACGGTCGTTCCCATAGTTGGACAGGTGGGTCATGAAGATGCTGATCTGAAAATAGGAAAGACATGGGATACTGGTAAATCAGGTAAAAGTACTGTTTCCTCCTAGATTGATTTCACCGCCAACAAGAGGCTGTTCACACCTCAGACTGCCCTGGTGGTCTGGGTTGACGAATGTCCGTCTGCCAGGATACAGCACTGCCTTGATGAAAAATGAAAGAAATGTAGTGCTTCCAAGACAGAAGAAACTCAGGAGTCGGGCCCAGACCTCTCAGTAACCCCTAGGAATGGTGTTGGGGGGATGATAACTGAGCCCCAAACAGTTTCAAAAAACCCATTCAAGTGGCTCTGGGACACTTTGAGGAACAAGGGTTAGTCAGTGACTCCCTCCTAGTCAAAACCTTGCAAAGCCTCTTTCATGGGAGAACAGGAGCTTCCCTTCCTCTCCCTAAGGAACAAACAGGGTAACCTATCTGCAGTGTCTGCTATAGCAGGGGAGCAGGCCACAGAGAGGGGCAGCATGCTCCAGGCCAGGGCACAGTGGCACAAGGGACAGTTTTCACTGGAGTTATTTCTAGGCCTACAACTGGTCAGCTTTCATTCACGTTGGACTTGACATCTCAAGTGTAAAGGAACAACTGGCAATTCATACTTTAAAATACAAGTGTTTGGGGATCTGAACATGGACTGCAAAGACACACTGCACTAGGACACTGTTCTAGGAACAGACACCAGCTGATAAAGTTTTGGCTCACAAGAGCCTTCAGCATAGGCAGCCCCTGAAAAATGTCCTGCCAAGCCTGACGATGTAAACCCTTGGGCAAAGTGGCACTGAGCACCCATGGGAGCCCCCCCAGCACTGCAGTGCTCAGGAGCTGCTGTGCTATCTCTGCCTAGTCAAGACATCTCTCATCTCCAGCAGATGCATTTCCCTCCTGTCTCTTTTTCAGTATTTTAACTTTCAGAAAAAAGTGCAAAAGATGGCTGTCAGCTTGACTCTGGTGTGTGGCTTTGAAAGGTCCCATGGAACTGGGCATCCCAGTGCCTGTAACAAAACAGCACTTTGGGATCCCAGACACAAACCACACCACGGCTAGAAGTTAGCAAAACATCAGCAGAACATTAAGGCCAATGGAAGAATGACTGCGTGGATGATTTAGCACTCCCCACCCAGTGTCTGCTAGTTCAGGGAGGCAAAGAGACTTTAGTCTCAGTAGGGGCACTGGTCCCTGCACAGTTCAGGCCTGAATCCTGATGATGTCAGGTAAGGTCAGCAGGCAACAACAGGCTTCCCTGGCAGGGGGCAGGAATGGCTTTCCCACTCACAGTAGGGGAAGAGCGAAAAGAGGGAAGTAGGAGACAGATGGTCTTGGGATGAACACATTTGCTGGCACTTGGGAGGTCTGAATTCAGTTTCCTGCCCAGTGTCACCATGGTCTCAGGGACAATGAGAGGTACTGATAGGCAGTAGCTCTTTGTGCCTGAGCCATCCCCAAGACACTGTGAAATTAATTTAATCCTGTCCAAAAGGTGCTTGCACCCCAGGATCTTTGGGTAGGCAACAGAAAACAGTGGTGGGATACACGGAAAGTAAGCAGAGTTAAAGATTTATCATACTGCCTGTGAGTTTTTCAGTTCTGGTTTCCTACTGAGCTGACAGAGAGGCACTAGCAGACGGTCTCTGGCACCTACACTTCAAAGAGCAGTGTGTGCTTGGTGCTGTTGTGTGAAAAGGACATGCTAAATACAACACAGAACAGAGGACAGAAAGATCTTCTGTGCAACTGCAAGGCTAGGCCATGAAGAAGATAAGGTGGCAAAAAGATGTGTCTCATATTGTATTTTGCACATTTCTGGGAGATGCCAGGAAGGTGGTGTGACAGCAAAGCGTGGCTCACCCCTTTGACTGGCTAGTGAAACATTTAGAGGAAAAATCTCCGCATGAAGTGTCTGGCTCACTGGCATAAACCAAGTACTGCAGCAGGGAGGACGCAGGTCACCACCTGGTGCCCCTTCAAGATTTCCAGAATTAAAAAAAATCTGCACGTGATCCAGGTTAACAACTGTGTCCCAAGACTGACTACATTCGGCAACATGTCTCACATAGGTAGTGCTGTCACCTGCAAACAGTCCCAAGCAACTGGATTTAGAAGACAACAAGTTAAGCCCAACCAAAAAGCCACTTCCCTGTACTTCTGAGCGTGCAGTCATTTCCTGTAACACACATGCACTGTTTAACAAGGCCTGCCAGCTTGCTCTGCCCTGTCACAGCTACTGCTGCCAAAACAGCTCTGAGCACTACTTCTGTCATAAGCTACACTCAAGTCCCATCTCTCCCTCCCATCCACACCCAGTGACCCCAGGGACTGGCTTCGTAATAACACCTCCCTCCTCCCCCTCCCTTCCACTGTCAGCATGCCATGGTTTCCCTTCCTTCACACTGAGGAAGGATGAGAGGAAAGGTCACAGAGAGCCTGGAATACACAAAACAGGAGGGTATGAGCACCCTTGCACTATGTAACAAGCTGCTGTGGGCACAGCAGAAATCTGCCTGTGTAGTGTGAGCAAAAGTGTTTTTGAGAAGTGATCATAAAGATACCCTTTGCTTCTGGGAAATAGTGACCGGGCACATGGCAGCCTGTCTACCAAACATCTACCAAACATCTCCCTCCTGACATCAGACCTTGTTCACTAGTCACAAGACCAAACATCTTCTGTTTGCGCTGTGCAGTTAAACACACACATACAGGCTTGGAGGCTCCTACATTCAAAGGGAGCTAGAAGCACCAAAAAGGACTGAAAGAGAACTGGTCCAAGTCTGCTCTGCATCACTGCTGGGGCTGAGGGCTGGCCAGCTTTCTATCAGGCCTGTGAGATGGCTCTATCAGTGAGGGGAGGAATGCAAGGCTCTGAGTCACTGTGGAAACAGAAGCAATGAAGAGGAGCTTAGAGCACAGTATTCTACTGCTGGCAGAGAGAGAGAAATGCTCCACTGCCTTAAGGAAGCACAAGTGTAAACTTTGGAAGCAGCTGAAGTCGCCTCAAAAAGAGTTTTAAAAGTCACCATGAAGAGCCAACAGTAAATCCAGCAAATAATAAGCTCATCTTGTACCAGAGCAAAATCTTCCCAAACTTTTTTGATCACAGATCACTGTCAGCTCCTTCAACCATCTCACGCTTATCAGCAAATTTTAAGGGGTAGCTCTAGAAACTCTGTTTCTATTAATTCCTTGGCACAGCCTCTTACACCAGCAATGATCTCTGGATTACAGAGATCTGTCGCAGACAGTTTTCTGATAGAAACCTAGAGCTCTTAAGTTTAACAGAGGCTATTCCTGCAGGCATTCAAGATCTGACAATTATGAAGTGGCACAAGGTGGAATTAACCCAATACATGGGAAGCCCAGAAAAGCAATGATCACAGGGAAGAAAGCAATTTCATTCCATCTGACCAATCACTCCTCCTGAATACAGACTTTTATGAAGCAGGTAGATTTGGTTGTTACATGTAAAGATAACAATTCTGTCTCAGGTGATACGCACTTTTACAGACTCATATCTTCTACAGACCACAGACCAAGCCAGAGCTGGGGGACCTTCAGAAACACAGGACTGGTTTGCAAACTACAGCCTGTCTGTGTGAGGCACCCAGAGCACACTGCAGGGGTCTCTTCACTATCACAGTTCTACTTCTAGGAGTAAAGAGGCAATGAACAAAAGCAAGAGACAAGAAAAAACTAAGCTCATTGAGGGGAAAAAGCTTGATTTCCTGATTCACTGAGCCTCTACAGCCTCAACCAAAAGTGTAAAAGCTGCATATTTAACCCTGCAATCAAGACGCAAAAGGAGGGAATGAAAGAAAACATCACAGTGAGCAGAGCCACTGATGTTACATGACAAATCCCACAAACAAGTACTCATTGACTGGGACCAGTACTCCAGGGTTCCCACCTAGGAAGCGAGCCAGAAACAACCTACTTTCTCTCAGATCTGCTTGCATGGCTTCTTGTCCATACTCAGACACTGGTGGAAAAAGATACATAAAGGAGAAGTAAGGCAGAAATTTGGAAATAGTGAGAAGAGATTAAGCATAATTATATTCAGGAGTGGCTACAGAGGCAGACATTGTAAAATCACTACCTAAACCTGGCAGAGCAATGTCCATTCAGAGAAAGGGATGACAACAGGTGCCAAATCAGCTTTAGTAAGAAACAAAATTCATGTGGCGAATTGAGAAAGTTACTGTACAACCAAAAAGAGCAGCATGTCTTCCTGCTGCAGCCAGCAAAAGCAGGAGTGTGAGGGAGTGTGATCTGTGGTTGGAGAGGGCTACAAAGCTTCATCTCCGAATTCTATCCATTCAGGATTTTCTAAAAACGACTGGGGTTTTTTTATGTCTCTTGCCACCTAGTACATCTTCTGAGCTTCAACAGGAAGTGAGAAACTCATGGGATTTCCCTTCCATGGCTAAGAACTGGGAAGGGACTGCAGGGTGTTGGCAGCGGGACTGCAGCTTGGTGGCTGGATGGAACTGTCAAGTATTAAAAAGGGAAAAAGAAACACCTGTGTTAGACCCAGTTAGACCCAGATCTCCCAAAAATGCCTTAGGGCAACAGCTACATCACAAAAAAAAAAAAAAAACCAAACCCACACAGAAATTGTTTCAAGTGTATATATATTGAAAGAAAGGGGAGAATACTCCATAACGAAAGCCCAGAAAAAGCAATTATTCTTAACAAAACTCATCAGTGAGCCGGGGAGAAGCCAACAGGCGGCAGATGCGTGTGGAACAGAAGAAGCCAAGGCACGTCTCACTTCTGATTCATGAAGATGCAGCAGCCTAGGTAACACTCACTCTGTGTTGGGCCACACTCAGCATGTCACCCTGGCTAGTTTCTATCTGCAGTGTTGCATTTGTCAGCACTCACTACTGAGGCTTTGTAAAGCAAAGCAGCATTAACTAGCAGGTACTTCCTTGGCCCTCTTTTTCATAAAGCATCACACTGGAGATACCCACACCATGATGGGTGGTTATACTGAATCTCCCATAGGATATAGTCCTTTCCCACCTCAGGCACATAAGCTGAGACAGCCATGCATGGATTCCCTTTCAGATGAACTTACTGGGTTCAGAAGCACTGTCAGGAAGAGTTCACCACCACGAATGCTCTTGTCCAATTCCTTTGAGCCACCAGGGTATTCATTATAGAAGATAGTGTGAGTAAAAAGACCACAGGTCTGTCGAGGCAGAACCTGGCAATATCAGAGAAAAGTTAGATAAAAGGCAGATGCAGCAGAATCTACACATGAATGTGTCAAAGCAGCACTCTTTGGACCAATCTAAGAGCAAGGAACATAAGCAACATGGGTTCAGAGGACTCTTTTGATATTCCTCCCAACTGTTTTATTCATTGCAGTGTAAACAAATCAGTAGTATCCCAATTTAGTCTTGTGCTTGGTTTTGCTCCCCATCAGTACTGACCTCTGAATTGTACTGAGAAATGCAGAAACTGGCTTTAGCCAAGTTTTTTCCTCTTTGCTTGAGTTAATGATTTTGGAAAATCTGGTGAAATTAAGATTAATGTCTCTGATGCAGGTCACTAGGAGACTGTCCCTTGGGCAGGAAAGCGGGCTCTGCTCGCCCAGCTGTGCTCACCATGATTCCATTATGGATGAATCCACGCCGGTAGCGTGCAGGCCGTAGGTGTGGGTATTCCTCTGTGCTTGTTACCTGGATGCTCCAAACAGATTTCCATGCCTCATAGAGTTGTGTGTGGACAGGATAAACCCCAGAATGATGGGGTGCCACAGCATAGCCCAAGTCTGTGGGAATCCCATGCTCCTGGAAGCAGAATATGCAGCTTGATCATTCAATATTTTACTAATATCCTTAATAAGGATCATATTTAGCAACAGACTCCAAGTTGGAGCAAGGTGACAGAGTAACATGAAAACTCTCTGGATTAGGAAACCTGAAATACTGCTTGTACTTCTTGTTTTATGCATCTATAGAAATACAAGGGTGATTCTATATCAACAAGGGCATTGGTAAAAGTTGTGGTAAGAGCGGTCTTGTAGGTTGCAGGTGTGACAAATCAGATTAATTCGCAAGCCTCAGGTCAGGCTCCTTGATTACTACTTAACTACAAACTAATCAATGCTGTTAAGTGACATCTCACTCCCACAATACCTAGATCTCAGTCACTAGAGGAGGAAAACAAAATTTCCTTAACTGGTATTGAAGGGAAGGAAGATGACAACTGGTATCTGTCTTGTCTCTAGCAATTCAAAGAAAAGCAGACATGAAGCAAGAGACTGTTGAGGGTGAAGATATGGGGCCTGGAGCTATAGTAAAATGACAGGAAATATCTGAATTTAATGGGTTTTAATTCCACTATGTGGTTCTGGTAACAATATGAATGATGACAGCTCTGTCCTGGTGGTGCACAACAAAACCAGAGCCCCTAAATGAAGCAACAGCCTTCCCCTTCCCACTGCTAGCCTGCTTAAATATGTGTAATTGTGTTCTGTGCTTTGTTTCTCCTTGCAAAAGACTGCACTGTTATTTAACCAGGAAGAGAAGGAGCCTAAATTGTTTCTATAATGCTCTAACTGTGCTCTGAATTAAAGATCATTCCTAATCTGTGTCATGGGAACACAAGACAGCAGCCCACTATTCCCAAGAGGATTACCATCAAAAGAACCAAACTAGAGGTGAAGAGGACATTTCTTTTCAGAGAAACATGTATGCTATATTCAACTCTGGTCTGTAAGCATCAAACAGACATTGTTCCAGCAATGCAGGGTGTTCAAGGCCTCCCTCTCCTCTGCCAAAACCCAGGGAATTTCTCCTGGATTTCCTAGATGAGTAACTTCCTTCAGTATTGTCTGGGGAGGCCAGAAGTAGGGCTGTTAGCACACAGAGCATCTCATACCACTGACCAGGTGAAGTCCTTACAAAACCACAGTAAGTAAGGATGGAAAAGGAAATGCCTTCTCACTGCCAGAGTTTGTAAATTAATTGGATTTAGATGGAAATGTTACAAATTCACACCTCAGCAAACAAGAGCCTCGGGATTTGCACCCTGGAATGCAGCAGAACTGCCTGGGGCCATGCAGGTGCCAGGAAGCTATTGCACAGGCAGGCGTGTGAGTGGCGTTTCTTGCCTGAAAACAGCAAGAGCCACACACCAATTTAAATTTTCAGAACTGTCTTTTCTTAAATGCAGCTGATTTACTAGACTAGTATTTGGGCTCAACAGGGTCTGAATAGCTACTGCAGGATAGCAATGTTGAAGGATTAATACTGTAAAGTAAATAAACTGCGATGCCCCTTACCACAGCAAACTGTTTGTTCAGCTTCATCTGCTCAGCCAGCACAGTGACATTGTGGAAAAGATGAGGCTGCATGTGACTCCACATGTGAGGGAACCACCAGAACTCCTTCCTGTGTTTGAGCAGCATGTCATCCCCTTCATCTTCCTCATCTGTACCTACAGAGAGCAGAAAAGGAAGTGCAAAAATAAAAAGCAAAAGTGGGGCTCAATGTTTCAAAGCAGTGGTTAATCTGCTGCAACACTGAGTTGTTCCAACAGAGAATCACGCTCTCTCTAATGCATGACACACACCCACACATAAACATGGGGGCTGTACACAGGAGCTGGGACAAAGGGGTGCCAGGGGCTTACCTGTGTGGTAGAATTTCCCTGAGAAGCCCAGGTTGAAGGTGAAATTTGGGACTAAAGTTCTCAGCTTATTCTGGGTGCTCAGTAAAGCCTGTTGGAACAACAGGAGAAAGAAATGTTCATATTCAGTTGCTCTCTGCTCTACTGGTGCCCAGTTCAGTCTGAAGAGGTATCACAGGGATGGGGCTAAGCCACTGTTGCCTGTTGGGAGTGAAGCAGAGTAGCCAAGTGCTTCACATACAGAGTCTTTACTTGAAGTAGTCCTGCTGTACTAAATGATGCCACTTCAAAACCAGTCAGACGATGCTCTCCACTTCAACGTGAAGGACCCAGAGTGTCTGTGCTAAGGCAAAGGGACAATAAATCTCACTTCCAAGCAACAGATCCCTTACTCTTTCCAGGTTCAATCTCAACACTTGCTTCATCTCCCATGTCGGCTGGGACTTTGCTATTGAACCTCTGTCCTTTCTCTGAGCCTACATGTTAATGAAAAGGAGGATTGGGCAGCACATGGTGCACAATCAAAGGAAGAGAAGCCAATAATATAGTGAACAGTAACCAAATTATGCAAAGGGAGGAGGTTTTTATTTAGAGATGAAAGGTAGATTCGCAGAACTACCCATGCAAAGAGCCCTGCCATGCCAGGGAGGTACACCTGAGTTTGTGTCTCTTAAAAGTGCCAAAATCCTTTTGTACCAGGAAAGTTTCCTGGATTCTGGAAAGAAAACGTGGGGCAGCTGACACTCAGAGTCATGACATATCCTACAGGTTTTCTCTTGCTCACTTGTGTCTGCTTTAAATGTCCAAAGTAATTGCTATAGCCAACGGGAATGAGCCTTGTGCCACAAACCCCAAGGTCCAGCAGCACACAGAGTAACACAGCAGACAGCCTCGACAGAAAAAAAAAACAGAGGCTCACTATGTCACAGACAGTAAGACACAAACTAATTTCAGTCAAGTTTCTTCTGCTGGAAAACAATAAAGAGAGAGAAGCCCTGAGATGCATGCTGTCCTGCTACCCGTGTGCTTTGGGAAAGTGTCACTAGTGCAGCTCCTTATGGGAGGAGTTCTCAATCAAATAGGGACCTAGCAGGAGGGTTGTTGGCAGGTGACAGAGATGGTCCGTGCCCAAGCAGTTATTTGGATATTAATAGCTTTTCTAAGAAAGCAATTGATCAGTGGCTGCTGAAAGGTGATAACCTTTCAACGGCAGACTTGGGCTAGATGTAAATACACAAGCAACTTGGCACATAATACTGAGGAAAGCATACAGACTTTTCAAACTGTGCAGGGGAGACAGGCAGATCTTTCTCTATCAGCTTCCCTTCCCTTCCCCAGCCTCAAGAAGCACAAAAGAGCACTACAACGCTGCTTTCACACGGCTCCCCCTCCACTGGCATTGTTCAGGCACACTGCTCCCTAGGTGGTGAAAGTGCATTCACAAATGCAGACCCTCATTCAGTGAAGGAACCAGCCTTGACAGCTGCCACTTAAGAATATCCTCACAGATCACCACTGTGACTAACATTTCAGAACAGTGTTGACCAAACACTGATCATCACATTAATTTAAAAATGATGGCTTCTGTAATTTACTCCAATCACCCATCCACTGCAGATATATCTTGGAACAACAAAGTCGAGCGTTTTTATTCCCAAGACAGGCAGTCCCTGACCTCTCATACACGGCAAGGTGGGAAGACCAGACATTACTTCTGCAGACACACTCAATGCTTTCTCTGAAAGAACCAAGCTTTCAGACTTTTCCTTATTGACATACTTAATTGCCTGTTCATCCTCCACACAGCCACACAACAGTGACATCAAATGCAGCCAAATTGGGACAAATTTCAAAGACCCCAGCTCCTCCATGGCCACGTGCCTACCACATCCTTAGCCCAGTCCCCACCTGAGATTAATATTTTGAGAAATATATGGCATGTGACATCTCCAGAACCTATCATAAATGAAGTGGTTTTAAAAGGTAACATGCCAGTAGCACTGATGACTGTACTCTCCTTTGCTGCACGAGGTCCAGAATAGGCAATGGGAGGTCAAGTTCCCCTCACGTAACCCTGTAAGACACTGGGTCTCATCCCGCACATCAGGGAGCACAGACTAAGAGCTGTGCGCATCTCTGCAGAGAAGGACCTGTCTGCCCAGCTAGATGACAATACTGCATCAAATTTGAGACCAGCACCTTGAACACATTGCCCAGTATCTTAGCCAGGAAAGTGCCATTTTATTTTCTTGTCTCCAGAGCCATCCCAATCCTCAGCACTTCTCTCTGCTGCCCTGAAAGACACATCCAGTTCCTCATGCTCTGGTAGGAAGGTGGAGGGAGGAAAGACAGTGGCTAAGAGGCTTAGCATTCCTCTGCACCAAGGGAGATTTAGAGCCTGGCTGGGGTTACCATGACGACACATCTGTCTGGTGATAAATCCCAAAAAGCCCTACTCCAGCAGGCAGAAATCCTTTGTGTCCAGGGAGGGACCAGGGAGGGACCTTGGGGGCCCCAGAAATTCCAAGACTACGGAACCCTACTGAGTCCTGCTTTCCTGGCGGGTTTATTGCTAATCGTGCACCATCCCTCTGCTGACGCTGGGTCCTTTTCACAGCCACATCCATAAGGTGGCATGGCATGGGGTTGAAGATATGTCTTTTCCCTGCACAGGATAAAAGAGACTAAGTAAGTGCCAAGTAAAATATTTGGAAATTTGTTTCAATAAATTATGTATTCACTGTTCCCTAGCACACTGCTTCAAAGAGGTTTGTGAGGTTTTTTTCTCTTCAGTGGCATAAAGGCTAGGGGGGAAAAGTGAAACAATACAGATGTGGGAACGCGCCAGGAAGACAGCACTTCTGTCTGCTCTGACACCTCTCCACTCTGCTTCTCTTCTATAAAGTAGGATGAATATGATGGCAATTATCATGTCTTCGAGGTGACTCAAGTGGCACTCCATTTATTCCCATAATGTGCTCTGAGATTCTTAAATAAAAGGTAATCAAGAAATGCGGTGTAGGCTATCCATTAAGCTATAAAACAGCTAGCCAAATAAAAACAGATCTTATATTTAAGAAATTTAATTGTTCACATGGTACAGGACAGAAGGCTAGCATTTTAGATATCCCCCATCTCTAAAATGCAAGGTTTCTTCCCCTAGAAAACTGCCCCTACAATCCCCTTCAAGTGTTTCTGGTTTATATTTTCTAACGATCTTCCATTCAAAAAATCTTTCCAAGATGCAGCGAAGCCCACTAGCTAAGGCCCCTTCCCCAGTAAAGCTCCCTGCTAGAAGCTCAGTAAAGCTCACCCTAGGAAGAAACAGATGGGGTCTCCAAGAGATTCCCAGCACTGGCCACCAGGACTCATAAGCCTCCTCGGGGCCAGATCTGCTTCACGCTTGTCACAGTCTATCAGAGAACATTGTTTGCAACCCACAACCTGAATTTTCGGAGGCTTTTAGTACTTACTTGGGGCAGCTGGCTGCAGGCCCAAGTGAAACATCTGCATTCCAGTGCACATTTCTGGACACAATGCAAAAAAGGTCTAAACTTCAGCCTGATGTTTGATGCCCATCACTTCAAAAAAGGCTTTTTAATAATCTCAAATGATCATAAATACTTACCTCTAAGCAAATGCTAGGGCAAAGTTAAAAATTGTGCCTTTTTTTGCAACACATTAAAAAATCTATAGAATCTTACTGAGGGATCTGCAAAAATTTACTCAACAGTCACTACAAGCTCTTGATGCCATCCAGTGAAACATAAAAGTTCTCTCAATGGGGCTAATATTCTAGGAGTGAGATCACAGGAAACCACAGTACCCTTACTGTACAATCTTTAGGTTGCTTCTTTAGGACCTAATAGTCTTCTAAGATTGCATGGTGTTCTTGGCACTACAACAGGGCTCAACCTTCATGCAACTCTGCTTTCTTAGCTATGAAATTTTTAACTTCCAAAAGTGTTCGCAGAGATTTTAGCTGTTTTATGCAAACCCTAAATATTACTTCCCCGATCTCAAGTCCCTCTAAAGAGAGGCAAAAGAAAAGGGGGAAATAAAGTTGAGAGTCAGATGCTGGGAAGAGAGGATACCATGACCCTAGGCAAACAGTACATAGTCAAATGAAGAAAACAGATGATAAGAAACGGAGGAAAAAAACAGAGTGCTTTGACAGCCTCTTCTCAAACGCTCATGCAAAGCATAGCAGGAATGTGTTGCAGAAACACCTTCTTCATAGGAACTGCTCCTGTCGACACTGGGCAGCACATTCTCAAGAGGATTTTCTGCAGTTTTATCACTGCCCAGCAGTAACACTGGCATAGCTCAAAACAGTACTGTCAAAAGAGAAAGCATATACACTGGTACTTCCACCTCCCCTACAATGTTAGGGAGTTAGAAACTGCTGAATATTTTCATTTCAGTTAAGACCTCTACAATTTTGAAAGGCAAGAGCTGGCTGACAGCCACCCTCACTAGATTCTGTCTCTTCCACCCGCACCAATAACCCAAAATGAAATTACTGTCCTTGATTTTCACTTAGCTTCCTCTCAGACTTGCAAACAATGATTGCTCACTATTTATGCCCTTGTAGAGATTACCCGCAAACGAGGCAAAACCTCATCTACTTATTCTTTCCTCATACCTAAAAATGACCAGGAAAGACCATAAAAGCCAGATCCTTTTGCATTAGAAATGGCTCGTCTTTGTTGGCTAGGTCCATGGAGGTTTGGTAAATTCTGAAGAATACAATTTCAGAAAAGACTGAATGTGGAATAATTGACATGAGATGAGATTCACTGATATTTTGTTTTGTTAATTATGTGCAGCTCAAATCTCTGGTAAACTTTACAAGGGAAAAATATTTTCCTTGTGCAACTTCCAACTGTTTTACTTCAAATGAGGACTGCAAGCTCCTGCTGCAGCCTTTCAGCAGAAATAGGATCTCAATGGTTACCATCTTTAAATTAAAAGCAAGCACGATTCCTTTTTTCTTTTTAAAGAAGAAAGTTATTCAGCCCTCCTTTAACCATCACAAATAAAAACATTTCTCCTCTCACACAGGACATCTACCATGGGCATGCATTTGATCAAATTATATTCAGCATTTTCTTTCAATAGGCATTTTGTCTGGAAAGCTCTCTGAATGTGGACCTGCATAGGGAAAACAAGCTCACTGGGACAGCAGAGTCAATTTTATACCTTCACACAGCATCTAATCTTCAAACCGCTACCTTGACCATTGTAATCTAAGCTTTAAGATAACGACCTGTGTGTTGAGATAACAGCCCTGAAACAGAGTTTTCATATAAAAAGCCAAAGAAAATGCCAGCTGTTCTGCCGCTATTATCACCCCTTCTTTCCCCACGGTGAGAGGCTATCAACAAATCCATGTAGTTATTTCTCGCTTTTAAAAAATAAAAATTCATTAACCTCTCATGGCTCTACAATCAGAGAGCTTCTTTTAAATGGATAAATCTGGGTTTTATCTGCTTTGCCTGAGATTCTCTGCTTACTGATCACAGATTATTCCTCCATATCACCCTGTTAAAACCCAAACAAAGCATCTTTGGGAATTATCTTGTCTGGGTTTGTTTTTAACATCCCTAGAGCAGCCTTTGTTTCCAAGAGCTTTGGCCACCTATCTTCTGTTTTCTCATACATGTTTGTAACCTGTATAAACACTAGAGAGGTAAGAATCTCTGCCACTTTGGACTAGAGGGTGCAGGTCTTGCTTAGAAACAAGGTTAGATTGTGATCATTAAAAAAAAAAAAAGAAGAAAAAGCTTTCAGAGCATTTCAGCACCTTAAAACATAAGAACACTGAAATAAAGAACATTTTTAGCATTTTCCTTAAATAAGTATTATATACAACTGTTCCATTTTTCTTTGCCTGTCTGCTTAGAAACATTTTTTCTATACCTGTTTGCTTAGAGAGCTATGGTCAAAGGCGGCTCTAAAGAATTCTTAAAGAACGAAGCAAGTAAAATAAATAATGGCATGGAATTACAGCTGCTTCAGGCATGCAGCTTCAAATGAACTGAAAAGATAAAGCTAGCTCCTAATAGAACGCAAGAGTTTGCTCTTCCCCAAGCTAAACTTGGGCTCAGAAGCAGAACTTAAAATCTCAGAGACTTGCAAAAACGGAGATGAAGTGAGACATGTCTTGCATGGATGCATAAAACATGTAAAAATGGTGCCAAGACTTCCAGTGAGGTGGAAGAGCGCTCTTGGGAACATGTAACAGATGAGCTTCAGTTCAGGTAAGGAAACACACATGTACAATAGTATTTTGTTTTATACTTTCACCTCAAATGGTCTGTGCCCTTGGATGAAAGGATAAGGGGTGCTTCACTTTGAAGTTGTTTTGGAAACATACTAAGGCAGCTGCTGTCACAGGCTTACTGTCACCATGGCTGGTACCCAGGGAACTCCATCTAGGACCTATCTAAGGGCAAGTGCTAAATGGGAATCTAGAGCAAAGACCTGGGGCCTTATACCTCTGGGAGCAATCTCAGCATACTCAGAGAAACAGGCAATGCACCCATCTCAATGCCTACAAACCAGAACTGATGGGAAAGATACAAAGGCAAGCACTTGGCTCCAGAAGGCAGCGTATGTACACACCTCACAGACTTAGGAGAGCACTTTACCACATACTTTCAAGGACACAGAGAATCAGAAGGGGTTCTTAGTTTCTTACCTTCTTCCTGTTTGATTCCTCCTTTGCATGTCTTACTTTCTTCTCCTCTCTCTGCCTTTCCCATATCCTTTCCTAATAGGTCACTATATTACTCAATGAACTGCCAAGGAAAGTGAGCCACAAAGATGGCATCTCTCTTCCCAAATGTGAGGCCACAGAGATGATTCTCATAAAGGTTTGGTCTGAGCATGCTTCCCTGGTAAATTTTTGGATACTCTCTGCCCAGAGATGGGGGTCACCGGTGGAGGATATGAGGGGGATGTAACAAAGGGTGAGAGAAGACCTTTCTTTTCCCTACTTGAAAAACGTTCTGAAAAGCTAGATGGCTAACACAGAGACTTATAGCAGTTAACACCCCACAGACTACCCTACAGTTTTGCAACACAATATATAAGTTTATATATATCTCATAAATAGTAATATAATAAATACAGTGGTTTTTATTCTATTCTAACATAATTTGCCTTTTTCTTTTGAAAGGTAGAGTTTACAGCTACAAATAGACTGACAAAGGAAATTTGCATATGCTTGTTCCTTAAGCTAAAGAGGAGACAGGATAGACCACCACAGGCATCCTCCTCTTAAATTCAGAGATGCCAGTTACAGGTCTCAGAATGAAAAATGCTCCATTTAAACCTGTAAGACTATTGAGAGCACCACATATGGTGCTTCAGCATCTTTGGGGGTTACTTCTCTGTTTAAGATGAGAACAATTGCAGGAATCAACTCTTTCACTCAAACTAAATGCAATTTTGACTTTCCTGCCATACCACACACACTAAAAATTTGTCTAGGCCCTGTAATTATTCTGGGGATTTTACCTCTACATCAGACACTTTCATGCGAGTGCCCTCTTTTCCCACAAATATATCATCAACGTCAACGAGGATATAGCGATCAAGCGTGAGACAGAGTCGCTTGCCAGTCAAGTAGGCGATGGCATCCACAAAAATGAGTTTGTGCAGCCAAAAATTGAGGTTATTGCCGAAGAGAACCCGCTGGATCCCATCATGCAGACCCAGGTCCTGCACCACTGTGGCATGCAACGCTTTGTGGGTGGCCAGGTGAGGAATGGACTCCGAGGACTTCGTGCTGGCCAACAGCACCGGCTCGTAGGTGCTGTGGTTTGACTGGAACACAGTCCAGTCATCACCAGGCAGGGGACCCTGCTCCACCTCATTAGCCCGGGTGACGTAGAGCAAGGGAGCACTAGGGTTGATGTGATAGTCCCGCAGCCCCAAGTTGGAATGTAGGAAAAGGGGGAAACCCTTGAGCTGTGCACTAAGTAGGCTGTTCTCATTGGCTTTGAAAAAGCCTATAATCCCCACTCCATACTCTACACAGTATTTGTCCAGCAGCTCTCGGTTCCAAGCGTCTAGGTTCACATATTTAAGGATGTTCTCATAGATAATAAGAGCATAGCGTCCCCTATCTTTGTCTGTCAGAGTGGGCATATCCCCTTTGCCAGGAGCAATCTCTGTTCTGTATTTAAACCGGCTAGATTCCAGGATAGCCACTATTTCCTGCCCCAGCTGGGAGTAAATACTTTCCACAAAGACTAGCACCACAGGATCTGTGCGTGAGGTGTCCACAGATTTTGTGAGTCTCCAGCTGGCTTGGGGTGGGATCAAGATGCGGTGCTGGTTGCTGCAGTCACTGAAGGGCAGGGGTGGTGGTTCCTTAATTTTGGGACTATTAGTGACATAGTAAGCCAGGATGCACATGGAGATCAGGCTGAAGGCAATGAGCAGCAGGATCAATCTGTGGAGCTCCAGCTGTCGCACGTGCCGCACTACTTTCCACAACTGAATCATGGTGAGGCGGGCTGCCCACCCTCTCCTCACACTCTGCACGCACCTTGCTCTTGAAATCTCCAGTGCCACTGTGGCAGTACCCAGCAGCAGTTTGCAGAAAAGAAACAGCAGGTGCGGCGAGAGACAAAGCTAAAGCAAACAGCTACAAGATTAGACTCCCAGGGATCTGCCATTTATCTCAAGTAACCATGGCCCTCAATTCCCATTGCTCTTTTGTGTGCTTCCTCCTGTTCCTCTTCTCTCACTCAGGAAAGTCTTTTGGAGAAGTGGCGTTTCCTGAGTCTTGTCTCCAACAGCAAATCAGTCTGTCATATCATCCTGTGCACAAGCAGTTTCAGCTCAGCCTTCCCAGGTGTCCTGTTTCTCATTTAGCTGTTTCACGTTCACATGATGGTACCTTCTCTTTGCATCCTGCAATTTAAAAAGAAAAAGTCAATTCTCAGTATGGATTCATGGTATTTAATGGGTTTTAAATGAAATGGCAGGATCAGCTGGTGGTAGGTGCGCAGCATGGCTTACCTGTCAGCAGGCAGACCTGTTCCCTGGGAAGTGAAACACACCATTTGTACAGGAGCTTGGCAGAACAACTGTGATGGCCTTTGGAAGAAAGGTCCTGGCAGTGCATGAGGACTCAGCATTTAGCTCGGGTGAGATTCTCACATACTACAGCAAACAGAGCCAGTGTTCCTAGCCTTTCCCCACTCCTCTCTGTGACACTGAACATATTCTAGCCTATATATAAAAATTAACAAGAGAGGGACAGAGCCCCCACATTCTCTGTCTTGTTCTGTTCTCATAGTAATGATAATGTGTCCGAGTCCTTGCTACTGACTTCCTAGGCCCTCTGGATACTGCTGTCCCAAACCCAGCAAGATGCCTCAAATTCCCACCAGCTCTCTTGACCCACAGCTCCTGATTTCCATGGTTCCCACCCCTCTCTATGAGGCCACTCCACTTGTCCTGGGAACTCGCATTCTCCCAGGGCTCTCAAAACATGGCTCTGGGGAGGCATCGTCCCTCAGGCATCGTGGAGCCAACGGCAGGGGCACAGGCTGCCCATACACACCGCACACCTAATTGCTGCCAATTGATCCAGACAAAACATCTCCTGAAACTTTCCTCACCTTCCCTCATATGCCACTGAAGAGGATGAACGCAGTTTTAAATCACCAAGAGCACAAAGTAAATTTGGGTTGGTCTCAAATACGTAAAAGCTTCTTGTTATGAAGCTCTCTCACCTCCCGCTTTGTGTTTATGACAGCAGACTATTTCACCATATGTTGTCATTTTTCCCAGATAAAATGCCCAACAAAGCCAACAAACACCAAGCTATCTAAAACATAAACACCAGGGAAAGTAACTAAATTGCTCCTTGGTTTAAAAATAAAACAAAATCACCGTGAAGCCTTCCTTCCCTTACCAGAAGTGTGACCTACCTACAGCAACAACACCCAGGTGTGCATTACTTGGGATATAGGCACATTTTTTGAGAGCACCTGCTGCCCCTCCCAGCACAGTGCAAGGACACTCTCAACGCCAGATGTTGCTCAGCATCTCAGTTGTGCCCAAAATGCACTCTCTGTAAAAGTTAAAAACCCCTTTTTTCTCTCAAAACCTTGCTTACTCACACACTCACACTCCTGCAGACCTGCTCTACGATGTACAATCCCTGTAACCACCTGCTCAGCTGGCACAGCTTACAACACCAAGAGGCACAAGAACAACAATAAGAACTACCAAAACAGTGCATTCTTTCTCCATTCCTCCCATTTTTTGAGCCTTTTTTTAACTATCACTGATAAAATAAAGAATTAGAAGACTAGTTTGTCCATAAGGTTAAGACAAACATAACGTTTTTATATACTAAACTCAGAGTTTTAACAACTAGCTCCACCAGAAAAAAAACTACTCATGAGACAGATGCTTATTTTGTAATGTGTATTACTAAACAGAAAAAAATTTCTTCTGAGTCAGGGAAAATATCAGTTCACAGATGAAGCCAAAAGTCCCACTCTAAAGACTCCCACCAGGCTCTTTTCCAAACTGTTGGTGCAGCTTTAAGCAGAGACCAAAAAAAAAAAAGTCAGATTTTATATGAAGATATATAATATTGCTAACTTTGTGACAGCAGATGGGAAAGAGTCAGAGTGCTGTTTATACAAGCCTTATAATGATCATTAAGTTATTTTCTCAAATAATTTCTGCTATAAGCTCAGCAGAGCAGAGGCTGGCTTGTGTAGCCCTGATGAGTTCTTCACAATAGCTTTAGACTGTAAATGTAAAGACTATTACAGAAATAATTTCCCCCTGAAGAAACTGAGATACAGTAAACCTTACTGAAGGTCACGCTGCAAGGCAGCAGATAAATCAAGATTATAAATAAATAAATAAATAAATAAATAAATAAATAAATATCTTTGTTCCCCAGACTGCAAATGGATCAAGTCTCCATTCCCAAATGGCCTTCTCTAATGACAGAGGTGGCTTTGGAAACCCAGTTCAGCCAGTGACAATAAACTGTGTTTTCTTCAACACAGACAACCGACTACCTTTCAGTTTTGTTTCTACATACTGCTAACCTTTTATTGTAAAAAGGACAAGGGAGATAAGGGGAGAAATTACTATGGGAAGATGTGAAAAAAACTAGAATTACGACAGTTTTTTCTTCTTTTTTTTTTTGTTACTGAAATGACAACTTATTTTGAATGCATGACTCTCTGGACTGAGTGCAGGACATGGCTTGTAATTCCTGTTCAAGTCAAGTTTAGTCCCAGTAATACCCCGGGACTGCCAGTGTATCAGCATAGTACCAAAACCCCACCTTTCAAAAGCAAGCAGGAAAATAACCATTCCACCTCCACAATAAGCCTTTCCCATCCTACTGACTCTGCAAGGAAGGCCACCCTCATGCTTAGGCACTAGAGCTACAAAGTCACATTGAACTGCAGAGAGGCAGAAGCCAGAGGAGGCAGAGCAGAGAGAGAGGTTAGACAGAAACGTAAGACAGAAACATGCTGTGTGTTTTTTAGGAGGTGAATTCCCTGTAACACACAATATGTACACAGCTCCATGCATATCATCTGCTATGAGAAGCAGTCTTTCTACTCCTGTGCAACAAATCCATACAAAACACTCCACCCACATTTGTACATACTCGATTTTGATTAAGAACTGCAAGTCAGTGTTTTCCCAAATAGTTCACATCCTTTAGCTTTTTAATTCTATTGGATAAAAAAAGAATAATTAGACTATTTTGTATTCAAATATTCACTGTCTTAATATGCATTAGACAAGAAGTTGTTTTTGCAGGAGAAAATAATGTAAAGAGGGACTTATAAAATCAGAAGCCCATGCATTGCCTGCAGAAATTTCCAAGCAAGTGTTTCTGGGGTAGAATTTGTAATCCAAACACCACAGTAACAGTAAGAAAACTGAGACTATGCTGATCTATGCAAAAGCTTGGTAGAGTACTACTTTTACGACTCTTTACCCTCAAAATATCAACCTGGAAAACACTTCTCTTCCCTGATTACACACACTCACCTCTCCATTTTTAGCGTTGAACTGAGTCTTTATTTTGCAAAGAGCTGTAGTTTCAGTTTCCTGGTTATCAGTTTAAAGATGAAAATCACAGGACAACTGGATTATTCTCTAGAATAAGGATGAAACCAGACTTTAGGCTAGGCTGCCACACCTGCAGTGCCCAGCTGAGGGGCAAGAAGGAGAGGAATCCCCTTTGCTGGGCACTTCTGAATCACAGCAGTGTTTTGATAACAATGACTCCATTCAAGCCTCTAGTGAAGCTCTCAAACAAGCCCCCATTTGTTACATGGGTGAGCTCAAAAAAACAAACCCCAAATTAAAAAAAAGGCCTGTATCAGATTGCTGCTCAAGAATCTGTCAGCTCTGATCTCTTTAACAAGGCTTCACAGCCAGAGGGCATGCCAGCTGGCATGGTACGCATTTAGCTCTTTGGGGAACAAATCAACGGGTTTAGGTTGAAATGAAAAGAAAAAAAGCAAAAATCCAAATATACCAACCAAAATTTATATTAAAAGGTGAGAAAGCTGTCAGAAACCACCAAAACACAGAACAGAAAGATCTATACTGCAGAAAAAAGAAAGAAAATTAAAAAATCACACTGAAAATTGTTCCCTCTTAAAAGAAAATAAAATACCTGTGTCCTCTTTTGAGATTAAACTCCTTGGAATCTAACGCCACTAAAAAACTAAAAAGTTTATAGATAAATTAAAGTCCATTCTGAACCTGCTGGGACTGTCTGAGTGTGAACAGCAGGAGATGGCAGTCAAAAAGCACTGCAAGGATGAAGTATTTCACCAGTGCAAGGACGCAGGCTCAGCAGGCTGCCTCCCTGCCAGAAAGGCATCTCTAGACCAGAGAGCATCAGCTGTAAGGTCAGCCATCTCACAAATCACCAGTATTAAGACAAATGCTTTATAAAACTTCTGTCTTCTGTTTCCTAGTGATATACAGTGTTAATGTGAAATATAAACCGTTTTGTGAATTATCAGCTGCTAAGCCACACAGCAACTAATGTGATATTAAAGCAAGATTGCAATCAGAATTGTGTGGTTTGAATGTCTCATCTCCAGATATTTCCAACGCTTGGAAATTACTGTGGGGCACCAGTACAAATGCTCAAGACCACCACGCATCCAAAACCAGTGACCAGAATACGTGTACCTGGGGCTGCTGGCACATTCATGCCAAGGCACGTGGAAGACAATGGGTGTCATTTGACATCTTTATCAAGAACTTCTGTCATACAAGCTCTTTCCTAGCTGAGCCACAGAAGGTCTTACCACCCTAAAAACCACGAGTACATTTCCCCAGCCCTTCTTATTATTCATAATATAACCTTTCTTTCTGGAACACACAGCAGCAAGATCTTGCCTTTGTTCTCAACAGCTCTCATTCAGAGGTCTTCAGCACTTCCTGCAAGAAGGTTGTTACTGTGGGCCCCTGAGGGACAGCAGTAATTGAGCTGCACAGTAATCAGAGAAAGAATCTGACTGATTTTCCAACCCATTCCACTTTAATGGTGTCATCGTGACACAAAATTCTTCTTTCTTCTGCTTGACTGTGAGATACCACAGCCCCTCCCTTGTCTGTGGTGGTATCTGTATGCCAGGCCTCCAGGTACAGCCCCCCTCTCTCATGAAAGTGGGGAACCTGGCAAGTAATGTCAGCAAAGCACAGTGAGCCACACAGCAAAATAATTAGTAGAACCTCAGGAGAATGAATGCTGGTTGTATTCCACATATCGGATTTAAAAAAAAAAATACTGTGGAAGTTACAGCCATGTTGTAATGTAATTCCCAACCAAGCCCACTGTTGGGCTCTGGGCATTTGTTTCAGCTAACACCCACAGCCAGTCAAATCCTGCAGTGAGAGACTGCCCAAGAAATACAAAACTCAGATCAAAGAGGCAAGAAACATTAATGGTGCCCATGCTGCTCCGACAGACAGGCTTGCAGCCTCTAGCCAGCACTGTGCTCTGCTTCGGCAAGTCCCCATGCAGGGATAGGCCTCTTTTGGTACAGATGGAAAGCTGCCAGCTGGCCAGCAGGCTTGAAATGTGTCAGTCTGATATAAGAGGAGAAGACCTACCTGATGAAGTAACAACTGTTTTTATTTTTGTATCATTATCCCCAGACAGGTATGTAACTTCACACCTGCAGGAGCAACAAACTGCAGTCCATGCTAAACAAATCTGCATGAACTCGTCTCAGACCAGCCTGGTGAACTCCAGCTGCAGGCTTGAATTTACCCTTGTGCCTGTGTGATTAAGTCTGAAGGCACCACGAAGGCACAGATCTTGGAGAGGCCATCTCCTGCTGCCAGGCCAGCTCCATGGGGGGCTGCACAGGGATCTCCTGCAATGTTTGTGCTGTTGGGATACATGATATGGCCTTTCCACTGATAACATAATTTGCAGCAGATCTTTATTTCCTTACTCCTTTACAGTACAAAAAAAAAGAAACAACATGTTTAGTCCTTCCATGCCAATTACACAAGCATGGCCCATCACTACCTGCTAGCAATGTAAACCAATCCTTTCATCTGAAAATTAAAAAGTTCTCCTTCTAAGAGCTTCCAGGAAATATGGTTTTCAGCTCCCTGCCTTCTCATCACACTACACTCACTCCTTAGGGTCATTACAACTGGCCTGACTTATTTTCAAAAGGAAGGGAATTTCAAACTTTTACACTGAGATATTCTCTCGAGTTGCATGTCAGCACCACAAGCCCCTACCATATTTCACTGTCTTGGCACATGACACATTTGGGCAGGGAAAACAGTTATTGCCTTGTTTTTCAGCCTGCCTGAAGAAGCGATGTGCAAATCAGGAACCCGAAGAATTGTTTAAAAAACAAATAAACAAAATTTCAGCCTTCAACAGCTCCCTGTGCTACCTACTTAACAAAAATAATATTGCTTGGCAGCTGCACACCTTTGCTGGAATGAAAAGGAAAGACTACAAGTATTGTGGCAGTTGAAGCTCTCACAGAAGTCAGAGCGTTCCATCAGCTGAGGGGATGCAATTGCTCTGGGGCTACACAGGTCCCTGTAATACAACTGTTCATATGAGAAAAAGGAGGCATTTTCCTCAAAGATAACCAAAGTGGAGTCCCCGCTTCTTTATTTTATGTGCTACTGAAGCTCTAACATCCAGGTATCAGGCCACCACAAGAACTGCAGTTTCTTTCTGAACTTAACCTTCCTTCTGTTTTGTGCCTCTCCGGACACAAAGGTCTACACATGCTCTGACCTTAACCCTTTTTCCCAAACCAGGTGATGATGCGAGATGCCAGCCCCTTTCTGCAGTCAGACAGTTGGAGCTGTAGGACAGGGAACTAGAGTTAGTGCAGTTCAGAGCCTGCCACACAAGGGGTACTCGAAGTTGCTCTCCAGTCCCCCCCAGGTGGGAAGTGAATATTTCATTCACCCCAGACGGTGGGAACACACCATCTTCAGCCTCCTCCTTACATCAGTAATCAACCAGTACACTCTATCATGGCACATCATCTTCAACTTAACTGTGAGAACAGGAAATAAATGCAGTTCCTTCCACACTAGATTAAGGACAAGGATCTAATTTCCATTCCCTCGTGCACCCTGCTTATCACAATTTAGATAAATGATCCTGCTACAGAAAGCAAAATTTCTTCTCTCCTGTCTTCTCTTAAGTGGGGAAATACAGTCAAACTGTGGCAACAACAAGACAACTTGGTGTCAGGCAGAGTTCAAGAGTCTTAATATAGAAACATACATTATAAGTGTTCATCTGCAATTGCTATGATGGCAGCCTAACTATTATTCCTTTAAGCTACACTTTAAAAATTTCACCTCAATTAGCAAGAGGCTGTTCTTCTACATTCAACTGCTTCCTCCTGTCAGACAACACACAGGAACTAATCATTTCCCACCCATTTTATCTAGGAACATATGACAGCAGGGAACAGGTTAATACTGTCATACTGAAATTTATCCAAGTTGACATCAGAAGAAAGCTGTAAGTTATGTTCTACCAAAGCATAAAGGCTCTTATGCTTACCAGTTCTTGTGTGCACCAATATTCACACAGTTAGAATTTGCCAGGCTTGTAAAATAACTTGTTCCTTGGCAGTGTACAGCAGCTCCCTCCTGCCTGCCTTCAGGTGAGGTCATCGCTATTCAAAAGACTTCCATCCAGTGTAAAGCTAATGGTTTACCTCCCAGTCTGTGTAGTTTCTAATATTCAGTTCTTTATTACCTTGGTGTGATTGAAATAAATAAGTCTCCTGAACTCAGAAAACAAAATATTCAAATTTTTGCTGGCTTGGCTATGGCAAGACAGCTTTTAACACAGTGCAAATTCACTTCAGAAAAAGGAGGGGAAAGTGATATAAGCATGTTATAAATCTGACCTAGCAAAAGCGAAATGAATAAAAACAAACAAAGGGAAGAAGAGTGTAATGAGTGGAAAAGGGATGACTCGAGGTCTATGGAGATTACACAGGCTGGCTGAAATAGTTGTTTGGAGGCCTGGGTTTTGCAAGACAGGAACAAATGCAAAACGCTCTACTACCCCCACAAAGCCTTCATGTTACCTTGTGCAATGAAAATCATCACCTCTTTTTTCACAAGGGTTATGACAGATATAGATCTTGAGGGGTGGACCCTATAAGGAAGACTGTTAGGGCCCTGTACACACCAACAGCCTCTGAATGCCCTGAGCAGCGCCCACCTACTGACCTGTGAGCTGCGCCTCAGCTCAGACCATGACCTGAACTACATTTCAAGTATGCTCTGCCTTGCTGACCTGGCTTTGGACCTGCCTGATGACTATGGACTCATCTGGTGATCACTAGATTCTAGGCTGAACTTGGTGGCTGTCACTGACTGCCTCTATTTGTCTTGCTTAGGTACTGTTGCTGAGGGCACTGCCTGTGTCAGAGGAGGAAGAGGGTGGATGGAGACCCCATGCAGGGTGGGCAAGGGCAGCTCCAGCCTACTGTGGTCCTTAGGGCCTTGATGGACTCTGCAGCAGCTTCACACATTAGTTAGTTTTCAGTGCATGAAGAACGCCTAAGTGACAGCAGGAGGGAGTCTGCTAGAGAAACAGGGTGATAAAGAGTTATGACTGTTGTTAGACTTCACTGTCTTAATGTGGGTGGAATTATTTAATTTTTTCCCAAACCATCTGTGTTTGTACTTCTTACAAAATTAGAGCAACACAGGTAATGCACGCTTATTTCCACACTACAGCTTACACTATGCCCTGTTCACTACATTTTTAAATAAGAATTTCAACACTGTACCTTCTGTTCCCCTTAGTAGAAACCCTGTTTTCAGATGATGAACACAAGAAAAAAATTATTTCAGAAGATGTAACTCTCAAATATATTAATTTAAATCTGTACTGTAATTACACATCATTAGTTCTTCACCTTCCTATTATTTTATAGACTTAATTGCTAAAGTGAGTGCTACATTCTTACATTCTTAATTAGTCAACTGATTACAAGTAGAATTTTTTTATACTATGAAACTGCATCTTTAAAATACTCCTTCAAGCAGAGCAAGTCCAAGACCTCACTAACAGCCTAATTAACAGTACAGACAAACTCAGGAACAAAAGCTGCCATATTCGCAATCAAATCTACCCTCTGATAAAACTTAAATTTTGTCAGGAAAGCTCAAGAATTTTGAGTAAAATTTACATCTCCATCAGGGACTGCAGCTGAAGACAAAAGGATCTTGATACCGAAAACTGCAAGGTGCCCAATTATGGGTTTTGGAGACTAAATTAACTATCTTGGAAACTGTTTTCCAAAATTTACAAGTAGTAAAATTACCAATACAATGCAATCAACTACTGAAAATCTGATCAATTTTTCATTACTAACATTACTATTTATATTTTGAAGTAAGAAACTCTTTTTTCCATGAATACACTTAGCTTTGAGGTCCATTTTTAGTTTCTGATAATAAAAAAAGTACGCTTAACCTTCATGTCAAAATTAATGGGGTCAGTTTCGTGTGTCATTTTGCAAGCTTGTGTAAGTATCTAGAAGATTAAACAATTACGAAACTTTCTATTTCACATATAGCAGTAAGGTACGAGGTCAGATTTTATCAGAAGTGAGACTTAAGAAAATAGAAGTATTCAGAACACCAACTATTATGAAACTTAGTCTAGAGCAACATTAACGTTTTTAAGGTTTCTTTTTCTTTCTCAATAAATCTTCAACTTGGTTGAAATACATGAACTGAAACCAGTAACTTCTTTTTTTCAAAAACAATCATCAGATTGCTTTGTCTCAGCTGGAATGGAAATAACAGAGTAGCCAGAGGAGTGAAATTCTCTCCAAGTGGAAATGTGCATCAGCCTGTATGGCAAGGTGTTCAGTAGGAAAGAGAAAGCACTTCTCTTGGTCTAGTCCGGCAAAAGGCATTCAGCCTATAAAACGCATTGCAAAAAACCCAATGACTTGCATACAACAACATAACCACTTACCAACACATAGTTTTACTAACATGGTGTGTCTTCTGCTTTTCTGGAATGTTTTGTGGTTAAGACTTATTCCACAAACAAGGACACAAAAATGCTTTATAAACAGTAAGCAGATACATCTCCATGTATGCCTGTGTGAGCTGAGCTTGTCCATGATAGAAAATAACAGCCACGGCACCACAACTACCACCGAAGTGAAGCTGTAATATTACTGAGCACTACCAGATTTGCCCAGAGCCCTGTTTTCTACCACCATTTCATCCAAGTTGATAAGCACAGCAGAACTTTGCCTATACAGACAGGGTAGCTGATGGCACTCACTATAATACAGACACTAATTTTCCACAGCCTAGCAATTACCTTAAAATAAAACATGGCTGCTCTTTAACAGCATACAGAAAATAGTGAACAAAATGAAAACTTCTGCACTTAAAATAGGAAGGGGAATTTATTACTTATCATTCTAAAAAGGGCTAACGCAAACAATGCTCAACAAAATCATGGCAAATACACCCCTTTATTCTGCCATACATATTATTAAGAAACATGATCCAGAACAACAGATTTAGGAAAGAAAGCATACAGAGAGACCATTAGTCAAGTAAACAACTTGGGAATGATTGCTGGAAGAAACAGGTTCACAAGAGCAGAGAGAGGGAGGGAGGATTTGGCAGCAGGGACTGGGAGACTGTTCCAGAAATAGGAGGCAGCATGAAACAAAATGCAAAACTGAGAGTAGGAGGAAGAGATAAAGGCAGGAGTGCACAGGGAGTCAGAAGGGAGTAGAAGAAAATGACAGCTCACATGCTTAAGGAGGCAGAAACATAGTGCCTGAAGACAGAATTTGCCTGACACATCAGGTCTAGCTTGCCAACTTTTAAAAAAACATAGATTATTAAATAATCAAAAGAAGCAGGGTCTAAAAGGCTTAACAGCTCATCTTCAAAGACAAATTTCCATCAGAAATACACTAGTGTGCTTACAGCTTATGTATTTAATGCTGACAGAGTAGAGCTCATACAGTCTGCAAGTCCAAAACTCACCATGTCTTGCAATATTCTGGACACACCACAGCGTTATTTCATCCATATCCTCACTAAAGCCACTGCTGGTTTGGTTGTGAAAATCTAATATGCTTGCAGTACTGTCTAACTGCATTCATCCCTGCCTTTTGTCCAGAAAGAAGCATTCGGAGCAAAACACAAGGATCGCATTAGGCAGGAAAGTTGCATCAACTACATTCTTACAGTGCTTTCTGCCCTTTCAATTTTAAACCATTCCCCATAAAGAGACAAAAGTGGTATTAGCTAGCTCACAGTGTAGATCTACCTACATTAAAGAATACAGTAGAACATTATAAATGCTGGAATTTCATCACTGATGTTGAAATCTCAAGTACAAATGTGCTAATTGATCTCAGCGAGGTAACAGATACTTTATAGTTTTCAGATCACTTAACACTAAAATCTTGTGCACAGATGTGATGGGAGAAAAAAAAACTGCATTTAGAGCATTCGAATAATTCAAACTCGACTTTGCAGCAACACTGTAACTAAATAATTAATGCTTTTTAGTAGCCCCAGATTAGATTAACACTATACTTCCAGACAAGATTTTTTTCTTCTATTTCTACTCAACATTGCTGCAAAGGGGACAGCAAAAGGTAGTCTGGATATCCAAACTTTGAATTTTCTTATCCTCTTCACTGTAGCCAAAACACAGGAATTAAATAATTTTTAGCTAGACAGCAACTTTGAAGAGCTATAATTATGTTACTAAAAAATACACTGTGATAAACATCTTTTAAAGTTTTAGACACTAATTTGAAAGTTAAATACACAAATTAATTTTAACTCTAATTATTTGGTCTACTTAACTCTCACATAATTAATTTGGTAGCTGGAATATAAAGATTACAGCTTTTTGGAAGACAGGCTCTGTTTCCTTACACAACAAAGAAATGAAGTCTCTACTGGAATTGTAAAATTCAGTCTTAATTATGAATCTGGGTTAGTGCTTCTGCAGTAATTCAAAACACTTCGACTTTGCCCTCACTCTCCCATGAAACGCTCAGTGTCTTGCAGAACACATCTGTGATTGCAAGTGTCAACAGAAAGCGTATTCAAAGGACCAGCTGAAATCTTGGTACCTGTAGTAAGAATCCTTCCCCAGTGCTTTTATGCTTATTTTTGCCCATATTCCCCTTCGTTGTCCACTATTTTCCCAACCAATTTATCTGCAACCCAGCCTCCTCTGTGCTTGCCAGGTGCTGCTGCCTGATTCCCCTTTCAGCAGAGGGGGCATGGGCAAATGTGCAAATTCACCAGTATCCCCCAACATGGCCAGGAGAGCAGACCTGCACATCCTTCTCCTCCTTGGCCACACAGGGCTGCCAGTCTGACAAATGCATCAGTCATTCCAGCTCCAGGAAATCCACCGATGTGGCTCTTGGTTCAACCCCTGGTGTCCTGCTCAGTGGGGCAGCCCCTTGGCAGAAGTGCCAACAGACAAATCTATCCAAGCAGTGCCAAGGGGCATGTGCAGGGGTTATCAAGCCATATGCTACCCTCATTCAGATCCTCCAGAGTTAAGACAGGTGACTTTTCTTAACTCATTCCTGCATATGTAAACTGAGGACCCAATTTTGTCCTCACATCCAGACACCAATTTTCCAGAGCATTCAGAGAGGAAGACTCCACAGCTGAGCCACAAATAAAGGCTCCATGTTCAGGAGACCAACAGTGGGAACTGCCAGGGAAATTTCCATGCCCTTTTTGGCTTCCTTCTCACAGTTACAGAAGGGGCTAAATGAAGAGCAGCAGTATCATGTGAGACGAGAAAGGGTGGGATATTAAAATCTTAAACTTCCCCTTTCTGCATTGATCCACAAGCATCAGAAATAGGTTCAAAGACCATCTTTGAGACAGTGAGATCTCTTCACATACCCTCTGGGAGGGTGTTACACATCATCCTAAAAGCTAGTGAATTTGAGAGCAAGACTGAGTTCAGTCCTTCATTTCACTTGTGACTTGATGCGGTAACACATTTCCCGAACTCCATCTGTAAAATAAGAATCACGTTACACAAAGATGCTGAGCACCAATGCCTCAACAGCACTTTACGAATGTATCAGAACAAACTGGTAAGCTGATATTACCTGGGTAAAACAAACTTCAAAAAAGTGATAAGGGTGGGATTGCCTGCGCTTACTACTCCACTGCAAACACTCCAGAGAATGAGACTTTGGACAGACAGAATGTGAAAAATCCTCTAGCAGTTCTCAATTAGCAGAAGGATCATAACTCGGCTTGGTATGCCGACAGCATAGAGGTTGCTCCATGGAAGGAGAAAAATTCTCTTCCTCTCCATTGCTTTTGCCAGGCTCTCATACATTTCCTTTTCTTCACTGCTGCTATTTATGTCAAACAAGGGAACCGTGCTCATTCAGCAAAGGCCACCTCAGAGGTTAAACTACTGGCAATGGCATTTAATTTATTGGGAAGGGGGAAGAGAATTTATTTTAGGTCAAATTGCTTATATGAAGGATCACCTTGGACTCTGCAAATGCTAGGAATACAAATAAGAGGAGATATTTGAGTCCTCTGCTTTTTTAGAGACGTCCAATTTCTTTCATGATCCTAAACAAACTAATGTTAATAGACCAATTTAATATATTCAGGCTGAACCAACGCCATGAATCCTACCCCTAACTACCATACCACCTTAACTTCTGTCCCCCGGTCCTTATAGAATCAGACGAGAACAACTGTACATCTATCAGCAGGAGACAATGGAGGTCTGCACTATGTGCTCTCCCACATTCCCTTCCCCCCAGAAAAACATTTGGACTTTGCACAAGTATACTCTGCACTTTTCAGTATAAAAATTACTTACTATGAAATGAAGCACACACTATGTAGTGGCCACTAAGCACCACAGAAAGGCTGCAAAGCTGCAACACACTAAAGCAGAGAGAGGTGAACTTCTCCATTTGGTCTTTTTCAGTTCCAAGGAGGGTCTCTGCATAACCTCAGCTCATATATGGGGGCATGAAAAAGCAAGATTATGCTTCCTTTGTCATACCTAACTTCACAACCTTTTGTTCAGAAGAAAGCACCACACTGGATAGAAAGCAGCTTTTGAAATGGCAAGTGACAAAACCAAACCCCTTTGAGGAATAATTTTGCATTACAGATGGCTTCAAATTTGCAGTGAAAGATTCCAGTACCAGCCATATTCTGAGAAAAACATGCTCTCTCTCCATCAGCCCCTGCGCCTGGCTTGCTCGCTCTATAGCGAGTTTGTTATTGCCCTAAGGAAGTATCAGATAATGAAGAGCTCTGAGTTTTCCTTTCGCTTCATGCCTGGGCTCATCCTCATGTGTGTAAGCAGGCCTAGTTCAATGACTTTCCTTCTCAACCTCTTCCCCCTCTTATTTTCCAGCAACCCAGTAACATTTTTTATAAATGAGCACTACCAACTGCCTCTCTTGAAACAAGCTTTTTGAATCCTCCACCTTCTTTTTGAAAATAAAATGAAGTCCCAGCTTTCAAACACAAGTACTTTTGCTGCACTAGATGACTCCATCATGAAGCATCAGAAAACAGGCAGCCCACAGAGTGATAACCACTCAAGTACCTGCTCCAGCCCAGCTCTGTGCTACGGGTGGTATTTCATCCTGCTAGAAGAAAACGTCAGCAGCGTCCGGGTGTGTGGAATGAGGTATGACAAGAGGCACATCTATACACACTGAAGCGGTAACACCAGGCTGAAGGGGAGCTCATGCAAACAGACCTTAATTGTGGTTTCAGGCAAATGGCTACATCCACTCACATAATGCCTCTGACATGCTATAACATTTTACTGAGTGCATGAAGTGGCTGTTTCACGATGAAGCAGTGGGGTTAACAACTTTTATTTGTATTTCATCTAAGGAGAACAGACTTGATACATCATTCCTGGATGGTTTAAAACAATGGAGAGTGTTTTTATTGAAAGATCATTTGTATTTTTTAAGTAATTTCTTTCAAATAAGTGAAGCAGAAAAGCCACATAAGAGGTTGTTTGACAATTCCTGCAGTGAGGTAAGACCCAAGATTCCTGGAGTTAGCACCAGGTCACCCTTGACAGGTTACCTCAGCTCTGTGTTGGTTAAACACTCCTGTCAACACATACCTTTGCATTATCTCTTTGGGATCCTTGAATTGAATGGGCTATACAAAGGCCAAATCCTCATACAATATGGAAAAAATGTCACTGCAGTTTTAACTAACCTGAAACATATGACATCACTTAAGCAGAGACCACCACTCTTCCTCACCCTTTATGAGCTGCAGCTAGGGAATGAAGGAGGAGGGGACAGAGAAGGGAACAGAAAATTGTGTTTCCTCTTCCATATAGCCACATTGTAGAGGGAATGTTTTAGACAGTAGGAGCCACATCTACACAGTTACTTACAAAGCAGCCTAACCATCTGATTACATTTGTTACTGTAAGAGGGAAAAACAAAGTCCTTTAAGAGAAGAGGCCCTGCAAGAAGTTTCAGGTCTATTTTCCAGGCCAAACTCTTGCTTTCTACATCTGCAGTATTTGGCCACATTGCAGAAGCATCCATACTATCAGCACGAACTTGACTGTTTAATTAAAGAACATTTTTAAAGACACAAATTCTGTTTAACATTCCTTGACCAGGAGAATGGCAGTTACATCTCAGCTCAAGGATCAAGAATTTCCTAATGATCAGAAAATCCTCAGTGTTCTAGGTGAATCTAATTTCCCAAGGAGATAAAAAATGGAAATCAAACACACTGTTAACCAAAGGGTCTTCTTTTACTAGTTTGTGGCAAAAGGAAAAGAATATCTATAAAAATTCACATTTCTAAGCTTTCAAGTTGCTAAATATTAACTTAGAACAACTAGCCTTGTTCTTGAGAGGCAAATGAGAATTCAGATTGCTATGTGACAAACCACTAGAAAATATGCTTGCATTAGTCCCCAGGAAACATACAAAACATAATCTGATTTTTAAAATGTTCTATCCATAATGGCTCTAATCTTTACAACTATATAATCAGTTACCAATATTGCTGATATCTGTTCATCTTCCAGTGAGATACCCAAGCATAAAGTGACTATGAAAAGTCAAGGGAGTACCTATTTATAGTGCAGTGTGAGCAGTAGCCTAGGTGAAGGCGTGCAGTTATAACCAGTTTCTTTGTACTATTCAAGTGAATTTGTGAGCCAGCAGCTCCTCACAGGCCAGATTTCATCCTCCTCCAGCACATTTCAGAACCTGAATTTAACCCAGCAGCGAGTTTAGATGCACAGACACCCTATTAGTGAGGGAAAGGGAAAGCAGAGGGAGGAAAAGGAACTAACAAAGAGCTTAATGAGCAAGGAACATAGCACACATATCAGTGCAAGATACAAGCCCTGCCAACTCCACTTAATGCACTAAGGTGCAGCTCCTCCATTCTCCTCTCAGAGCACTGTCCTTGCAGATGATGACTGGTTAACAGGCGGGTGAAATAACAAGGCATGAAAGAATACAACCTAGGTGATGATTGTCTAAGTGATGATGAGATAAGGAATAGCAAGCACAAAGATAAGCACAAAGATAAGCACAAAGATTCAAATTCCTACCTTTAAAAGCTAAATCCTCAAGCAAAGCTACTCTCTCAAAAGGGGTCTGACTGTCATCAACTCAAGGAAAGACATGGAGCCAAAAGGAAAATAAGAAAGCCTGAGAGCTGCTCTTCACAAAAATCATACATAAAGTGAGATGGCCTTCCTGGAGAAGGGCAGCTGGGCTGCACAGCTGGTAGATAGCTGAACCATTATTAGTAGCAGTGGCTGCCTTCACTCAGTGTTGCCAAAATCTCTCAGATCATTTTGTGAACCTAAGGATGCTTGAATTTTAAGTACAGACAAATGGAAAAATGTAAATAAATTCATGCTAAAAAAAAGAGCACTTTGGTGCTGACCATAAGCATGATTAACCACTAGCTGGTATATCATACTGCACCTACAGGTGGGTGGTGGGCAAAGCACGGTCCCACATAAACAGTCCGAAAGCACAGCCCTCTTCTCCCTAGAAATTATCTTGACTTGCAGCTCCTCTCTGAAAAGCTTCCATGGTACTCCCTGAAATCCCAGGAACAGCGAGAGCAAAGTAACAGAGGACAGTGTGGAGAGGAAAGCAGAGAAACGTGTTCCAGTACTCAGATTATCATGGCACACAGCAGATTTGAGATACTCCTTCAGGGTGAGAATACAGCTCCATTCCTTTCTCCTCTTACACACTGTGCATCTAATCACAGCAGCAGGGCGTTGAACTCCATTTGGACGGCAGACAATGGGACGTGGCAGCAGCTCAACGGCATTTCTAACAAATTGACTGAACAAGCTCACGCTGGTGCAGGCAAACTGGGATGCAGAGCACCCCGCTTTCCTACCCTTCGCTTTCCAGGCTGCACGGGCAAGTGATGCACCATGGGCAGACAAGTTCTCCTTTTGTTCCAGTGGAAGAAACCAAAATGGTACTGCCACGGAGAACAGCAGCACCTAAACCCAAACCCACATCAATAAGGTAGAGGGAGGCGGGGAGCAGGGGGGAAGAGGAGGGAGAGATAGAGAAAGGAGGCAGGCAGGCAGAGGGAGGGCAAGCCGGCAAATGAGAGGGGAGCAGGGAGGCAGGGAGCCTGCAGACAGCAGTGCCTGGCACCCTGACAGCTTGCTGCCGGAGTTCGTCTTTTGAAGCTGTCACAGATTTATGGATGCCTTCAGACTGACAAGCTGACAAGATGAGGGAAACTACACTCAGCAAATGTATTCAGCAGCAGTAAATTGCTTCTCTTGCCCTAATGTGGCTTGCAGTTTCACTCAGTGAACTGATCTCGTTATTGGGGAGGGGGTGCAAACCAACCCAACTGCAAACCAGCTAAGTATACTCAGACACTATTATTGGAATCCAGAGACTGGAATAAATCTGCGGAGTGACACAGGAAAAATTACCTTCTTGTGCACCACTAATAAAAAATTAACATGTTAAAAGAACAAATACATAAATCTGAGATTATCTGCTGTCACTATCTAAGCTTGTTCAGTCACGGGTGGTGGGGGAGCTAAACTCTATACCCCTAAATGACTAGCACAAGAGGGGTTCTCTGCTTTAAAACATAGAGAAAACGGTGTCCTAGGGGAACGGAGGGGGAGGCTGGAAAGGAGGTGCCTCTGACAACAGCAGCATAGTCTGCTACTCTTTGAAATGCAAAGCCCTAGGTATGCTCAAAGCTGTATTCTTTCCCAGTCAGGGTTTGGGAGAAGAGTGTTTTCAGACAGGATGACACGCTAGCACACATCTCTAAAGGAGATACTTCATCAGGAACTGACAGCACACAAGCAAACACTTCTGTAGTAAGACAGTGAAAACTTAAATGCAACGGAACGTTACAGGGTATTAGAGAGCACTCTGAGATACCCAAATCTCAGTGATTCAGGTGCTGTCTCTGTTATAAAGTAAACAAAACACCTCCTTAGAATTTTATCCTGATAATAACAAGCTAAAAACTAAAATCAGAAACAAGGGCAAATTATTAGGCTCTTGGGGTTATCTACTACAATCTAACCTGCTTTTGCAGAATATCTAGTTTCTCACAGTTACATTTCTCCACAGTTACACAGTTACCAGGTAGCTGTAGTAAGGTCTGTCTCAAAGATATTTTTTACTGTCTCATTGTTCCAACAGGACAGGAACAAGCCCCGGAAGCTAAGGTAGAAAATGTTTAAAATTGTTTATTATGAGGACATTGTTTTCTTTTTAAATGGACAATATAACTAATTCAGAATGGGCACTGTATTATGTATTCTTTCTGTCCTATAACGGCACAATGATTTGCTCAATGCTGTTTAATCCTACAAAATACATTACAAAAACATTGCAAATTACTTATTCATTTGTTTAGTAAGAAAAAAGCACTGAAGTATTTCAGAAAGAAAAGCACACAGACATTAAGATCATATAATCATAGAATGGTTTGGGTTGGAAAGGACCTTAAAGATCATCAAGTTCCAACCCCCCTGCCACGGGCAGGGACACCCTCCACTAGACCAGGTTGTTCAAAGCCTCATCCAGCCTGGTCTTGAACACCCCCAGGGACGGGGCATCCACAACCTCCCTGGGCAACCTGTTCCAGTGTCTCACCACCCTCATAGTGAAAAATTTCTTCCTAATGTCTAGTCTAAATTTACCCTCTTTTAGCTTATACCCATTACCCCTTGTCCTCTCACTACACTCACTGATCAAGAGTGCCTCCCCATCTCTCCTGTAGCCCCCTTCAGGTACTGGAAGGCTGCTATTAAGTCTCCTCGGAGCCTTCTCTTCTCCAGGCTGAACAATCCCAACTCTTTCAGCCTGTCCTCATAGGGGAGGTGCTCCAGCCCTCTGACCAGCTGCATGGCTCTCCTCTGGACTCTCTCCAACAGGTCCAGGTCTTTTTTATGTTGGGGGCCCCACATCTGAACACAGGACTCCAGGTGGGGTCTCACGAG
>WKFP01014124.1:530986-564708 GCA_011057875.1 Pterocles orientalis | reverse complement strand
AACACCAGGTTCCAGTATAAGTTGGGTACTGACCTGTTGGAGTGTAGTGTAGGGGAGAGAGACCTGGGGGTCCTGGTGGACAGCAGGATGACCATGAGCCAGCACTGTGCCCTCGTGGCCAAGAAGGCCAATGGCATCCTGGGGTGTATCAGAAGGGGGGTGGTCAGTAGGTCAACAGAGGTTCTCCTCCCCCTCTACTCTGCCCTGGTGAGACCGCATCTGGAATATCGTGTCCAGTTCTGGGCCCCTCAGTTCAAGAGGGACAGGGAACTGCTGGAGAGAGTCCAGCACAGAGCCACAAAGATGATAAAGGGAATGGAGCATCTCCCTTATGAGGAAAGGCTGAGGGAGCTGGGTCTCTTTAGCTTGGAAAAGAGGAGACTGAGGGGTGACCTAATGAATGCTTACAAATATGTAATGGGTGAGTGTCAGGAGGATGGAGCCAGACTCTTCTCTGTGACATCCAGTGATAGGACAAGGGGCAATGGGGTGCAAGCTGGAACATAGGAGGTTCCACTTGAATATGAGAAAAAACTTCTTTACAGTAAGGGTGACAGAGCACTGGAACAGGCTGCCCAGAGAGGTTGTGGAGACTCCTTCCCTGGAGACATTCAAAGCCTGCCTGGATGTGTTCCTGTGTGATCTGATCTAGGTGTTCCTGCTCCGGCAGGGGGATTGGACTAGATGATCTTTTGAGGTCCCTTCCAATCTCTAACATTCTGTGATTCTGTGATTCCTGTGGGTATAAGTCATGAATGCAGTTCCAGTATGCTGAGAGCAACGTAAATATACTCATTCCCAAAGGGATCTTACAGCTGTTATGCATGGATCAGAGATTCTGTGAAATGCAACATCTGAAACTTAAAAAGCTTTTTAGCCCACATCCTTCCCATTTCTTTTCAAAGCCAGAGTTAATGGATACTGAGCAATATTGGCCCAAATTTTGCCCACAATCTATGGAAGTAGTAACTCCATTTAAATAAAGTAATATTTAGTAATAAGCAACCACCTGGTCCTATCTTGCTCAGGAACCGCATCAGAAATTCCTTTCTGATCCAAATTAATTTGTCGGCTACTTCACGCTGACAACTATGCAAGTTTCCTCTGCAAATCAATCTAAGGCTGGGGGTGTGGGGTGTGGAGAATGAGGAGTACAATTTCACACTGCAGCATGCATGCAACTCTAGCCTCCTCCTCTTAACTGATTCCTTGTCTCTTATTTTGACATGAGATCACTCAAAAGGACTTCAGTAAGCTCTTGCCCTTAACAAACCTGGAGCTGTCAGCCCATAAAAACACAAAAGATTCCGCACTCACCTCTGATCACAGTCTGGTGAAGGAAGAACATTCATCAACTGCTTCTCTCAGGAACAACGGTCTGTTTTAAAATAAATAAAAAAGAAACACAACTTTAAACAGTGCTTCTCTCTCTCTCTTCCCTAATGTTAGCCTCCATTGGTGTTCGTAAACATTTACTTAGCAGGCGCACCTTCGCTCTCCAGAACCAAGGTAATGATTACATTACTCTAACCGTGGCATGAGGACAGAATGAGGCCATGACAACAGCTTTGCTGGCACCGACTAGATGGTGACGTAGGGTTGCACTGCAGCAGACTCAGTTGTGCAAGAGTGAGAAAGCATGGGGCGAGATGAGAAATTACAAGTGTAAGTGAAAAATACCTCAATCAACAAACCAGGAACCTGGATTTAAAGGCAAACCACAAAGAAAAAGTTGACAGAACAAGCAAACACGGTATAAGCTGAGAGAACTGGACACACCATCATAGTCCTAATGGGATTTCTCACATCTGTTCATTAATATTGTTGCCTTTGAAACAGCCAACAAAGCAAACTGTAAGACGCTACCTTCTTTAGTCTTGGCCACAGCTAAATCAGTCCAGTAAAACTTCAGTGGTATGACAAAGTCTGTGTAGTTTATTGCCAAAGCCTTTAAAAGTCAGGACCATTAGGCATAGTGTAAAACAAAAACAAACCACCAAAGGACAGAGTTACACCTTTCCTCCACCCCTCTACCTGGCTAGTGATCACACAGATGAGAGTACTTTGTAAAGCTAAGTGAAGCTCAGGAAACTTCTGCATATGGACACACACACATCAGCAGAGTCACCAAAACCCCAACAGAGGGCACAGATTGGAAACAAGGTCAGGGCTAAAAGGCTGATTTTACTGTGCTTGTCAGACAGCCTCTAAAGGCAGCTCTTCCACATCAGCTGTATCTCAGGTACACAAGTACTCTCCTGTAGCTTTCCAGCTCACACAGACGTTGATTCAGCAAAACCACTGACCTTTGAGTTTCCAATAATCTTTAGTGTCTCTACAACTAATTACTAAACAAGTAAGAACCACACTTCCACTGCCTGTAAATATTAGGAAGTGCGCTCAGCTCCCTTGCAAATTTACAAGAGCAAAAATTTCCTTTTTCCTGGATAAAAATTAGTTTAGAAAAAAAAAGCACCTACCCTTCCACAGCATGCAACTTTCTTCTTTTGTTTTGATCCGTAATTCTTATGTTTCTTCACTAAACAGTTTGAGAAGCCCTGCACGCTTGGCTTGAGAAGCCTCCACCAATCCCAACACACCAGGGTAAACATCAATACAGCCACATGCAACAGCAAAACAACTGAACTACAAAAAGGGTGAATGTTTGATGCCAATGTGAAAGGAACAGGCAACTACCTCTGTTTTTCACAGAACTGTGTCAATCCAGTGAAACTCAACGAGAAAATCAAATTAGGAGATTAATTATTAGTAGAATTTATACCACGGCAGTGGTAAAGACTCGCACACGTCCACTACCCTCATGGTAGTCATTAAGACCCAAAAAAGCAAATACACCAACATCTAACTAATTTCATTTAATATGTTTCCCCCAGCGGCTGGCTGTCCCCTGATATTTCACTGCAAAATACCTTGCACTTTCTGACGCAAACTACTACCAAAGCGGCGACTTGGACCAAGATGGAGTATCAGTCTGGTCTAGATGGGTTTACTTTCCAGAATACAGCAGACTTGAAAAAACCAAAAAGATCAACAGAATCAAAAATGCAGGGAAGAGACTCAAAGAGGAACATCAGTTACAAATAATTTTATCTTCAGCTTTTAAAAATGCAACTTACACTTAGAGAAGCTTGGAAACAGTTACATCAATGAGGTAAAGAGACTCCTGCTCTTTGCAGTCTCCATTTTTCCACCAAGGTGTGTCACAACTGATGGAAGTAGAAACACAACAGGGCAGGATAAGAGGGGAAGCAGAATTTAACACCAGTTGAATCAGGTAACAAGAAATTTAAACTGAATGCAGTAATTGGTAAGTAGCTGGTAACAAAACACCAAGAACAGAGTTATATTATCAAGCATACAGATTTTTTGCATCAATAGAATATGACTGGAATTGGCTGAATCTGATTTCACTGCAAGATATATTTTAAACAACGTTAAACTAAAGGAGTGGTTTAAAGCAACACTGAAGGGATGACGCTGCTATTATTTCCACAGAAAGCCAACTGAGGCGGCAAAAGCCTTGCCTAACAATTTCCTATTTCCCTCCTCCATGCATACTTATCTGCCTATGTTGTCCATGAGAAGCAAACAGATTTGTATATTTGGAAAACTCTCAGCACAAAACACACATTACCACCATTATCAACAGCTGCTAAACACCACCTCCCAAATGTTTAACAGGGAAGGTAAGAACACATTTCACCTGTAGGCATGAAAGCATTTACTAATGAAAATGAACCTCTGCCTAGCACACAATTAAGTGACTTTGGAAAGATGTCATTAACTCTAGGAGCATCATATATTTTCCCAGGTTTGTATTTAGTTTCAAATTTACCAGCCACAACAGCAGAGTGGGAAAACTCAGGAGTTTGTGTGCTGGCCATTCAGGCTTCTGCAGGAGCTCCTGTTAGTCAGGGTGTGTGCTGTATGGAGACTCAATAAGCAATGACATTTGTATTCCTGACAGCTTTATTTCTTAAAACACCAGCCACACTACAAGTTCCACTTTACTTTTTACTCCGGAAAAAAGGCCAAACCTGGGTGTAACAGATGCTGTCCGGAATGCCCAGGACACATACAAGAGCATGTGTGTGGTCCCCTTCACTATTACGAGATAAAACAGCTTTCAGGAAAACGAGAATTGTGCTTAGTTTTCCAAGAATAAAAACCTTAATATTTACCCTAATCAAACACAACAGGGCCTAATTAGTCAGAAGAACAGCAATCACACAGAAGCCCAACCAAGCAGAACTATTTTCCCATGAAGATCTTATCCTCAGCCTGGGCAAACAATCCGTATGTCTCTGCGGTAATTACACCAAAGAAATATGGTGCTCCTTAGTTTAAAAATAATAATAATATTAAAAGCCCAAATCAGAGGCACAGTGAAAATACATAATGATAATGCATTGGGAAAACAGAGAAGGTAGCTTGATATGGTCAAAATATGAAAAGACCTAAAGAGAAAGCCCTGCTTAGTAAATGGTGCAGATGTTTAATTTCTGTTAAAGAATAAAGCAAAAAATAAAAACCACAGGCACCTGAGGTTTGCATTTCTTCCTGGATAACAAATACTTTATAACCTCACTGAAAGAGATGTGGAACTTTACAGTTCAAAGTGGCACAAAGACAACACTTTTAGTGGGTACAGGGAGGAAAGATGGACGGACTGCAGCAGTCAAAGAGGAGAAAAGGGAAAACTGTACATAGAGAAGGGGGAAAGAAAAGGCATAGAGCTATGTGGGAAAGAGTGGAATCAAGGAACAATTATCAGAAAAAGCCACTGTCAGAAACTGCAAATGCTAAAGAAAGAAACACCATGGAGAAAGCGGCATTCCCTGTCAGGATCTCCAAGGAAGTGAAAGAAGTGGGAACTAGGCAGCAAGGACATGCTTGAAATAGTTACTGAAGGACATTCGCCATCAAAATAGATGATCTTAAAACATAGCTCCCTTATGTCTCAATTCATGTGCATTCAGCAGAACTGGTTTGAGAAGGGAAATGTTTTCTGAGACCCAGTGAAGCACTTAAGTGAATTCATATTTATGATAAGAGAAAGCAGTCTCATTTTCAAAGTTCTAGAAATGATCTCTTAAATTTCTCCCCTCCCTCTCATATGGCAAATTGCCTTCAATGTAGTTCATCAGAGAAGTTTTCACAACAGAAGAAAAAGACATAGCCATCCGAGAAAGGAGTAGCATCAGCTAAGGTAAATCAAATGGCTTACAGTGGTTCAACATTCAGGCAATGCCCTCCCTACTTCAGATCTTGCATGTCCCTATGTGCCATTACCCTGTCTGCGCACAACAAAGGAACAAATTCTTCCCTATAAGCCTGTTCAAGGCATGGAGGGCATGTGGCCCAGTCCCCGTCTCCCACCGGGCTTACTTGCCACAGTGCTGCCCTGAAATGCCCATGACCCCGACTGCTTCAGCAGTCCAATTTTCAGAAAGGCCAAAGCAAGCAGTGAACTGTTAAAACCATAATACTATCTGTCTTTGCCTCTGTCCTTTTGTCTCCTGCTATCAGCTAGCAGTATGTCTCTCAACAAGCAAAAAAGCAAATCAAGGCCTTGCAATCAAGGCCAATCGGGAAAAAGATACCAGTAACAACCTTCTTCCCAATGCTGGAGCCTACCAGCTGTAATCATGCCATCTTTGTGAAAAGAGAAGAAAATTGTAAAAAAGAGGGAATTACTACAACTAAAATATTAGGAAAGATCTCTTGTTGTTCTCTTTTGCCTTCTGCTCTCATCACACAGGTAGGATGGAAATAGCCTTCTCAGCTGATGAACTTCCATTGCTACAATTCTCTCTTCTCCCACCCTTTGTTTCTGACTGTTCCTCAATGGGCAAAGAATGATCTTGAAGAAGGAAAAATCATTATTTCTGTATTAGACAGATATATTTTAAAAGACTGTCAGTTTCCATCCTGCCACACAGCCACCACCTCCTGACAGCAATGCTGTAATTAAGTTGATAGCATTGAGCATTCTCTAAATTACTGGGTTAAAACTCCCTTCAGATCATTTAAACAATTCTGCTTGTGGCTTGTTTAGGCTACTCGTCCCCAGAGAGTTCAAAATTAAGAACACCCAAAAGAACTAAAGACATCTAGCTGGGTACTAATCTTTCCCCAATCCTAACAAACCATGGCACACACAGACAAAGCAATGCCTTATCTCCCCTATACCAGTCATAAAGTCATTGTTATCTTCAGAAAAACAGCATTTAAAAAAAAAAGGGCAAACAGATTAATGAAAGGCATTGTGTTAGACTTCCAGGCCCGAATGCCATAGGAATTAACTTAATGTCAACAGAAAGCTATGTAAAGGCTTGGTGCCCAAATGGTGACCCCCAATTTACAGTGAAGTCGACAGCTAACATGGAGAATTTCAAGAGGAAGAGGGTCACTTATTTCTCTCGTTTTATTCCTCCATTAAACAAAGCAAATTAAGTCAGAAGGCTTCTGACTTTAAGTCTATGTAATTCCTTCTCTACATTTTTCATTTATCATTGTCAATATTTGATCTGGACAGTGTTGCCACTTCAGGCTCCTTATGCTTACTTTTACCTCTTTTATCATAAAGTGAAGTGCACTCAACATTGTGGAGGAGATTCCTCCAATATATAAGATGATGTGGGGGGGGGAAAGAAAATAATATAAAACAGCTACTCACCTAAACCCATAAATGTGCTCACAATGTTATGAACTGGCAATTCCAAGTTTTGATTCACACCCACCAAGGACCTGATTAATACTAAAATTAACATTCTTTATTTTGTATAAAGCTGAAAAAAAATAAAGCTGATAATCTACACCCAAAAAAGGGATAAAACACATTTGATATGACTGTAAAGATACACCGCAATACAGAAAACAGTTCTGCCCATAATTCAGTTCTAATGTGCACTTTGAGTTTCATAGTAGTAACTTCCAAGATGCCCAACAAGTGGCCATAGCACAGCTGGCTGTACAGAAAAGTTACATAATGAGAAAAGATACTTCATCCCATAAATGAAGTAAAAATTACAGATACAGGGCTTCTTCCTGTACACAAATGCACAAAGCTGAATGAAATCCAAATCTGGAAGAATAAATATGGTATCTTGAAGCCAAACTGTGAAAGGATGAGACTTGTTAGCAGACTGGCTGTATCCACATCTGCCTAATTAGGTGTATTTTGCCTTTTTCAGCAGGTGAGAGGAAGGAAATTTGCATATGTGGAAACTGAGAAAACAGGTAAAAATAATTCACGCTTTCAGAGGGATGAGGGGGGAAAAAAAAACAAAATTTCTTGCTCAATTACCTTTCACATGCTTAGCCGATGTTCAGCCACAAATTCAGCTTAGCCAATGTTCAGGAACAGACATCTATCCTCAGGATCTTTCCCACACTTTTAAGTACGATAGCTTTCTTTCTCTTTCCACAGCTTTCTCAAGCTCTCCTCCTCACTGCTGCTGCTCCCCAAAACGCCTCTATACCTAGCCACCGACAGTGAAGGCTGCAGGTGCAGTCAGCTGGTGAGAAACGCACAGATGTTGAACAGACTGTTCCCTCCTCCCTGGGGGCTCTCAAATTGTCACCAACCTTCCCACAAATGGAAATAGATACCTGATCCATCAACAGAAGTCTCCAATTCCATATGAGCTCATCTGGAAGAATGTTCAAATGTACTCTTGACTACCATTCCCCTCCCTTTACATTTTCCAGAATGTGGAGGTAAAACAACCTGGCACACAAATCCATTTTAAAATAATATAAATGATGCAGCTGCTTGATCCTGTTGTTCATTATGCCTGAAAAAAAAAATCTTTTAATGAACCAGTCATTCTCTTTCTCCTTATTTTCCCTTAGACAATGCTACAGATTGTGGCTACTGAAAGAGAGCAGTGCCAGAACAATGTAAGGAGTACCAATTCTTTCAGTGCTACAGGTGCAAGGACTTGGCCATATCCTTTCATTTGGTCTTCTGAAGTCAACAATCTGACTGTGGTTGAATTGTCACAAAGAATGGCATCTGAGAAAAGGTACACATGATCAACCAACCTGAGTCCAAGGAACACCATAAATGCTTTGAGATTAGTAGACAAAAAAACCTGCAGATTCTCTAGGGCACCGGGTTACGATCAAGGAGAAGTGTCAGTACTTAGAGATTGACTCATGGAAGCGCAACTAAAGCAGCTCAGTGCGACATTGTTTGGTAGTCATTGACCCAGAAAGGCACTAAAGCAAAGCTGTATGTAACACTCCCAACGCAGGCACTCAAGCTCTGTGCCCTCCTGCTGGCAGAAGAACGCTGCATGGAGCTCCACAATCTCATAGTTGACATAAACAGCTAAGTAAAATTTGTGCTTCCAATGAAATGAAAATTTCCACTTCCCTTCTTAATTTCTTTTTGCACCTCAAGTTAAAAGCATCCGCTGCCTCCCTTCTGTCGTGGTTTATAAAGCCATGGGGACAGTTTTTGCTAAACACCTGGTGGGCTGAGGCAGGGACAGGGAGGGTTTCACTCACCACTTAAGGGTCACGGGCAAGAAACCGACAGGACTTGGGAAGAACAAGAAAACAACTGAATTTATTAACTATTTACAACAAGAAGCAAGATACTGAGAGAGAGAGAAAAACTACATCTTAAAAAGGCACTTCTCCCCCACCCCTTCCTTCTTGCCAAAGCCCAAAGGCTTTGTTCTGCACCTTCTCCTCCTCCAGGGCAGTGCAGGGGGGCAGGGAATGGGGGATGCAGTCGGTCTGCCACTCATTTCTCCTCAGGGGAGGGCTCCTCACAGTCTTTCCCAGCTGCAACATGGGGGTCTCTTCTCATCGGAGAGTCCTTCTCAAGAAGTACTCTGGCGTGAGACCTTTCCAAACAGAGCTACACTCCCCTGACAACTTCCTGGCTCCAGCGTGGGCTTCTAGTTCCAATGTGGGGTCCTCCACAGCTGCATCTTCCTTCACCATGCTACAGGGGAAATGCTGAGAGCATTCCCTTTCATATATCCGACTGAGTGTCTGCATGGCTGTCTCCCTCAAAATCTTGCTCCTTTCTCTGCTGAAGGTCTTCATCGGCTCCTGGGAAAACGAACTCTCGGGTGAGCCATGGCGGAGGCTTGGGCTACGACAGGTCGGTTCACAGAAGCCAGGCAGGCAGCTGGATGGCCGGACCTGTCCGCCCAAGCCAAGCTCTGCTCGGGGCCGCACCATCCCCATTGTTCCGTGCCCCCTCTTAAATATGTTACTCGCAAGGGCGCCGTTTGGCTCAGCCCTGGCCTGGGGCGGGTCCAGTCTGAAGCTGGGGAAACTTCCAGCAGTTTCTTACATGGTCTAGATCGGTGGTACTCCTTCCCCCATTCCCCCTCCCGGTTACCAAACGCTTGGGGGGGGGAACCCTTAACAGTCACTTAAAGGAGCCACCACTGTAACCCCTCCCTTGTCCCCGGGAAACCTTTTGCAGCTACTTACAGAGCCACTACTGTGGCCCCTCCCTGCTACCAGAAAAAACCCCCACACAAAACCATAATACCTTCTTTCTCTTCCTGTCTTAGTCTACCTTTTCACAGTGATTCTGAGTCAATTACTGATTAAATTCCCTGTGTTTTCATGCAAACATCTGACCTTCCTGGCTTCACTGGAACATCAGTGAAGGTCTCCCTCCGACTCCTCTCTAAACCCAAGAGACTGAGGCATATACAGCTTCAGCTGAGCACCATTTCAGAATAAGGCCACACTTGTGTTTTTAAGAGAGACATCCAGCCAGCTGGAGGTGTCTTTATGGCTTCACCAAGTGCAAAGTCTTTCAGATTTGTAGACTGAGCCAAAACCCTGACCTACTATGCCCTTCTGGGTCCAACAATATTCTACTACTTGAGAGAGAAAATACATGTACTGCCAGTTTAAAAAGCATGTGACATGACAACTGAATATTATCACTGTAGGATAACATCAAACAGTGTTTCAGTAGATGAAACATAGCAGGGTCTGGTGTGCAGGACAAAATTTTTTTCAGACTTGCAATGAACTCTGCTCCATGTTAAGGCAGATAGAAAGAAATTACGGAAAAGCAGAGCTTTGGTTTGAGTTCCAGACCACATTTACATGTCAGGGTAAGAATCCTACCTAATGCTTGTCACAGCCATCAGAAGTATTTCCACTGAATTCAACAAGCACAAGGTCAGCCTTTAAATTTATTTTGTGCCAGTATTTGTACATACATTTATGTATATAAACACCATGCTGTACAGTATTTTTTTTTTTTGTGTGGAACTGTCTAGTCATTACACATGAGTCACAGCAAAGGGCTGGGGTTTTTTAGTAAAACTAAAAACTTCTTTCTCCTTTGGAATCCAAGCATAACCCATTTGAGTCTCTGTAATAACACAGATTTTCATCTCACTAATCTTCTCCCTTTCTCAATACAAAAAGAGAATTTGCAAAGGGGATGACTAACCAAACCCCTTTAAGTTAAGGCTCATTCTGCTTAGGTGTTTTGACACTCCAAAGCTCTATTTTTCTACTCATTTTTTGAAAATGCATGTTCCTTTTGTTTCAACAGATCTGCAATAGACAGAGACAATGCCCCATCTGATTTACTTCATAAATCAGCAAAAACATCAGGGGAAACTGCCTTTTTTATCCTAGCCCTCCAAACAGAAATTGCCCACATCCAGCCTAATTTACCAGACCATCTTGCTGGTGAACTGCATAACCCTTGCACCATGTCCTCAACACATCCACACTCCTGTGAACCTACGCAGCTATAGATTATAGGGCTTTTAATGGGAATAATTTTTTTCTTATTCCTTCCCTTCAGCTTACCTACCAGTCTAACCTGGACAGTGCAAAACCAGTCAAAAGGAAAATAATTTCCCAAATACCAACACTCGTACCACTTTGCATTTCTAACCACCATTTTCTCAGGCAAAAGCTCTGCCATCTAACCCTCACCCAGACTCAAGTCTGACTCAACTGCCACAAGAAAAACAGGTGTTTAAATACAGGAGCATTTGAGTCTTCTGTCAACAGAATAACAGCAAAATTCTCTCTGAAATAGGCTGAGTATAATTTTTCTGATTTACAGGACAGCAAAACTGAGGAACAGAGCACAAGCGTGGACACTTACCAGGTCAGCAGCAGAATCTTTTTGCCTCTGGAGCACTATTTTCTGCCCACCCAGAGCACCTCCATGATTTTTTGCCTCACATGGGGCACAGGTCAGACTGTGCACTCTCTGAGGTTGCTGACATAGCCAGGGCTGGGACTGCAGCACTCTCAAAAGTTGTGTCTTCCAAGTGCCACCATAAATATTAAATATCCAGCATTCAATACAGGCACTTTCAAATGGAAAAGACAGTCATTTGATGCAAAACCAATTTCCCACTAAAAATCACTGTTCTTTCCTTTTTTCCTAGCACTTGCTCATCAATTCCAGCTCATCGTCAGGTATATATTTTCCCTACCAAAGGACATCCCACACTGCATCACAAAATTAAGGAAAATATTTTTTCAGCAACAAGAAGACTAACACCTCCTTACTAACCAGAACAAGAATAGTTATTTAATCAGATTTTACAGCTTATCAGAGTCATCTCTTTCGGTGGTGGCTGTATGACAGTTTTCTGTCCCTTTTGCTGCCTTGTCTATCTCAGCTGGACTCAAGCTAATCTTCTCATTAATGAAATGACTACGCTAAGGTACTGGCAGATGGTCCCATGTTCCAAGCACATCTTCCCATTCCCTCCCTCCCACAAGTTCTTATCTATACACAGTGTAATTCTCACAAAAACATATGCTCCCTGACAGAAAGCTCCCCTTCCATTATCTCTGTGCTCTAGGGGATTGCCCCCAAAACCTCAGCCACTCTTATATGCCTGAAAATACATTCACCAGGTCCCGGCCAAAGCGTACAAGGCTTAAAGTCCATGCTAATCTCTCTGTAGTACTGGCCACATCTTAGTCAATTACTAAGCAAAATGCACATACACATAAACGCACATATTAAAAAAACATAAAGTAATATACACCTCATATTTCTTACAAGTAATACTTTGCCACTGTTTTATTTACAGATCCCTGTAACATTACATGAGCCTTTCTCTTCGATTAAAAACCGTATAGTACAATTTATTACGTTGGTTGCCAGTAAATCTCTTGTGCAACACTCTCATTTAAATGCTGAGTGAGCCAGTCGCTAATTGGGTATCTAATATATCTTAAAATAATCTGCCTGTTTCATCTGCTGGCTCCCTCTCCCCCATCAATTTAATCATATTATTGTGATTGATTAATTCATTAATAGAGTCATTGTATCCTGAGAGCACAGCAACTTCTAGAGAGAAAGTTTCAGGAAGCAAGAATGCCTCTCTCTCTTTTGCACACACAGATAGTTACAAGCAGAGGAATAAATGAACCCTATCAGTTTCCCAGCTGTGGGAAGGGCTGCACAAAGGTTATTTCTAGACACTTAGAGTCACTTTGGCTGGCTTTGCTGGAGCTCTTCAGAGAAGGCTAGTGGCATGAAGGACACAGGCCACTGTAATGTGAAGGGTTATTTTGGCTCTGCAAATTGACTCTGAACCTTCTGAAAAGTCACTTCCTTCCAGAGGAAGAGAAAATGTTACCAGTTCTTCTCTGCATTTAATCCCAACAGTATTGAACAGCTTTTCCCCACTGCAGATAGGAAAAAATCCCAACAGAAATTAGAAAAGCTTCCCTTTAATCTTTGCTCCATCCTTTTCAACTTCAAGTTGAAAGTCTTCAAAGTAAGACCTTTTCTCATACTGCATAACACCTTAATTCACTCCTGATTGTCGTAGGGAATAACTTAGTAACTTGAAAACTATCTACCTTAAAAAAGGTGAAAGTTTAAAAGCATGTTTCCAGATTAAAACAAAAACCAATAGGTCAAATACAGGCATCAGTGGACAAGAAAAGAGACTGAGAAATATTATTTAGCCAGCAGTAAAAAAAAAAAAAAAAAATTATGCTTCTGTAGTTTTTGTCATCCAAAACTCAAGAAGCCAAAGCACTTTGATAGTGAACTTTCCCAATCATCCCAAACAGAAAAGGAAAGGAAAATTGAAAGAACTTGGCACTTACCAGGAAAAACAGTAACTAGAGAAAAACATGCAACAGCACTGTCCAAGTATCCACAAGCTGCGATGGTCTGGGGAGGATGATATAAATGACTTCCACCTGTGCTTACTAGTTGGCTAAAACTGTATTCACAAGTGAGACAACCCTGCCTTGAGCTGGAAATGTATATCTTCCTAAAAACATCATAAACCAAATGAAAAACACATTCCTTAAAAATATGCTAAGATACCAAATTCCTTGGAAGAAAACTTAATCTCTACCTTTTGCGGTCTGCCAGAGCAACATCCAAGAAGACACTGAGCATCTGAGTATCAAAAAGGCTCTTGGTGAGTGTCTGTCAAGTGGAGACTTTGGATGAGGATCACTTTGGGAGGATGGCCAATCTGGTAAACAGCAGTAAGAAAACAGGAAAGGCTACTTGCTGGAGTAGTGCACAATAGGTTTCCAGAAACTAAACATACCATACGTAATTAAAGCAATTTATTACAGTTATGTGGCTCTGCAGATTTGCAAATGCATTTCCCCCTTTATAGTCTCAGAGTGATGTGCTTATTCACGCAAACTAAAAGGAAATATGTAAACAGTTTTGAAAATACAAGAACAAAGTGTGAGAACGGAACATTTTAGATGGCATTATCTTGCAAATGTCTCCAGATTCCTCTCTGGTCACTGTGTGGGCAGCACATTCCCAGGACAGAGAGAGCAGGGTGGACAAGAACAGGGGGACTGTGAAGCTATTCATGAACTGCATTTTGTCTTTTCCCGCTGAGGTTCATTAGTGACTTACTGGAGCACTCAGGAGGAGGGAGGGCTCACTCCAGCAGGAAACGGAGGCACAAGGAGCCTCCGACTCTCAACATGCCAAAGGAGCACAGCCCTCTCGCCGACACAGGGCCTTTTAATTGCTCTGCTTGGGCTGCCGGGCCACTTTGTAATCTCTCATTTGGATGTACCATATGCAATAATTCAAGAAGAAAGTTAATCCATCACAATGAAGTTCTTATGATCCGGGCAGCCCTTTCCCCAGCCTCTGCATAAACAAAAATACAAGTTACATTGTCTTGATCGCCTAGACTTTCCCTGACCCCACGGAAGCTCAGAAATGTAGGCAGCAGCTCCCTGAGACAGACGAACTGAAGTGGAGAGCAGAGAACCCGTGCTCACAGGTATGCCGACAATCAAGGCCTAGGGGCACCCAATGTCAGCAAAATAAAGACTCCACATATTGTATCATTCACCTAGCTGCTGTAAACACTGGAACTATCCTATGTCTCCCTGCTACAGCGAGCATCAGGAATTCCTCATGACACAGCAAGTTATTTTTGACAGCTGAAGACACTGGTAGAAATAGAAATGCAGACCTCCAGTTTACTAGGAAAGGGCTTTGCCCAGGATTTTTCTCGCAATCATCATCTGCCAGCAGATCCTTCTTCTCCCCATTCATCAGTACCCTTTGTAGCTCAGGGCAGCTCTATAATCAAGGCAACGCAAACAAGCAAAGCCTGTCTGGAGCTCTGAAGACAGTGGTGGATTTTGAAGCTGTGGTATGGAAATAATGTGCAATTGCTGACAAATGGATGATAGCCTTAAGTACCTAACTGGTGTAGGCTGGCTATTCATGTAGACTGGCTACAGTCAGAACAGCACTGAATAGTGCCCGCAAGGTAAGAGGGAAAGGAAAAGGGTGTGGGAAACACAGCTAGAGAATCTGGTTAACTGCTTTGTCTGCACAGCTCATCGTTACTCCACATATCCCTCACAGCAGAGGGATGTTGAAGTGACAGCGCTGTGATATAGCCCTGGCCCCTTTCAAAATATTCTCCCTGTGAGAGGCTTCGAGATGCATTTATACATGGTAGCCTATAAAAGTGGTAAAAGAGAGTGTTTGGGGTCTTCCAAGTTCAGGGTTAACTTCTGTCCCATTTTTAGACTTGTAACATCTGAGGCTCAAGAGACTGATGTCAGACGAGGAATGGTATTGAAAGAGAGAGAGAATTACTCTGCCATGTAGGAAGAGAGTGACATAACAAGCAAAACTGAAACACAGCGGAATGACAGAAGTCACTAGGCTGTGATCACTGTGGGCTATAAACCAGAGTACATCACACTAATGAGGTAGGAAAAGATTTGTCATATGCAGAAGATTACATAGAGTCTAATAAAAACATTCTCTATTAAGAGAAAAACAATACAATTCATACGGAAACAACTTTCATATTATATATATCACAGTACAAAATGCAGGACACAAATTCAGGAAAAATGGCGCCTAACACATGTAAAAGAAGCTGTCAGTACAATCGGATAAAATCATAACACTGGCAACCAGCAAACAGATCTATTTGAACTAATCAAACATAACAGTAGGAAAACATTTTGAGGATTTGAAGTAGCAAATGATGTACTCTAAAGAAGTAAAAACAGTGAGTTTTTGAATAATAAACCTGACTTCTATAGCTTGCAAATGAGTTGAAATTAAGGAATTTTTTTTTTGTTGCATTCACAGAGCATCCAAAACAACTGGCACCTGATCTGTAATGACTCTATGCACTTTGGCAAGACAAACTAATTGTCATCCAAACAATACTTCATACATATGTATTCCCCTCAGAAGAACTGAATTAAGAAGAAACATGATCATACATTCTATTTAAGCTTAATAAAAGCAAAGTACTAAACAGGGAAAATTATAACCACTCATACTTTTATTTAAACAGGGTCATAAATAAATTACTAACTCAAAAAAGGGGAAAAAATAGGCACCTGCATGAAGGCACACCATGTGCTCAATAAGTAGTGACAGTAAAAAATGCAATAAAAACACAAATTAAGTTATATTAAGATGTATAAGGAATTAAAAAGTTAGTAATACAAGAACTAACATGCCTTCCACTGTGAAAACTGTTCAGTTCTCACTACTTCATCTTAAAACAACAGAAAAACACTGAAGTAATGGATTGAAATTGCTAATTAAAAAACATACCGTAAAGAAAAACAACTTAAGTCAGTTGGCTTCCTTTTCTTTGGCTTTTGCTTTTTTCTTTTAATCAGACAGGAGGCTTAAGCAGCACATGAAAAAACCCAGAACAGTTAAGAGACTGGACAAATTAAGAATTGCTTATTTGGTTTCCTAATAAAAGAACAAGTAAATACACAGTGAAACTCAGGGGCAAAAACTTGGGTAATTTGAGATTATATATCATACGCAACTATCCAGCAGTGCTTAACACTGACATTAAGAAAATTATGAAATATTAATATTTATAATGAGTGTACTTGAATAAATAACAATAAACATCAATAACAAAGAAGAAAAACACTCCTGTTTCAAGGCACAACATAATAAACATCTAGGAAAAATGTAATATAATAATCTTCTACACAATTTTTTTTCTTAAGCAATGAGAGCTACTGCTGATAAGGGAAGAACTTTGAATCTCGATGGACAGACGCTCTGATCCACTATGGGCAACAGAGAAGACATACCAGTAGCAGTTTCTTCTGCAAGAAAAACGTTGTGAATTATATCATGGCAGTAAAAAGTTTTATGAAGCGTGCCACACAAATGCAGAACAAAGACAAGCTTATTATTTAAATTCAAGAAAAGGGACAACAGAAAGACGTATAGGCAAAGCTGCAACAGAAGGTAAGGCAACAATGATCAACAATACAGGCCTAACTTGGTTTAAAATCAAGGATTTTTTTTCTAGATGTTCTGAACATTTCTAGAGACCTTTCCAAACATGAAGGGCAGAATGTGAGGATAATACTTTGACAATTTATGAAGTACAGGATGGACACTATTATCACTGACCTGAGATAAAAGTAGCTATATACTGCCATAAAAAGGAAGACCTATTACTTTTTTTTTTTAACTAGATCTTATGCTTGCTCCTACATAAGCAGATCCCTTCACTTTAGGAGCCCTTTCATTCCAAGAACCTACATCAGCAATAGCGATACTGACCACCACCAGTGGTGCCACCGCCACCTCCCATTGTTTGTCCTGCGGCAATTATGTGGAGACAGGAAAGAGAATTTTTGCTGTGTGCCCTGTGTTGTTTACCGGTACTGTGGATGTTAGGCAGGAACATCTTTAAAAAACGAAAAAAACCCCACTAAAAATACCAGCAGCAAGAAGAGAAACACTCTAAACCCTATGCTCTTATGTTTTCACCTTTACAACTTTTTCAGCTTGAAAAGGAGACAGTTACCTTGCTGGGAGTTTGTTCCACCTCTTCTAGCTATTTTCTCACCAGAAATGACTCAGTTGATAACAAGGTCTTCCGGTCTTAGGGTGCCTCAAGGGCTGGCTGCTCCAATAGAGGAAGAGCAGGAGACCCCGAGGCACTTACAGGGTGCAGTCCCACCATACCTGAACATGGTGGGCAGAGATGTGTGCTGGTGACAAGGTCCATCAATAGTCCCAAGCAAGGAGGGTGAAGAAACAGGTCCAAGGGCCACACAGTAATCCAGGTAGGGGCAAAAGGAGATGTATTCAGGGACAAGACAGAAGACACACTTATCTACAACATAAATTCATGGTCCATCCAGGAAACAAGGCTGCAGACAGGAGACAGGCACACCTACCACACCACTCAGGCCAGGACTGAAGGCACAGACCTGAGCTTGAGGCCAGTCCCTGGACCCCTGGGGAAACAGTGCAGAGACAGGAGTCTGGAATGAAGCTTCTCAGGGCACTGGTGCTCTCAGGGCTAATGCTTAGCTCATTTCTGCAGCCTCTGAGAGCAAGGAAGGGCTATGCACATTTGAAAAAACAGAGAGATGACATGCCAAAGACATGGTACCAAGGGTGGTTAATATTCACACATTCTACTGTCCTCATGGGAATATACACAAAATTACAGATCTCTGCAGCACTTCCCCCATATATACACAAAATGACAGATATTTGAGAGTAGTTTTCCTACTAACTACTCCTGACAAACAGTGGGGGGGTGGCAAAAAAACTTTCTTCCCCACTTCAGCTGGACTGGAGTGCTCTCCTTTAGTTGCTCTTTCAACCCATACTGGCCTCTTTATACCAGCGCAATCTCCACTCAACTGTATCTTAAAAGGTCTGAAGCAGCATTGTGCCTCCAGAAATCACCATCTCAAGTCTTCTAAAGCACTCTTGGCAATACAGGCAATACAACTGCATGCCCTTCGTCAATGCTCTGCTATTGTCTTTCTCACCCTCTCCAAACAAAGACTGGAGAAGGGGAGCCTCATCTTCAAGAGAAGGCAGTCCTGGAAGTCAGAAGGAAGGAGAATAGCGAGGAGGTGTGACATGAGCAGCGCATAGCAAACCTAAACAGAAGATAAAAATCTTCTGGACCAATTCCTTACACATAAGCAGTACTGGGCTTGTCTACACCAATACTCCTCTTTAAAATTTCCTCTGTTTCAGTGCTGCCAGTGCCTGCAGGGGTTGCAGTGTGAAGTGCTGCTCTGAACCAGTTTCCCAGGCACAGCCTGGGAGATACCCACTTCGCTCTTGCCTGGGATTTCCTTGCTTTAAAACACTTGACAAGCACGGTTCAAAATTTAAAACCATAAATACATACTTCTCTGCATGTTAGAGGAAAAAATGGAGGTCAAAGAGTTTCATTTCACACATTAAATTAGGCCATAAAGAAAAGTACTACGGATGCAGAAAAAGAACTGCCTTCTGTGATTTGTTGGGATTTCCCACATAAAACTTTCATAATTATTAAAAATGTAAAAGTACACAAAGTTGTTATCAATGTTCAGCCAACAGTCACAACACACTGACCTCTACCTTAACTCAACATGGCTCTAACTTCAAAGCCTGCTTAAAACTATTCAAATACCAACATTATTAAGCATAGCAGGCACGCTGAATACTTAAATGGAGCCAGCATGCTTTATGTGAAACCCAGTCTCTGCATTTCCTCCCCCTTATTTCCCAGGCTAAGCTTACCTGTCCTCCAGAGCAGGACTTTCCTGTCACACTTCTTCTGACAGAGAGGAGTGGTGATTCCCTGCTCTCTTATCCTTGGACTATTGCTTTTTATTTCCCAACCTCTTCCCCTTTTTATTAGCTGCAATGCAGGCGAAGCAAGTAGGTTCTTTTGTTTCAAGTCACAGGCCTGAACCCTTACCCCAGTGCTTCTGCAGGCACCTTCGTGACTGCTGATGAGGGGAACCAAACGCTGGACTGAAATCCAAGCATGGCTCTCCTGCTGTACACCCAGTGGAGGTAAACAGAGAACCCCGCTACCACTGACTGAGCTGGGACGGCTCAGGGGAATTCATGCCTGACTGCACCTACTCTGCCATTTTAGAGGCTGAAACACTACAGAGATTTCTTTACATAAGCAGCATACAAGGAATCTGAAGGTCTTACCTACAGAAGGACAAAACAATACAGGAATTTTTGCAATGGTTCACAAAACTAACAAAGAACAGAGGTATTGTAAAAGGCTCTGTCTCATAAGATGACAGGCAAACGGTGGGAACGCCTGGACTGTTAATGCCCTTCAACGGAGACTTTCTGTAACTTCCAGCATCTTTTTCACTGCATTTGTTCCTGATCATACATCTCCACTAACACTGAAGCAAAAAAAACACATCAAGAAAATTATGTGCATCAGCAATGGTTATAAGGAAATGCCATAGTTGAACCAATGTCAAAAAGAGTTTAACTGCTTAACTATCAAATACTTTGCACACTTTAAAAGGCAAAACTTCCAACAATTTCTCAGTGATCACTCAAAGGCTGCCATTTGGATCTCAAGAGCATTCAGTAGTACATATTGCTGATATCTGCCAGCAAAAGAAATGTTTAGTAGCCTGAAAAATATCCAAGGGGTAAAATTGCAACACCTCATTTAAGACGCAGCTACAAGACTGCACAATCAAAAGCACAATCCAAGAGCAACAAATCTTCACAAGTCTCCACAAGAATGACTTATTTATAATTATTTTTAACACTTCTCCTTTCTGTCTCTTTAAGTGTTCTGGGTGCAGTTATGATGTCCAGACTAGTACTAATCACTGTGTTTCATACATAATTTTCTTCCTAGTCCTTATTGCTGTGACCCAAATATTTTTAGTCTCTCCTAAAGACCAGAGCATGGAGAGATACACCGTTCACCAAGACCCTTTATTCCAGACTGCTGGACTCTAAAGCAGTCTTTTAAATAAATTATTCTTAAGGCTTATGTCAAGTGGCAAATGCATCAAATTCTTGGCTCCATCAAAACAACTCCCTCTCCACCTAAAAAATATATACTTTCCAGTGTAAAAAATTTTCAGAATTGTCTTTTACCTAAAAGCCATAGACCTTGCACTTCTAAGTAATAATCAGATTTTTAAAACATTACCCTTGAATATAATTTTCTGTAAGTGGTAAAGAAAAAGGCGTAATCTGGATATAAAGCATCTGTGAACACATGGAGAAATCTGTGTTCCGTGCTCACAAGTTAACCAGTACTTGGCACAGGTATTGCATTTTTCCACCATGAGTTACATTCCCTGCCTCCACAGTAATATATTTTAGTTCCGTCTACAAAGGGTACATACGATAAATAAAAATTTATACATCCTCAAGCTTATGCACCAGCAAAGGACTTCTATTTACAGCCACTTTCTCCACTCCCTTCCCAAAGTAACCCTTAGCCTCTGAGTGAGATCATTCACTGCTACTTTGCAATTATCTGGTTTACATTCTGCATACTCGCTGTGAAACCTCAGAGGAGCTGGTGGATAGGCAGGGAGTAAAAGCTGGATATGAGGCCACTCCGGTACAAATATCCCAGATCAATTACCAATATAGAGCCACTGCATTAAAAGTCTCCTGTTTCTGAACCCTCCCTAAAAGCCCCCTCGAGCACACTGTCCTACTGTACATAACGATGGGATAAATTAAAAAAAGAATCCTAATTAAAAGAAGAATCCTAAACATAAGAAGTTTACCTAAGGAAAAGTAAGGAAAAGTAAACACGTTCAAAGAAACAATCACAACCACAGTAACATCTACAGACTCAAGCTGAAATTCAGGTACAGATTGCTGGTATCTGATCCACAAATCGAGAAGTCTTGTCTACTACAGTCAGTCTTAACATGTCAAAGCCTTCTACAGCAAAGCTTTCCATAGCATCATTGGAAAGGTTTGAGTACTAGTTCGTCTTGCAGCTGGAAGACATATCTTCTTTTGAAATGTGGAAGACATACTTTGATGAGGAAGGACAAGGCAAGAAGGGATCCCAGGACTTACATGTATGGTCATGCCTTCTCTCTATCGCTTCACTGCAGAGTACTCTTGAGCATTTTTTCTTAAAGTTCAGAGTTGAAATCTGCTTTCTGCTCTCTCATGCTTCTATCCCCTCAACACACTATCAAAATTACTACTTCAGCAAGAAACTTTCAGTATATCACTAGAGGGTTATTTCCTTTTACCTTCTACTATCACACTTGAGTGCAGTGCTCAGCTTGGCTAAAAGCTCAAAGGGCATGAATAATGTAAGAGGACTCCACTGCTAAGACCATTAATGTCTCAGAAAGCCTTCACTAGATTTCTCACCATTTCTCACTCTCAGTATCCTTCATTTCCTTTAGATATTACAGTTCCAGCACTAAATCAAACTCAAAGCTCTCACATCTAGCACCTCCCCACCAGCAATGCAGCCAACAGACTTACAGGAACTTAAGAGTCAAAGAGGGGCCAGGAGGCGAGTGGCCCCTGCAGTCTCCTGGCTATACCAGCTAGCTCCTCCACCTTCTCAATCTGCTGTGAATTGCCCCTCAGCTTCTTTAACTTTTGCCTCCATCACTGAAATATTACATCATTGGTTTAAGTAAAATCACTTCAATTGCCTTTAAGTTATAAAAAGACCATACAAATATAATAAATAGTTTTAGTATTTGTAAAAAGTATTTTTTGCTTTCAAGGATGGCTGAAATCCAACTGAACTATTAACCTTGTAACATAATATGGATATCAACCGTACTAGAAGGTCCATGTCATATTAAGCTTGGGAAAATTTGGCAATAAAATGAGTTGTGGTTACAAGAAAACTCATCCAGGTTCATGCACAGAGGAAAATGTTGAGCCTGAATATTATCTGATGAGCTACAAACTTGATACATCACACATTTATGAAATTACATATAGTTCTTAATTGAATCATTCCAAATCAAATCAGGAAGACACAACCAGAATTACAGGAAATACTGGGATCTTGGGCAAATCGGTCTGCTCTCAGTTATGCTATCAGTAAAACACAATCTATAAACATAACCATTAAGTAAATGCAAGACACGATTAGTCCAATTCTTAAACAGAAAAAAAATAGGCAGGGACTTATCTGGTGTCATGTGTCAGGTATCTGCTCTGTACTATACTGCAACTCTAATACAATTTACGAATGCTGGAGAGCCTGGAAAAGTGGAAGCAGGAAAAGCACATTACAGGCAAACAGTCTGAATGTAGAAAATCCTTAGATTTGCATATGCACAATTATGATTTGTATCAGCTTTCCCTGCATACATAAACTGAAGCAACAAAATACACAAAAACAAATTGTGAAGACTTAAGGAAGAACATCTTAACTCATAGCTACGAACCTAACACTGCATACAGAAAACAGCATCCTCTGCACTTTAGTTTTCAGTTAGTTTGGCAAAATCCAAACAACAGGAGTTTTAAGTGACACTGCAAGTTGGCGCCAAAGAATAACTGAAAGGAAAGATGGAAAACCGCAGGTATTTTCTGTGGTGATAAAACAAGATTAAAAGAAAACTAAAGAGGAGAGGCTTGAAGACCACTAAAGATTCTAAGACTGGTTGGAAGGGATTACTCATTTAGAAGTAGTCTGAAGCAGTGGTTTGAAATACTTAGTATCTATGGAGGCATCTGTTCCAACCTTTGGAGGGTTAACTCAAACATTCTTCTGCAAGCTATACAAACTGAGTTCTGTGTTAGAAACCCCTAGACAACTATTTTGTACTAAACACTAAAAATTATAATACATCTGTTGAAGTTATAAAAAGTCCCGTAGCTCTTTAAAATATATAAATTTGCTTTGGGCATTATATTACTTAATACATTTTCCCAGTATCATACATGATTACGTGAAGTGCTTTGAAATGAAAGATGCTAGGTAAGTGCAAAACATTGCTGCAATACACTCAACTTAATTTGGACATGCTGTAGTAGGATGGCTCCTTTATTGAGACATCTGCTATGAAACCGGTTTGGCCAAATCACAGTCAGTGATAATGAGCACTCTTTAATCAAGACAGTATTAACATAAATTTTAACTTGTGTCAAGTAGCTTAACGGTAAATTGCTGAATGTTAAACAGACAAGGAATTTTACACTCTCATCTTTCAATAAGCAAGCTCTTGAGTAAACTGAAATGTACAGTTTCTTCAATGTGAAGTCAAAAAGAACTAGATACAACCAGAAAGAGATTAAGTCAAGTAATGCAAGACTTGAAATCATAAACTTCATTTTCAGTTTTAAACAGGTTCAGTTCTGGAATACTCTTCATCTTTGAACTAAATACAAAGATCTCTAACAAGAAAAGTACATCCAGATGTGCTTATAATTAGAAAGTAACAAAACGTATTTTAATTAATTTCTGACTTATATGACATTTCTGACTTATATGACATTTCTGACTTATATGACATTTCTGACTTATATGACATTTCTGACTTGGATGCTTAATCCTGAAGAGTTTTTACATTTCATATGGATAAGCATCAGTGAATTTCTGGCCTTTAGCACTGTAAAGATGGCTCTAAACAACGTACCCTTCCATGATAACCCCAGATTATGCGGTTTCATCTATTAGCCATTGATTTTTGCCAGTCTAATTAACACATCTGCTTACTGTTTGTCAGAGGGAAATATAAAACTTCTGTCATTCTGATGCAAACTACTAGGAACTAAAATACTGATGGTGAAGAGCCACCTCACTCTGATATCAAGCAGAAGCCTTTATTGCAAAAGCATAACATAGTGATATATACTGCTTTAGATATTAAAGGAAGAATATTAAAGGAAGGCAGATTCCCAAATCTAATATTAATAATATAATTGACTTGTCTGAATTTTTAATTAAACGGAGTTTTAAATTATTCCACGACATACTCAGTTAGCAAGTGTGTTAAGAGCAGGACAGAACTTACTACAGCGTTTCCTGGAACATGCAATTCCTAAGAAGAGGAAGGAGACAAAAAAAATCACAGGGAACACCTTAGTACCACAAATTATATGCTCTGCAGGAAAACATGAAAGTTTAGTTCTCGGGACCAGGACACTGGGGAAGTGGCAAAATAAAACAGTTGAAAAAATAAAGCAATTGTATTTAAGTTTGCATTTGGCACCCACGTAAGAAGAGACTGCTTTCTTAACTGCAGATGAAAAAAGCCAACCCCAGCAAGGTACTGGTTATCAAACCACATGCTTCTGTTCTCACCCACCTCTAAATGACAACAAGAAGGGATATATTTCAAGAATTGAAAGCTTCTTAGTGCTCCACACAGCAGCAGATGTTGAGACTGGCCTGTGTACTTCAAATGTGTACTTTGTGTACTTTGAAGGGAAGTGTCCTGCTACCTACAAGGAGGTATTGTGCCCAAGAGGTGGCTTAACATTTATTTCCTATTTCAGTGGAGCAATTAAACATAACATGTCCCTTCCCCAAAATACTAGGGTGAACGCTCTGACAGAAAAATAGGGTTCTTCATGTGACATAGACACAAAAGTTGTCTCTGAGCAGGTGGACAGAAGAAGAACTTACATCTAGTACTGTGCATGAACACATGCATGAAGTGGACATGGGTCCTAAACTACTACAAGAGCATAAGGAAAGGGCTAAAGTGATTGTTGCTAATGTCCCTGTCCCAGGTGTTTCATTTGCAAAGCTTAGAAAGACCATGACTTTCAACACAATAATGTTATTAACACTAAAATCCACAATTAAGTAGGACTTATTCCTTCCACTGTCACTTCATAATCAGACCAGCTCTGCCGAGAGTCACATTCTCCCCGTCCTACTCCTTCCATTCTTGACCTATGCAAGCTGAAATCTCAACAGGGGACATGAAGGCCAAAGTTTTCCACAGGTATAATTCTCAAAGCAACAGCCACCTTGAGAGGCAAAAAAAAAAAGAGAAAGTGTGCTGTTGCTGTGGAAACAGAGCACAAAAATACTCCTATTAGATCAAGCACCTCTTGGAGGATCAAGCACACTGCTGAACAGTTACTAGCACTTCCCCTAGCATGCAGGAAGAGTTAGGACAGGGAACACAGCCAGCCCAGATGTCTCCACCATCACCCAGATTTCAGGAGATCTGGGACAGCTTTTTCAAAAGTGAGTCCCTCACTATACATGGTGAGGAAAAGTACATTGTTTGTGAAAACAATTACTATCACATGAAGGTCCTGAACTGTGAAGAAGAAAAATTTGCACAGCTTGCTTAAATTATTGATAGATGTATTAATACAGAATCCAGGACATGGTGTTTAACAGAGAACTACAGAAATGCCTGGACCTGCCCTAGAAGTTTATAGGCTAATTCAAAAGCAACGCTGGTGAATAGTAAAGAAGAAAACTAATCTACATCCTAAGAGAGTTCTGTTCCTTGTTCCCTAAGAGACGAAAAGGAATAAATAGAATGTGATAATGTAATTAAAGACTACATGATAATTAACACACAAAAATGTCTGAATTAAGACCACATGAGCAAAATCAATATCAGACTACTTTAATTTTCAAGTAAACTGACTTCAAAATAATTCTTGTGTATAAGTCTATAGTTTTATTCCTCTCTCCATTCCCTTTGAGATCCCTTAACTGTGTAAACTGTTCATACCCTGAAATATGTGAACAGTATGAGACTGCAAGAGTTTAATACAAATCAGAGAGAACACTGTAGTTAAAAACAGTATTAATGAGAGCACCATATACACAAAAGCCAGTTCCAGATTTTCAGGAAGAAAGGAATTGTGAAGTGTCACATTAGAACTCCTCATACTATCAAAGATAAGGTGAAACCAGCAGAAATCAGTAGCTATTTGATACTTTAAACCACGGATTTTGCTAGGACATTTTAAACATCAGATACGGCACAGGATTCCAACAGGTTAGAAATTTGTTTAGTTTATCAATGCTACAATGCTACCAGACGTTAGTTCCCCCAACTCTGAATCTTCTACCCTTCCTTCTCATCCCACAAAACACCTCATATTAAAAGAAACTAGACACTGACAAGCTAGAAGAATGATTTATTTTACAAGGGTGTTGTGAAGCTTAATTCATGTTTGTAAAGCCCTTTGTATTGTGCCTTTCATCTATTGTGGGAACCTCACAGTATTATCAAGGTCTTTTCTACAGTAGAAAGGCTTTGCTAAAATAGCTATACTAGCAAATCTGCCTAGTCGAGACATGGTTTACACAGGCAAAAAAGGCATTTTGCCAGAACAGCTAATACCAGTTCTCTGAAAAAACAAGCTATACTGGCAGAAGCACATTTTTGGTGATATCTAATTGAATTCAGCATAGAATATTGTACATCAACTAATGGGGATTTCTGCAGAATCTTAACAAAACACAGTTATGCTGCCAAAACCTTGAAGGGTAGCTCTGACCAGCATATTTTGGAGACTGCAGATGAAGGATGTGTATTTATTATTTTCACAATACCAAGCCTCTGTGTTAATTTATTCATGTGATTGAGCCAGAAGCAACAGAGCCCTCTGTAAACAGAACCCTTTAGCAGCAAATACATTTGACTTTATTTTATACAAAACAATTGTTAGGTTATTTTTTTCCTTTAAGAAACAAGAAGCCTAAGGAATAAAGTCAATTAAGATAAAGCCTTGGTCAGATATATTCTGTCAAACAGAAAAGAGCAGAACACTAACAGCACTAGAACGCCAAGAAACTACTTACACAACTGCACAGAACACCGACTGTGGTACAAGAAACTAGTTCATGCAACAGTCATTTTTAATTGTGCTATTATTATTATTTTCTATTCAAGACCTCAGTTTTCTCACTCAAATTTAAAACAACATCAAATATCCAATTGCTATGTCTCCTAACAAATGTGGAGAGGCACCATCATGCCAGGTTCCCAAATGGCTACTTGCCATTTTTTTCTAGTCACGTTTAGCCTTATTCTGAGCTGCTTAGGGTGGTAGCCTGCAGCTACCAGCAGCAGCACATTTATGTTCTTCCTTTCAATGTTTCCGCATCTTGCTGGAAGTCTGTAGCAAATCTTATCACCTAAGGGCCTGCTTACACACGGAAAGGAAACTCATCTGTTTCACATCTCTGCAAGGCAAGGCTTTTCTCCAGCAGATACCTCTATTTATTTTAGAAGGGTGTTTCTCCATATCCATCTGCAGTAGCACACAATTTTGTAACCCCCACAGCACCAAAGTTATGCACAGTGTAAGGCTTCGGCCATGTTTCAAAGTTGTGGTGGGTTACAAATTGGCTAAACATTTTCCCACAGACTGATTTGGATGAGACATACCTGAATCTGGAATGGAGCCCAAAATCCAAAGACAGCCATTTCCGTAGTTAAGGGAAGTAAGCTACTTAACAATATGGAAAATTTGTCTTCCATATGAAAATTGTGGTTGTTCCTTTACAATACATACCTTCAGGCACAGTTAGATCTAATTCTAAACTTCATCTATACAGACAAAAGACGGTTCCATTACCAAAATTTAAGCAGGTGTATTCACTTGCTTTCCACTCAAAAGTAAAGCTAAATCTACTTGAAAGCAAAACTAAACATGAATCTCAATCTTCTCTGCTATTGAGGCAAATTAGAAAAAGACTAGCTACCATAAATTAATCAGTAACCTGTTATTTACTGACAGCACTGAAGAATACACAAACCACATTATCAGGACTACCTGATACGCTGTTTTGTTACACCTAAGAATTATTTATGTGACCTCTAAAATGACAAGCATAATAATAAGCAGTAATTTATAAGTGCTACATGTTCTCCGAGTCACTGATATACCTGCCTATACAGCATGAAAACCAGCACTGACCTAAAAACCAGACTTGACAGTTCTGGACTAGGCTTAAAAAGAACAAGATTCCAATGAGAGCCAAATTACATTAAATCTTTTTGCAGACTGCCTAAGCTATAGACCAAAGCTAGAGCACCAAAAGGCTGGGCTTTCACTCTTCCAGTTAAGAAGCACTTTCTTGTCATGAGAGCATTAAAAAAAAGACGGATCGTGTTTCCCTTTTCCACTAGCATACATTTTGCATGTAAGCAGCTGTTCCTAATCAATGAGTTAGATATTAACACTTCATACCACATGAAAATTTATACCACAGCCTTCTTTCAAAAACTAAAAAAACATTTCCCCACTAGCTCTGTGCCACAGGCCAGACAGCACTCAATTTGCTGTACCTACAGCATAGCAACAATGTACCCCTCCATCCGCCATTGGTACCACAAGATCAAAGACAGAATATGGCTATTAGATAGTAACTATATTTCTAGCTGGAAAAGTTCAGTCTTGCCTTTGGGATACTCATCAGGAAAATTTAAGGTTAATCACTTTAGAAGGCAACACTATCTTGCCCCTCTGTTTCTTCCCATTCTACTCACTTCTCTGGTTTAGCTCCTTCCCATTCCTTCTTAACTGTCATATCTCTTCAGCCTCTGATGATGCTGACTGATCCCTTCATTTCTTCCCAGGAACAGAGCTCACAGGGAAACTGCAGGGTTCCGTGCATGATCTTTCTCTATGTCCTAGGTCCTGCCTACACAAAACTGCTCCCTTCCTGAGTACATCCTGGCAGTGAAGTTTAGCTAAGGCATTTGTAGCAAAAAGAAAATATGTGGAGGCTGAGCACAGGCTTCCCAGTGGAAGGTCACCCACTCTGAAACATGCCTCCATCACTGACAAAGATATCCCACATTTATCATTATCAAGTTCAAGGACACTTCAAGGCCAACTTTGTTTCTCTTAAGCAAAAATGGAGGAAAAGGAATACACTCAGGCTGAAGCTTTTTTCCTCTTAGTTTTCTGGAATTTGTAATGCTCCAAGGTTTCTGCAGGGGTAGAAATGATACTTAAATGGTAGAAATAATAGTTACCTGTCATGATCAGCTGTTATGTTCTACACTGAAGCACAAAGCCACAAGCACAGAAGAAATGCAGTTTAATTATGAGGAGCTCCCTTCTACTCAGAGAGGCAGCTGAAGCATCCTGAACAGTGTGGGAAGACCAAGGCTCCATCTTTTCATCAAGCTCACACAAATAAGCTCAAGCTGTTGTTTTTGACCTTTGATGCCCTTCATGATTTGTGTCCTGAACCACTAAGATCAGGAAAAAGTCTAGGACAGGTTAAAGATTTAGCCAGTAAAGAGCATTTACATCTCAATGATGAACTTCCTAGTTCTAACAGAATGGAGATGCACTGACTTCCAGAACATGCTAGGGCTTATGTACTCAAACTTTATGGGGATGATGGGAGGAAGGATAAATACAGAAGAACAAAAGATTTAAATTTTTTTATATGTAGGTTTTGTAGCTCTCAAATCATCTGCATACATGAAACATACAATTAGATCTAACTGCAACTAAAGATATTTATTGTAAAGGAACGAAACAGTTTGGAAAAAAATACGTAGAATATGAAGAGATACTAATGTTGTACAAAGAGCTGTACAGTACGATCAAAATCCAGAATTTCTTGTATATTAAGCATGATTTTAAAAGTCAACCATAAACACATGAAAATTTTGCAGCAAAAAAAAGCAAATAGAAAAAGCAGAACTCTGGGAAATCAATCACCCTGTCTAGGAATCCATTTGGGCACACTATTTCTTTGAATGTAAAACACAGGCTTCATATGCAGCTGCACCTACTTCATACTTCACATTTTCATCATCTAACTATAAAGGCAGTACAACAGTCTCTGCTCACACACAAGGTATCTATGACAAACCACCAGTCCTAACTGAGCAAAATACATTACAGACACGTTTAGAAAACTAATTGCCTTTTGGCCTCTGAGAAACAGCACTGAAATTCCAATTTGTCCTCCCTGTAACATATGCCTGTATTTTAACATGACAAACATACTTGAATGCAGTTTTATCACTTATTTCACAAAAGAAAAGAGCAGTCCCTTTTCAGATGAAAATGGATCTGAAAAATGTTACCTTAGGACTGAACATGCCAGACACTTCAAATCCAGGTGCCTTTTGCAACAATATATTAACACTTTTAACACCCCTTTTCCACAAATATTTTATTCATAAACATTTCCTTCATAAGAAGTTTTTCTTGAAACAGCCGTAAAACAAACAGCTGAAGATCAAAATTGCACAATGTGTCACACTCCTCCCCACTTTCCAGAGCATGTGTCAGAGCCAGTCACACAGATATACAGAAGAGTACCTCTAAAACAGCAAACACATGATATGAAAATCTGTGATGTGATCTTATAACAGCCAATTCAAAATTATCTTTAGAGTCCTAAGATTTGAAAAGGTGAAAAAAAAAAAATCAGTGCTGGCTAAGTTTAATATAACAATCTGAATGGCTCTATTGTCTCTTTCCTCACGCTAAAGTTTGCTTTGTTGTTGTTTTCATCTTTCCTTTTAAAATAGCCTCCTGCAGCTCTAAACTAAAGATCTTCCTGAAGCTTCTATGTGACAGCTGCAGTATCTTAGCCATCTGTTTAATTTATATTTGCTAATGCAGCTCCTGCTGTTTTAAACTGACAGCTTTTTTCTCTCTTATTACCCCCCCACCCCCCTCAGGAAATCATTGCACTTGCCAAAGTTTCTCTGTAGTCTCAGATGTCAAATCAAGTCTGGTGACAAAAGGTAATGAACGAAGCTCCTAAGCACCTCCCTTTTGTTTTGTCAAAACTATGAAAATCTGTAAGGGGGTTTTATGTTATTTCTTTAAAGAACAATTATGAACAAAAATAAAGGAAGGAGTACAAAACCAAAGAGGGAGATAGTAAAGAGAAACCATACCCCCTTCCTCTCAACATGGCAATTCTGTGGAAGGTTGAGGCTGGAGAATCTCCAAGATACTCTCAGAAGCAGAATATTCATTCCACACCTATTTTCTAAAGCCATGATTCAACCTCTTCAGTCATCTATGCCCACCTACCAAGCTCAGGGTTTGGCTGACTATTGACTTCCCTCACTTGAAACCAACACACCTCCTAACTCTTCTGGAGTGCTCCGGATCTCAGAATTATTCACAAGTCAATGGGAAGTTAGGGAGCCTCAAGGCCCACGTGCTGCAATGCCAGTAGCTAGTGCCATCCTGTAAAGCCTCCTGCCGGAAGGTGCAGGGCCTGCACTCGGGCACAAACTGGCTCCTGAAACAGCAGCCAGACTTACACAGCAAGCACAGATGTTACTGTCCCTGTAACTCCCCTAGAGCATAACGGGAAGAGTAAAGAGTCTATCCCTGCTGCAAAGTGACATCAGATTTAACAGAAAACTTTGACATTTAACATAGATACCCATGTCCTGCTTAAAACTGTGTTAGCTGAATCACAGCGAACTCTGCAATACCCGTCTCAGAGCATGCAGCACTCCTATGTTACAAGGACTATGTTTCAGTGATGAGCCCAAGCTCAGAAACAGGCAGACATATCAAACACACGGAGCTGCTCCTAAACCAAACCCAGAAGTGTGACCACTCTTCCTTTCTAAATTCCCCCTTTCAAAACAACTTTATCAACTGGAGATGCACAGAAACATGAAATAGGCACCTCCCAAAGGGCTGGAAGATGCATGCTTTCTGGTGCCAGGAGCCAGCAGCAATGCATCGTTGAGGAAATACTTGGGAGACAAGAAGTCATAATCTTCTATTACCACTGTTCCCATAAGATAATGATGAGAAATTAAATCTGTTGTTCAGGCACTCTAGAGCTGACTCCAGCTCCTAACATCAAAGCAACTTGTAGGATGGAACTTGTGAGAGCTCTAGAGTTCCCTATCTTGTGCACAATCATCTGACCAAGCTCTGGAGGACACAATCACTCAAAGCAAAATGAACATTTCTGCTTTTGAAAGTACAGCAAGCTAGCGCCAAAAATAACTACTGGTGCACTCTGGAGAAGGTTACTGCTTCATCGACAAAAAGTCAATCTTTGAAGAGCATATTGGACAAAACAGAAAAGCTAGAAAGAATAACCTAGAATAACCTTAGACCTAATAGCTACACCATACATGAGAACATTTCATCCTTTCCTACCCCCCTACCCAGGAGATTTTGTCCAAGAGCCAGACAAGTCAACACTTAACTTTCATTCTGTATCTGAGTCTTTCTACCTGTGAATATATGTAGATGTTGATGTATTTCACTATAGTACTATTCTACAACGCTATAGGCTAAATACCCAGCACAGATTCTAACGCTTTTATAACTCAGTGCTAATACCAAGGGAAAAAAAAATCATCTCAATGAGAGTCGCTACTCAGCTTCAGTTGATTACTTGTACTTTATGGCATTTCATAAGTAACACAATCAAGGAGGCATAAAGTATCAAATAGTAATCATGTAGATATATATATATTAATGTCTCAAGTCACCAAAGACTTGTTTCTTACGAGTTTCATCAACATACGGAACCAAAGACCCACAAAATATGAATTCCAGCCCCCATGTCTCTGTCTACCATGCTACCCAGGCCAAAATTATCCCTTACATGAATTCTTCCTTACCTCAAGAAGTGCATGTGCAACCTCAGAAAGGGGTGTGTTGTACCAGATGCAGACTGAGCAAAAACACCATGAACTTGGGGAGAGAAGTAGTTTTGTATAAATACGTGTACCTGATAGTGTAAGGCAGTAATATTTACCAAACTGCAAATGTTCTCCAGCTAGGCAGGATGTACTGAACATTCACTTCAGCACCTGAACTGCTGCAGTTTTCAACTCAGGAAATTACAGGAGTGCTGATTTCAGTGATTCCTTCAGTCAGGAACAGGAATAACTGAACTGACTAAAAACTAACCAAAGCTGCAAATAAAACACAAATATTAAAGAAGAACTGTAAGTTAGGCATACTGGTCCTATTTTTTTCAGCCAAACTTTTTTGTTTTCCTCCTTCTTCCTGGGTTAATGAGAATTATCAAGTGTTACTTTGACCAGCCTCTGGTTACAAGCTCCTGAAGGAAAGAGGAAGCTCTTTCCATTACACATTATTGTACCTGTTCAGCAGAAAGGTTAAATGAAGGACTAGGAAGACCACAGAACTACAGCTGAAATGAGAAAACCAGTGCACAGCAAGGTGTTCTCCTAGGTGAGCAAAGATGTCTCACACAATACAACTGAAGACCCAGGATAACAAATGTTGCAAAACCAGGTATAGGAAACAAAAACTTCAGTGTAAGATGGCAGCAGATTTTACAACTAACAAATTGGGTTGATTTCTTCTCCATAGACTACCACAGCCCAAGGACAGAAACAATACTTTTCTACCCCTTAGAGGCAAACACAAGTAAATATCAGCATTGCTTCCTGTGGCAGATAAGTGTTGTATTCATGCACACCTCCTTTCGGACACTTTTTCACAATTTGACAACATAACATATAAGGGGCGAAAACCTGAC
>WKFP01014124.1:474520-512959 GCA_011057875.1 Pterocles orientalis | reverse complement strand
ACAGCACTAAGCTATATGCCACAAAGGTCCATCAGTGTAAATAATGCAAAAACAAAGGGTTTGGGGATTTTTTTGTCAGAGTGGGGGAAGGTGGAAAGAACACATCCTAACCTATCTTATCTTCCCACTAAGTTAGCATCTTAGCAGCTTATCTATAATGAACCTGTTTCTTAAGAAGAAACTGATTTCATTTAATTCTGTATAATTCTGCAAATAAGAGGACAGTATTTAGAACAGATGGCACAATCTACTTCAGGCTTTCTGCTACAACTGCTCCCACAGTTTCTAAACCACTTTCCAGTTTTACACACAATGATTCACAGAATGCTAGAGATTGGAAGGGACCTTGAAAGATCATCTAGTCCAATCCCCCTGCCGGAGCAGGAACACCTAGATCAGATCGCACAGGAACACATCCAGGCGGGCTTTGAATGTCTCCAGAGAAGGAGACTCCACAACCTCTCTGGGCAGCCTGTTCCAGTGCTCCAGCTGGTACAAAAGAGAAACTTCCTGTTCAGTGGGGAGAAGCGAAAAGAAAATCAAAACACTTTTCAAGATGCTAGCTGACCTAAATGTTGCAGAAGAACCATAAATTACATATTTTTATGCACCCCCACTTCCCAAGATACCAAAATAATGGAAGAACCAGCTGAGGTACCAAGGCAGATGTGACCAAAGAGGCCTCGGGCACTGACAAATAAGTAACTTCTGCAGTTTTCAAGGCAACACAAGTTCCCAGCTGCTGGCTTCTCTTCCCCAGTGTAAGAAGATGTAATATGAATTCAGTTTGCAGTATGATGCCATATTTTGGCTGGAAGGCATAAGAGACCTGAATTTAACAATGTGTTAAATTGGAGTGTAGCACCTGTGTCTTACTACCAGCCTGCTTGATTTCCCCAGGGCCAGAGATGTGCCTGCCACCTGGAGATGGGCAGTGCAGGCTGACTTACTCATCCTAGGCAGAACTAGCTGGGCACAAGGTCCTGAACCTGACCGCAGATCCTAAGCACTGTGATAGTGGTGGGGAGGGAAAGCACCCTTTTAATGCTATGAGATGCTTCAGAGAAAAGAGCAAGTCCCTGGAAGAAAATATTTAACATAATTTACAAGCATCTCTCACATTATCTCCCGCCACTTGTCAGTGCTGATATAAGAAAGGTGGGCATACACTGTAATTCAGGCAACTGCTTCAAGTAACTGCATCACATGCAGAAGCATCAACACTTACTACAAAAGGACATGTTAGGGAAGCTTGTGTCTCCTACAAAATGCTTTAAAACAACACTCTCTCAGCAGCATGGACTCTAATCAAACACGCACATCCTCTCAAGGTATCTTACTGACAAATACACGTAATATGATGTGTAATGAAAGTCTTGCTTCCCAAAAAAACAAAATCTCAAAGCTGATTTTACCAGAGGAAAAAAAAGAGGTTGAAGCTCTCACTAATGGCTTTGTAAGTGTTTGATTTCTAATGCTAAAAGCTCCCTGCACTTGGGTTATGAATTTCTAAGGGAGAAATTACGAAACAAAGGTATGTTACACATATTGTCTCACAGACACGTTAACTTCTGCCTCTTCTGTGAACCTAATTTGTACATTGCAGTGCTCTGCATTTCAAAATTTCATCATCTTCTGGAGTGTCAAGAAAGAAGACATTGCTGAAAACATCTCATATTTTCTATGTTGCCTTTGTGTTCACTGCTTCCCCACACAAACAAAAAAAAAATGAAGTACCAAAACAATCCTGTCCTGCTGTCTTTTCTCTCTGACCTCCAGGTAAATACTCCAAGGAAATATTCTGTGTCTGCTTGGAAAAAATCTACTGTATTCCCACCCCCTCAAACCATTCCTCTGTAAAACAGTTAATCTTAAAAATATAACACTGTCATCTTCCTTTTGCAGGTTTCTGCCATTGCTGTCACTATGGAAACAATCAGACCATCAAATATGTCAGTAAGCATGATTTATAAAACATGAAAGTGCCAAAGGTATAGACTCTACATAAAAACAATCAAGATAAAATTAGCTTGTTAGCATGGAGACATCGGCTTTAAAGGATTTTCAAGTTCAAATGAATTCCTAGGGCAATGCTGTAGCGAGCTATGGCCAAAGAGAGAGCTGCCAGTGCAGCATCATGCATGAAGTCACACAGCCAAAGGCTGCAACTATCTGCCAGGACAAAGTGTTGTAATCATCCCTTTTCCATCCATTTAAAACACAAAAAACAGACAGTAAAGTCAGAATATCTCCAAAACACTACACCAACATAAGAAATATTATAAGACCTACAGAAGTTTATTTCTTTAAGATTTAGAAATAAATTAAGGAAGGCCCTTGCAGCTTGCATTGCCTGTACCTCAATAGCACATTCAGTCATTTTCCCCTCTGTTCATCATCTTCATTCACATCTACATCAGAAGCGGTGTCAGAGCCAATTATTCTTAGCTTTCCAACCAAAGAAAGATCTAAAGCAATTCTTAGAGAAACATCAGCTATAGAGCTTGGTTGGACAGCTATCTGTTGTGTTGTGGCTTCGGTAATGCAAAAGCAGAGTGCTTATTATCGCTGTAACACAGAGTTCATCCAAGCCCTGTATGTGCAAAAGAAGCAGTTCTTCCCTGCTCCCAAAGCTCACCACATACTTCACTTTGACATGTTGACTCAATTATAGCACACAGGAGCCTCCAGGGAACAAACACAGCTTTTTGAGACAACTCCCTCTCCACCACACACGTTCTCTCTGTGCTTTTTTAGAAGCTCATTTCAGGGAATGCTTTGCCTTTCATCATCCTATTATTCTCTCTTTCTCTCCCCTCACTACATTACTGTGACATACCCAACCCCTTCATGTTGCTGCTTTTCCTCACCTGAACTGGCTTAGAAAGGAAGCCACTATTCCACCTTAATGCAGCTACTGAAGTTACAATGCACATAGCAAAAGCAAGAGGGACCTCCTTCTTATGCCAATTTTTGTTTTCCACAAAAAAACATCTTACAGGAACAGAAGGTGAATTTTGATGCACCGTTTCCCTAGTAGTTAATGATAATATTAGTTCACAATATCAGGAAACTGTATGACAGTTCAGTAGACAATTCAGAGCTGGTGTTTATATCTTGCTCAAATACTGGACAATTTGAAACAAGCCATTCCACCCCTTTTCAAAAGTTTCAAGAAATCCTAAATTAAAATATTCATGGAAATAATCAGGCTTTTGAAACTGACTCACACATTATATCACAGGAGTTTATATCCTCTTCTACACAGCTTTTTTCCCCCCTCTTTTCCATCAGTCATGCATGCCCAGTCCCACTGATTCCCTGTTTCATCTCAGAATTAATAACAAGCACGGCCATGAGTTCCACAAACAAATCTGGCCATCATAATAAGCACCTTGTGTTAGCAGTTTAGGTTTGTTTCTGCTCAACTCTTCTGAATAACTCTTTGTTTTTGCATAGATGAAGAAATATTTTAAAAAGAGGTTTTAAATTACCTGTGCTAAAGTATTTACTACTTCCAAAATATATTACTTCGAATTTGTCCTATCTTCAAAAAAGCCCCAAACTTTTAAACTTAGAATCATACTTATATGGTATTGTGCTACTTCTTATTTATATATGCACGTCTCTGCCCCTCTCTTTCTCTTGTATCCCTTCCTGCCCTTTAAAGGGACTACAAAACATTGCACTTTGAAGTCCAGGTAAAAATATGGTATCTACACAGTATTTTCAGTATTATCATTATGCATTTGTTCTGCTTTAGGCCCAGCTGACAACAAGCACCACCCAGCCACTTGCTCATCTCTGCCTGCCCCCAGTGGGATGGGGAGAAGAAAACAATGAAAGGCCCGTGGGTCAAGACAAGGACATGGAGGGATCACTCACCAACTATGGTCATGGGCAAAACAGACTCAACTTGGGGGGGAAAAAAAAAAATCAATTTAATTTGTTACCAATCAGAGTAGGATAATGTAAAAGAATGAATGCTCCCTGAGTGGCACAGAAGGACAAGGGATGCAGGTTGCAGTCAGTCCATCACACGTTGTTTCTGCCGCTCCTTCTTCCTCAGGAGAGAACTCCTCATGCTTTTCCCCTGCTCCATGCTCTTCCCCTGCTCCAGTGTGAGGTTCCTCCTATGGGGGACAGTCCTCCATGAACTTTCCCGATGTGAGTCCTTCCCATGGGCTGCAGTTCTTCACTAACTGCTCCAGTGTGGGTCCTTTCCACACAGCACAGTCTCAGCAACAGACTGCTCCAGCACGAGCTTCCACTGAGTCTCAGCCTCCTTTGGGTGCAGTCACCAGCTCTGTTGTGGGGTCCTCCAGGGGCTGCAGGTGGATCTCTGCTCCATCATTACCCTCCATGGCTGCAGGGGCACAGCTGCCGACTCACCACAGGCTGAGGAGAATCTCTGCTCTGGCACCTCCTCACCCTCCTCCTTCACTGACCTTAGTGTCTGCATAGTTGTTTCTCTCACATCCCACTCCCCTCTCTGCTGCCAGCTCCTTGAAGATTTTTTCCCCTCTTAACTATGTTCTCACAGAGGCAGATCCACTGCTGCTGACTGGCTTGCCCTTGGCCAGAAGCAGGTCCGACTTGGAGCCAAGGAAGCTTCCATCAGCTTCTCACCAGAGCCACCCCTGTAGTTGACCTCTCCCCCTGCTAGCAAAACCTTGCCCACACAAACCTAATACAGCATTTCAAGAGACTATAGTACAAGTCTGAAACCATAATTATAACAGGCTACTCTAATCAGGCTGATGCTAATGACAATGTGATCTCTAGTAAAGACTGCTGTTAGGACTCTGAACAACTACCAAAGTCAGCGCCAGAATACTGAGCTGAGAAAATCTGCCTTGTAAACATTACAAACTTTTGCATTTAGTATATGACTTCTGCCAGATCAATTATGCCACTGAGAATAATGGGGGAGATGATTAGCAAAACTCCTTGACATACATGGAGGAAGCTTTTATTCTTTGGGCACTTGGAAAGGAAGTTAAAGGAACAGAAAACTCAGGTTAACTTACTTCTGAATAAGAAGTACGTACTGATTTAAAGTACTTGAGTTTACTACATACTAACTTCGTACCTTTAAAAAGTTAATTTCACCTTTTCTCAATGCATACATGCAAAAGCAAGTCTTTATCAGTCAACATGGTGAAACCCTCCCACCCTCCATACACCTTCACAAAACAAAGTGCAAGGCAGAACTATTTCAAATGAAAACATCTATGATGGTGGATGTGTCAAAAATTAAAATTGATTTTACCAGACACTGAAATGAGTACTTTGTATCAATGGAGAAAAGGATCCCGCAAGGGTCACTATATCTCTGTAAATATAATTCCGTATAGCCTTGAGATTTATAACTTTCAACCCCATTACTTGGATACAACTTTCAATGATCCTCTTAGCAGGAAGGATCTTAGAAAGAATGGAACACTAAACTTCTCCAACTTATGGAAGGAAGACCTGGGCAACTGGGGACAAGGTTAATTTTACCAGCCATCTCAGCAGAAATACTCAGTGCAGGAAAGATGTCCCTGAAGTCTGATATATCATGTATGTAAGCAGTCAGAAATATTCGTTTCTTAAGGTGACCAGAAGTAGAGCCACAGTTAATCATCTAACACGGTATTTGCACATTTAACCAAACATATTTGAAATCCTTCAAGTCAGCCAACAGGCACTAAAGGCTGAAGAAACCAAGCATATCTGGATCTCTGCAAGATAAAAGATTGATATTAGAGAACTGAGAAGTTTCACCGGCAGGTGTCAACATAGCAAATCAGTACTATTGTAGAAAAAAAGGAGTTTCATTATCTGTGATTCCACTGAAGACAACAGGAAGTTTTTATGGGTCTTGCTTATCAAAGGTCATGCAAAGGAAGCAAATATAGAACAGAAGAGAAGAAGGTAATCCTGTTTAATAGAAAAATGTACCTGGAGTCCGAAACACGTACACATTTAATCTTCTCAGGCTGTTCTTGCTTAGTATATCCAGAAAATAAAATTGTTTCCATTATCTCTTCTCTCTTTGCTTATCTGATCAGTGAACTAAATATCACCTTCTTACTCTGGGTTCTAGGAGTTTCGTTTTAGTAGATTAATGACAATGTGTTGTGGTTTATAAAACCTCGGGGACAGTTTTTCTAAACACCTGGTGGGCTGAGGGAGGGACCGGGAGGGCTTCACTCACCACTTAGGGTCACGGGCAAGAAACCTACAGGACTCATGAAGAACAATAAAACAACTGAATTTATTAACTATTTACAACAAGTAGCAGGATATTGAAAGAGAAAAACCACATCTTACAAAAAGGCGCTTCTCCCCCACCCCTCCCTTCTTTCCAAAGCCCAAAGGCTTTGTTCTGTACCTTCTCCCCCCTCAGTGGCACATGCGGGCAGGGAATGTGGGGGGGTGTAGTCAGTCTGCCGCTCCTTTCTCCTCACAGTCTCTCCCAGCTGCCACGTGGAGTTTCCAATGGGGCTTCAGTCCCCCGACGACTCCCCTGACTCCAGTGTGGGGCTTCCAGTTCTCTTCCGTGGTTCCGACTCAGGACCTGCATGGTCATCTCTCTGAAAATCTTGCTTCTCTTCTCCGCTTCAGGTCTTCATCGGCCCCCAGGAAAACTGACTCTCGGGCGAGCCATGGCAGAGGCTTGGGCTACAGCAGGTCGGTTCGCAGAGGCCAAGCAGGAGGCTGGACGGCCAGACCGGCCCGCCCAAGCCAGGCCCTGCCCGGAGCCGCACCAACCCATTCTTCTGTCCCCCCTCTTAAATGTGTTATTTGCAGAGGTGCCGATGGGCTCAGCCCTGGCCTGGGGCGGGTCCACTCTCAACATGGGACACTGGCTACGGGATAGGGCCCTTCCCCCCCCCTCCCAGTTACCAACCTTGTTAAGAGTCATTTAAAAAAGGAGCCACCACTGTAACCCCTCCCTTGCCGCCAGCAGCAGAGTGGAAGCTAGGGGAACTCTTAGCAGTTGCTTAAGGAGCCATTACACCCCTCCCTGCTACCACACAAAACCCACCCCACAAAACCATAACACAATGGAAAAGCCACAACACTGGGTAGCAAACACTTGCTATTTTCCCTGCCTTTCATATATTTTCAAACAGCACTCTGAAGTAGAAGATACTTTTCATACAATACCCAAAGTTCACAGGTACAAACCACTGATATAAAGGAGGGAATAAGGCATGAAGCATAACCAAGCCACAAATGTGGGCTAGTCAGTACCAACTATACCTACAGCAGACTGAACTTGCTCCAGATATTCTGATACTCTAAAACAGAGCACCAACAAGGCAAATAAGAAGATTTATTTATTTTGGAAAACAACAGTGATTTTCAGTCACGTAACAGTCATCTTCAAAGAAAATAAACAAAATCCAAAGCATCTTACTGATTCTGCGCTACTTGGGAGCTGGCATTTAACACTGCCTATGGCCAAACACAGCTCTATCAAAACTCAGCTGGCTCTCCAAAGGAATCACACACCACCAGAACAACAGTCAAAATCAGCATGTAAACCCAAGTGCCCTTTCTACATGGTACAGCCAGCTACTTCAAATATCCCTTCACTTTAACGTAAGAGGAAAAGGCAACTTGTTTGGCGAAAATGAACAAGTAGCTAAAAAAGATAGGATAAAATGTAATTTATTTATTGCTCAGTAAGTACATCAATCCAATGAATGAACTGAATTGATGACATTTGTGCCCCTTTTCTCCAGCATAAACAAAGTAGTTAACCTTCTGAGAGAACAGAACCTCTAAATCCAAATGAAGTTTGCCATCCATGCAAAGAAGGAATAAGAAGACAATCACATTACATATATTTGTCACATTTTTAATGCAATTCTGGAAACTGGAGATGTTCAGCAATAAGCACAGCATAAGAATTTAGGCAGAAAAAAATGAAACACCTGAAAGCATGACTGGTGGCAAGGAGCTATCCCCAGGAACAACTAAACAAGGATGGCCCTTCTCAGCCATTTTTCAGACTCAACACACATTCAAAGCTTCTACTTTGTGGAATCTCTCCTGCTCTTTTCTTGTTCATGGGAAATTTCACCTCTGCCAGACAACTCAAAGGAAACTGAACTGCAAATTCCATTAACTTGAACTCTGAGACAGCAATTCGGCTACTGTGAGTCACTGACAGCTGGGAAAATTCCTGCCAACTTGGGAGAGACACCAAATTCAGTGCAATATCCACCCCTGCACACTCTAGTCCACAAAACCCAGTGAACCTGAAAGGAACCAGAAGGGTGCTACTTCTTACTGGAGAGGGAGATGTCAGTCTGCTTGAAAAAAACCCTCAGCAGGAAGGGTCTGCTTCAGGCAGCTGCTGATAATACAGCCCCATGTGCCCAGAGCTCTTCAGCAGAGGAGTACTTCATGTTCAAATCTGTTGTTTCTAACACAATGGTCTGAAACTTTGCCCTGTGTCTGAATTTCTCATTTGAGTGAAGATCTGAAAAAGAGGCTTAGAAGGTTTTCCTGCAGTAAACTCACTATGTAATCGCTTCCAAACCATCAGTTCTCTGGGTATGGAAAATGAAGAGCAACATATAGTACAGTAATATAAGGACTCCAAAAATCCCTCTACAGATTCCACATGTATCAAACAAGGTTTTCAAGCCTTCCTCCATCATGAATTGGAGCACAAAGAAATGGATACAACAGAACATCAGGGGTGAGCAATCAGCTTTTTTTGATACCTAAAATTGCACTGCTAAATCCAACAATATTCCAAACGAAGAAATATTTTGTATCTCTGGTCTCATCAGGCTGTCTGATTAACAAATCTGACTTGTGCAATATATACTGCTTTTGGTAGCTGCATGAAGTCATATGTCTACATCTCAGCCAATTACATGAATATGACAGAAGGCATACAGTAACTAATCTAATGAGTGAGAAGAATGAGTGAGAGAAGTTACAAGAGGAGAGAAGCAACTTGATTCAGATCCCTAAAACTCCATCTTTTATAAAAGTTATCACATTTGGAAAGTTAAGGGCTTTTGAGGGATTTGGGTTTTTTGGTTTATTTTTTCTTTTTAAGGAATCCACGCCTTCTAGAGGACAACCACGAAAACACAAGTATCCTCACTAACTGCCCTAACGCTTTTCAACATGTAAGCTTTGCTTGCTTTTAGGGACTTGTCTATAACAGCAAGTTTTAGATAAAGAAACACAAATGCTGTTTCCAACTCAGTTGTACCACTGAGTCTCGTATGATTTCCATCATCCACCAGCGCTCCTTGTTGACTGGTGAGGTTCCAGAAGACTGGAGGCTTGCCAACGTGACTCCCATTTACAAGAAAGGTTGTAAGGAGGATCCGGGGAACTACAGGCCTGTTAGCCTGACCTTGGTTCCAGGGAAGGTTATGGAACAGATTGTCTTGAGGGAGATCATGCAGCATGTGCAGGATGACCGGGGGATCAGGCCCAGCCAGCATGGTTTCATGAAGTGCGGGTCCTGTTTGACCAACCTGATCTCCTTTTATGATCTAGTGACCCATCTGTTGGGATGAGGGAAAGGCTGTTGATGTGGTCTACCTAGACTTCAGCAAAGCCTTTGACACTGTCTCCCACAGTATTCTCATGCAGAAGCTGGCAGCCCGTGGCTTGGATGGGTACACTCTTCGCTGGGTAAGGAGCTGGATGGAGGGCCAGGCTCAGAGAGTGGTGGTGAATGGAGTTAAATCCAGCTGGCGACTGGTCATGAGTGGTGTTCCCCAGGGGTCGGTGCTGGGGCCTGTCCTCTTCAGTATCTTTATTGATGACCTGGATGAGGGCATTGAGTGCACCCTCAGTAAGTTCGCAGATGACACCAAATTGGCTGGGAGTGTGGATCTGCCTGAGGGTAGCGAGGCCCTACAGAGGGATCTGGACAGGCTGGAGAGCTGGGCTGAAGCCAATGGAATGAGGTTCAACAAGACCAAATGCCGGTCCTGCACTTCGGCTACAACAACCCCGGTCGACACTACAGGCTTGGGGCGGAGTGGCTGGAAGACTGCGTAGAGGAAATGGACCTGGGGGTATTGATTGATGCTCGGCTGAACTTGAGCAGACAGTGTGCCCGGGTGGCCAAGAAGGCCAATGGCATCCTGGCTTGCATCAAAAACAGCGTTACTAGCAGGAACAGGGAGGTAATTGTCCCCCTGTACTCGCCACTTGTGAGGCCACACCTCGAGTACTATGTTCACTTTTGGGCCTCTCACTGCAAAAAAGACATTGAGGCCCTGGAGCGTGTTCAGGGGAGGGCTACGAAGCTGGTGAGGTGTCTGGAGCACAGGCCTTATGAGGAGCAGCTGAGGGAGCTGGGATTGTTCAGCCTGGAGAAGAGGAGGCTCAGGGGAGACCTTATTGCTCTCTACAACTTCCTGAAGGGAGGTTGTGGTGAGCTAGGGGTTAGCCTTTTCTCTCGTGTAGACAGTGATAGAACTAGAGGCAATGGTTTCAAATTGCACCAGGGGAGATTCAGGCTGGACGTTAGGAAATATTACTTCTCGGGAAGGGTGGTCAGGCACTGGAATGCACTGCCCAGGGAGGTGTTGGAGTCACCGACCATGGGGGTGTTCAAGAAACGTCTGGATGTTGTGTTGAGGGATATGATTTAGTTGGGAAGTATTGGATATGGTTGGACTGGATGATCTTCTAGGTCTTTTTCAACCTTATAATTCTGTGATTTAGCTGCTAATAGTAAAAAGACCAAATACGTTTAGCCTCAAGGGTATGTGGTAATTGCTGAAGTAAACCTTATTGGAAATTATTATTCTCTACAACCCCCCAGGTACAGGGGTTAACTCTTTATAGTTATTTAATAAAATTACAACCTCATAACTGTAACTTTTTCCAGGCCAGACCCTCACATCTACCTGCCACCTCTTGCTATTAAGCTTGCTCCTTGCTTGCTTGCAAATCTTTCTGCAATTTTTTGTAGAAATCTTTCTACAATCTTTCTGTATTCCTCATGATTGCTCCTCACCACTTCCTAATACAAGAACACGATAAACACAACTGGAAACTCTCAATTCATATTGTTGTGCCAAATGTCAGCCAGGGACACACTTCCAACACACGGAACTAGTTTTTGAGCTATATGCAGTAGACCACTTATTTTAGTGTCCCTCTTTTAAGAGATTATGTGTTCTTCCCAGAAAGGTTTTTCTCATAGATACCACAGAGCAAGAGAACCACAGAACAAGATCTTGCTCTACCAGACATATTTATCTATCCACAAAACCAGGAAAAGAATCTTGCTTTGCTTTTCATGATTTCAAAGATATACCTTGAAATTCAGTAGACACCTTTGAAACGACCAAAGTTCAAAAATAACCTGAAACCCAGGCAAACAAAAACCAAAACAAATTTTAAAAGGAAACTAAAAAGTGTAATACTTTTTGGATACCAAACTCTATGAAATATTCCTATAAGGTTGGATACAATAGTGGCATGTTAATATGGACTTCTATTATCGATAGACAAATCTTCTGAGAAAAGATGAAGAAGCTCCAGATCAGATCAATAGCAATGAGCATTGTGAAAACATTCTTAATTTTTAAAACAAGTGGATTAAAACAAAAAAAATCCAAACTGCAATTAGAGAATGAGAGTTCTTCCAGCCTCTTTCCTTTTAACAAATGCTCATATCTCTTCTAGTAAGTGTTTAACAGCTTCTTACAAGACAGGCAATACTTAATTCATTCTTTTTAGGTAATTAATAATTATTTTATTAAATATATATAAAATAATCACATTTCTCTTAATATCATGGAATCGTAGAACTGTTAGGGTTGGAAGGGACCTTCGAGATCATCTAGTTCCAACTCCCTGCCATGGGCAGGGACACCTTCCACTAGACCAGGTTGCTCAAAGCCTCATCCAGCCTGGCCTTGAACACCTCCAGTGACGGGGTATCCACAACTTTTTTCCAGGCAACCTGTTCCAGTGCCTCACACCCTCACAGTAAAGAATTTCTTCCTAATATCTCACCTAAATCCCTTCCCCCTCGTCCTATCCCAAACCCCACCAATCAAGAGTGCCGCCCCATCTCTCCTGTAGCCCCCTTCAGGTACTGGAAGGCTGCTAGAAGGTCTCCCTGGAGCCCTTTCTTCTCAAGGCTGAACAACCCCAACTCTCTCAGCCTGTCCCCATATGGGAGGTGCTCCAGCTCTCTGATTATTTTTGTGGCCCTCCTCTGAACTTGCTCTAACAAGCCCATGTCTTTCTTGTGCTGAGGACTCCAGGGCTGGATGAAGGTCTCCAGGTAGGGTCTCACAAGAGCAGAGCAGATGGAGAGGATCACCTCCTTTGACCTGCTGCTAATGCTTCTCTTGATGCAGCCCAGACACGGTTGGCCTTCTGGGCTGCAAGCGCACACTGCCAGATCATGCTAAGCTTCTCATCAAACAACATCCTGAAGTCCTTCTCCTCAGAGCTGCTCTCAATCCATTCTCCTCCCAACCTGTATTTGTGCTTGGGATTGCCTGGACCCAAGTGCAGGACCTTGCACTTGGCCTTGCTGAACTTCATGAGGTTTGCATTGGCCCACCTCTCAAGCCTGTCAAGGTCCCTCTGGACGGCATCCGTTCCCTCCAGCATGTCCACCACACCACACAACCTGGTGTTGTCCGCAGACTTACTGAGGGTACACTCAATCCCATGTCCATGTCTCCAACAAAGATGTTACACAACACCAGTCCCAATATCAACCCTGAGGAACAGCACTCTCCACTTGTCTCCACTTGGATATCAAGCCATTGACTGGAACTCTTTGAATGTGACCATCCAGCCAATTCCTTGTCCACTAAGTAGTCCATCCATCAAATCCATGTCTCTCCAATTTAGAGACACGATACAATGATATCTCTATTAAAACTTTACTACAGGAAAAATTAAGCAAAAAATAACAGTAACTGACAAAATTTAAACCTATGTATCTCAGTATGTTCAAGTTGTATCAAGTATAAAAGTACAGCTTTCTAACGGAATAAACAATATTGGCTTTTAATGTTGAACATTCCATGGTATTTTTCTTCATAAAGTCAAGGTATTGACTTTAATACTCTCTGGTATATAAAAATGTGTTTTTAGGCTACTAGTTGGAAGTTTCTAGAATGTTCTACCGAGCACTCTCTTTGGTTCCTAAAATATTAACCTAATGACTCTAATGCAGAATGGTTTTACAGGTAGAAGTAGATAACACCAGTATTTACAAATACAGAACATGTATAAGGAAAATTTTCTGCAGAAGACCAATACACACGTTAACATCTGACAGCATGAAGATGCTCCTGAAGAATGATATTCAAACCGTACGCATGACATCCCCATTTCTGATGGTTAATGCAGTCTCATGGAAAATAGACCAATATAGACTTTCCAGTATCACACATTCACTTTAATCTACCTTTCCTTAAAGTACTAATGTTCTCCTATAAACCATTAAACTTATCGCCCATCCTTCTGGATTTGATAAAAGCCTGTTTTCTTTTTCTTTCAGTTAATGCTCAGGTACCTCAGCTACTTTCAGAAGACAGCTGATGTGATAGACGTTACAACTGATGAAGAATTCACACAATAGGTAGTCAAGTATTCCTCTCATTTCATCCCTTCCCATGGCAGTCATTGGGTAGGAATTGTATTCTTACTACTGTTTATTTTTAGGGTCCCAGAGATTTCTCTAGCTCTAAATTTAGATCTGTTCAAGAGATGAAACATGCCTACCTTTCAGCTTCTTTGATCTGCAGTGCTGCAGAATGCTATACAATCTACACGAAACCAGAATTTAACAGTGCTTTGATGGCTGACACAATTTTATGAGCTGGTAGATTAGATTTTCTTCATTGCAAATCTAGATAAACTTTAAGGTGACAGGTTTGGTGAGTCTGAATTTATCAGTTCCTCTGAATGTAGATCTACATCAAAGAGCAGCACCTTTGTTCAGAAGCCAGCATACAGAGCAAAGCCAACACTGCCTGGCTCACAAGCACAACATTCAGATAGGGGCAGAGAGGGAGGTAAAGATCAGTCTGGATTAGAAATACGTAGGAAAGAAAAGATCAGAGTACTTTATTTTATACAAGTATGAAGATCATTGCAGAGAACTGAGCAAACATTCACTTTGTTCTAAAAACTAAAAACTGTTTAACAAGACTGTACACACACTATTATGCCTCCTTAAAAAAAGTGAAATTGAAGACAATATTTCTTAATCACTGAAACTGATCCCCAATTATATAAAAGGAAAAGCACGAAGGGGAAAAACATGCTAAGAACCTCCTGGCTTGTTTTAAGAGCTGACAGTCGACCAGAGAGTTGCAGCTTCCATGACTGTAAGTGTCCCCGCACCAAGAACTTGGTTTTAAATTTCACATGAAGACCGTTCTTCATAACAAAAATCTTAAAACACCCTCTCAGATTAAGCCCTTGATACTGAAGCCAGACAAAGTCCTTGATACTGGAGCTCAGATAGCGGCTTTGCATGGTACAGATTGCACATAGAGATTATTCACAGAAATGCAATATAGCATCTGCTTTCTCTTAGTGCTGTTTGAAAACTAAGGTTTAGGGGTTTTTGTTTTACACAGGAAAACACCAAAACTGGTACAGTTCACAAATTATTTTAAAAATCTCCTTAAACGAATCTGAAGGGCCGCCTTCCAGCTAACAGGATTGAGCTAGCAAACCACATCCAGCAACTCTGGCAGAAGCTCCACCTGACTCCTCTTCCATTGACTTCCTTTGCCACACCAGAGCCTAGTAGGAACCTGACATCTGTCCAGAAGAGAGGCCACTGACAGCACCTGAACATCTTTTACTATTTACCCTATTGCACAAGCCAAACAGAGCAACTTAGACAGGCTCCCCATCCTCTCAGATGCAGTCAAACCGACTTTCTGGCTGCAACTAAAGATGCACTTTGTTCCATCAAGTAAAAATTATCTGCTGCCTTCCTCTACACTAAAAAGGTTTTGCTCCTGTTCCTACCATCCCATCAATTGCAGGTTGGCCGCACAAAATACAAACAGTAACACACAGTCTGGGAGCTCCATCACTATTGCTCACCTAGATGTAAACGGGGACAAACAGTGTGGCTTGACATTTATTTGCATCTACAGCTTTTAGACAGAATGGAGCAAGACAATGTTCTTAAAAGTCACTCCCAAAGCTCGTTCACCTTTCTTCTCCCCTTACATCTTTTTACATTGCTTGTCCACCTGTTACTTTTTAAAAACATTTTTCTAAAGAAAAACAGCATCTAAGATTGGTATGCAATAATGTAGATTTGAATTGTCTAAAAACACTAGGGAGGCAAAATTAAGGAGTTAAGAGAGGCCGCCAACTTGCTTTAATACCTCAAAAGCAAACATAAATTAAATGGGTAAAAGAAACTTAATAAATTATTCAATCTATTTTAATCAGAAAGCTGGCTCTTTGATGTTTATTTCCTGAATCTTTCTACCAGTCATATTTTATACATTTGCTCTTATATATTTGTTCTTCCAACCTTTCCTCTGGGCAGACTATACCATACTTTAATATATTTCATAATCTCACTCGTTTCTTGTTATGCCCCTTCTCGCCTTACTAAATTAATTACTTTCTATCTTTCAGGTACTTGCCTCTCAAATATTTGTAGACTCTTAGCACGTCTTCCAGTTACACTTCTAGTTATCATATAGCCAAGGTAGGCATGTTTGCCCATTGGTCCCTTGCTCTGCACTCATTCATCATTCTTCCCTCAACTCTCTTCACTTGCTTTACATCTTTGTAGAAACAAGATGTTTGGGCCTGCACACTTGGCAAGTTAACTCTCACAGTTGTTCAAGAAGGAACTTCTCTTTAATTTCTATAACCGAAAACCATATTAATTTGGTTTTTGCTGCCACGACACATCAGCAAACTGATTTATCTGCTGCACACCTACCCACCCCAAAGGTTTCTGGTGCTTGAAAAAACATTAGTGCTTTTCCAGTTTCACTCTTCCTTTTGGCGCATGCACAGACACATTTCAGGTTACACTTTTTTTTTTTTTACTGCATTCTCTCCAGAGCCTCCCCATGAATGAGAAATACCTAATTTCAACACTCTCTCATTATTTCTAGTATCTCTAGTTTTTCTGTCTTCATCTACATCTGACTCAGCACCAACATGCAGTATCTGAGAAGTTTAAAAAAAAAAACAGCCTGTAATAAAGGCGTTAAAAATACATTTTTCAATAAGATACAACAAAACAAGGTCTCCACATGGCTAAACATGTTGTTGTTCAGCACATCTGTGTTCACATTTCTCTGACTTCCTACTAAGAATTTCCTACTCCCGGCCTAAATTACCCAATGCAAAAGGAAAAGACCAAAAGAGACAATCTGACATATCTTAAACCAGGTAAAATACACAGTTAAGCCAATAGCACTGTCAGAAAAAGTCTCCCTTCCTTTCCCTCCCTTTCCCACAGATTAATCAGATGCACATTGGCTTTGTCATGCTGCTGCTGCCCTGTGCTGGCACACGCTATGGTGAGACAGGTATTTTTCAATTTTAGATCTAGTGGCATACGGGCATATGCACAAATACCTATAATGGCACTATGCACCAGATTCTGCAGGAACAAGGGAAGAGCGGGACTATGTGAGAACTTACACCACTGAAAAATGTCCACGGTCCTGTATTCCCATTTGTAAGCACCACCCCAGCATAAGAAAGTAAACCTGAAATCCTGTAAACTGGGAAGTCTGCAAAAACCCAAAGACGTCTCAAAAACAGACGGAAGGGGAATCCTTCCGAGCATGTGAACACTGAAGACTTCGGCACACCTGAGGGGACAAGATGAACTGAACACAAGGTAGATCTGTTAAGGACCTGAATTCTTTCAAGGATTAGAAAAAACCTGATGGAGTAAAGGAATACAAGAACACATTCTTTATTGGAACTTTCTCAAAAGATTTGGTCAAGTCCTTCACAAAGGGCTGCTCAAGTCACTGTGCAGGCAAGAAGAAAAAAGCACTGTCACAAGTGGGAAACTGGAAAAAAAAACAATTACTGATCAGTTTTGAGAATGGAAAACAGGTATTTGTGGAGCTCTCAAAGATTAGCATCTATTTTATTCAGGTTGTTATTGAACAGTTGCAAAAGAAGGCAAAAACAAAATTTCTACTGAGCACAACTTGCAGTGAGGTTGGTTGAATATGCAGATTTATATGGATTAGTTTAGGAAATTCTAACTCAGGGAGCTATTGGGCAGTTTGGGACCACAGCAACAAAGAAAATAAGAAGGAAAAAAAAAAAAGAGAGAGGGAAGTCTTTAATTACGAGCTATAAATTACCTGTAGTTACTCTGTAAGAATTTATGTTGTGTGTCAGTGAAAACAGTCATTTGATCAGCACAAACAAGATGTTCAGAAAAAAAAAATATTGACATTATATATATTAACATTCTTTAAGATACACTTTCTTAACATACAACTTCAGCTTTAACGTGTAGTGTTCACCTTGACTGAAACTGTATTTAGCAGAAAGAAAAACACTCAAGAAAATGCAAGGCAAATTATCAGGGCAAAGAATATGCTTAAAACTGAAGGGAAACTATATAGAAACCATTTCAGTACCCTTGAAAGACAACGGGCTTGGAAGGAAATTCTTTCAGGTGGGATCAGTGATATCTAAAGCATTCCTGACACATTTGCCTCTTATCTCTGCTAACATCTTTCAGGACAGAACATTCAGAAGGCCCCTATGCAATCCAGCCCACTGCTTAACTGCTTGCGTTGTTGGAAAGCTCTTCCTGAAGTCTACTCTAATTCTGCAATTTAAGCCCTTTACTTCTGGCCTTACCCTGTACAAACATGGAAGAGAATTTTTTCTTTTTCTCTTTGTAGCACACTTTAAGATTTTTAAATCGCTTAAACTTCTCCAGCCTGAACAATCCTGATTATTTCATTCTTTTCTTGTAGGTCACATTTTCATTGCTATTGCTTTGTTCTGAGCTACTTCCAGTTGGTCCTCATCTTTCCTCAAGTATGGTGTGTAATAACAGCTGCAGAAGTCCATCGTTCCACTACACAGTAGAAAGACCACATGTCTCAGATGCTGGGCTCCTTCATACACATTATTTGCATTGTTGACTCATGTACAAGGTATGATCCACTACAACACCTGCTTCTTTTCCACAAGCCTACTACTTAGCCAGCCTTTGCTGTTCAATATTTGTGCAGCTAATAAATCTTCCCTAAACAAGAGATTTACGTTAAGCAACAACAAAACACATACTAAAATTAAAAGTCAAGTTATTTAAAGTTATTTAAAGAGAGGAATTAGGGGAGAAGCTGTGCATATCCATGTAATCCATTATTGGAGCAATATTTTTAGTAAAAGCTAGCAATAAATATGAAAATATAAACATCTTTAGTTTCTACAAGCACAAAGGAGATAAGCATTTTTACAGCTTGTGGTTTTTTTAACTTCCTTGCCTTTCAATGAGACGTGTGTGCTTAAATCTCTTCAGTGGTTCTGAAACTCTCACTCATAATTGCATAATTGTCCTTTATAGAGATTTTATCACATCCTCCAAAACAACTGATCATCACATACTACTGGAAACAGCATATCATATTACATATGTAATTTTTCTGACTGGATACGGCATTCTCATCTTTTTTTATTTCTCATAAGTGCATTTTATGATGCAAAGTAAGCCAAAAAGGAGACTGGGGTTAACAATAAAATTAATTATGATATCAAAGAAATAAAGTAATGAAATGACAGGTGGAACTTTTTTTAAGCACTTGTGCATGGACATCTGAGTTATTAAAGTTATTGTACAGTATACCTACAAATGTCACCTACAGGTAAAACAGGAAGCTGCATCTTGTGACCAAACTGTTGAGAAAGCATCATGCCATTTTTGTTTCAACTACATTCTCATTGCTATGTACATTACAGCACACACCGAAAGCCTTCAACCAAGGTTAGGATTGCTATATATTATGTATCTATCCAAACATACACAAGCACACAACTCTATCTGTATATATAATCAGATTTCTGTATGCCTAACAAAAGGCAGTCCCTGTCCCACACCCTCTTCAAAAGAAACAGGAATAGCATACAAATAGTATAACAGAAGTATTATCCTAATTTGATAAAACCAGAACTGAGGCAGCAATGAAGTAAATTATCAAAGTTCATACGAAAAGCAGAGCAAGGGACCTAGGTCAAGTTTTTTAATCCCAGTTACAGCAGTTAGCCACAAAACAATCCTCCTGCATTCCTTTCCCTAATCACCAAGTAACACAGACATAGGATGCCTGCACCTAACACTCACAGCAATACTGGTGGCTAAACAACATGTAACAATTCTCCAAGAAAGCAAGAAATACTTTCATTCCTTACCATCCTGAATTCAGGAAGCCAATATCACTGTCTTCATTCCTCCTTCTCTGCCAGTTCATACCAAAGCCCTACACAGGCAGGGTTCAAGCAAAAAATTATAAGTCATAAGAATTAAAAAATTGCTTTAGTTACTTCACCCTTAAAAGAGAAGTATCACAGAATGTTACTAGAACAGCGGGAAAGGAAAAAAAAAAGAAAAAAAATCACACCTTAAGTTAAAGCACAGTGCTTCTACATGCGAACAGACTTTAAGAAAGGAGGACTAACTGAAGAAACATTACCAAAACTGTCACAGATGTTTTCATCTTTGAAAAAGCATGCAAAAAGAGGCAAGAGTAGCATCAGAAATGAGCATACACTTTCATGAAGAAAATTGGAAATGCAGCAGGAAACAATGGAAAAGAGAACAGCTGAACAAGAAACCAGGTTAAAAAGGGCCATCTCCCCAGAGTCCTAACAAATCCATTACAAGACCCTAGGGAGATGTTAAAAAACAAGAGGCTTTTGTAGTGATGTTTAACACTCCTTTATGTGACACAGTGCACGTATTTACCAAGAAGAGTAATGCAGGACACTGAAACTAAAAATACAATTACGTATTGAAAGAAGTTAAGGAGACAAGACAGCATTTGATCAAAGACACACACAAAGTAACAGATTACAGAAGATGTGAGAAAAACTGATATGGGTTTATTTCAAAGAACAGGGAAGAAACCAGAGAGGGAGCTGGCAGAAAAATATCACAGAGGTTACACTTGCAGTTTAGTGAAAAGCCCAGTGCAGCATTACAGCAAAGCACAATCTGTAGCAAGCAAGCAAAAGAGCCAAGTACCAACATGCACGGTGGGCACACAGGAAAAACATCTAACTAGGTACTTTTGTTACCTATTTTGTTCATTTTATGTTAACGACAGCTCTCTAATCACTTTATGTTTGTATCTAAGCAACAGGACCAACCATGCAAATAAGCAATCAGGATGCTATTAATATATCTTTAAACTGGGGCAGATGACAATTTTTTACAGAGGCAGCATAGAATCCCAGGCCTTGTTCTCTCCCCATCCACTAGAAAAAAGAAAACCCCAACCCACCCACACTCCAGATTATACACTCTGCTGCAATGCAGCAGGAAGCTACTCCCATCACACAAATTATGTGATAAGCACCAATTCCACTTCTATCATGGATACAATTACTTTCAGTCAGAGGACAGAAAAGTGTCAGTACAAGTTGGCAGGAAACAGTTAATTGGGACAATTTATAAACACCTCAAATTGCTTTCTAGCATGTCTGCAGAGTCCTGAGAAAAGGGAGTGGACCATGGGCCAGATTAATTTCTTTGCTGCCATGGATCCTACCTGCTGTCCAACCTTCTCATCTTTGAGTGAGGTACTACAGTTCTTGCTGTCATTCTGTATCTCTCACACCCAGCTTTCAATCTAGCAACATCAGAGTGATTTACAGAAGAAAATAAGAGAGTCCTCCCAGTAAAGATAAGGTATGGGAACAGCGAAATGGCAATGGGATTTTCTGGCTCATGCCAGAAAAAGTAACACATCAACCTCAGCTAAATACAGAATCCATCCCCTCTATCCAAAAGAAATGCCTCTGTACGCTATTAATATCACAAGATGAATCGCAGCTGTATAAATAAAACCTCTTATTTCAGCTGAGTCTTCATCATCTCCCTGGCATCCACCACCTTCTCCTGTTCACAACAAAACCCTCAGGAGGGCCTTCAGTGTAGGTTTTTCATAGCAAGCCTGTTGCTCAAGTACACTGGACAGGAATGCAAGTCTGGTTTTATCATCTCCTCTTGGCAAGTTAACATTTACAAACAATTATGTTGGAATTAGCAAAAAAAAAAAATCAAACAATGAAGTTCTGAAGGAAATGTTCAAGTAAGTATTTGCAAGTCAGCATGGTTTAAAATGGAAATGTATTGTCTGGAAGCCAAGGGGACTTGCATGCTCTTTCAGAAGACTTGCTGACATGCTGGATGACCTCAAGCACACAACTTCATCTTTCCCACATCAAAAAAAAAAAAAATCTCCTTATAGGCCCTTCCTAGGTACCCCACTCTGATAATTAAAAAATAAATATACTGTAAATCCTCCTATTATTATTATTACTGCTGTTACTATGGGGGCTGGAACTGTCATCAGCAAACAGGCAGGACATAATTTAATTTTCGTCAAATATTTATTATGCGACAACATAGCCATCTGTTTAACACTCACTATATTTAGTTTCTGTCTTTAAAAACACAGGGAAAGAAAATACTGTCTTCTGCCTCTCACTTCCACATATCCTTTCCAGCCACATATGCACTAATACATGGCCAATATCCTTTCAACTGCAGCACACAAGAAATTACAGGAAAGCAGACAAAACTTCATCTTAAACGAAAAAAATTCCAACAAATCTATTCTCCAATATGCCATAACCAGACTCCCTAGTTTTAGCAGTAGTAAATAGATTTTAATTTCAGCATTGAGGACAAAGGACAGGATATGAAGAAAAACGTTGGAAAGAAGAGCGATGATGGCAATAAAGCACTGTGCACAACGACCATATGCTAAAAGAGGACAGATATAAGAATATTACATATCTATACAGAAAAAATGACTTTTCAACAGCATTAATTTCTCTCCTGTACTTATAAACCATAACTCTTAAGTAACAGCCGCTATACAAAAGAACCGTTAGCGTCTAAATGTATTCTATTTGGACACTTCTATGAAAAGGCTTCTCTCCTCTCCATTAGCACTGTATTCTTCCATCAGTCTATATGCAAAAAATCTTTATCTAATGTGTCTCATGTCATATCACTGGGACTTTGAGACAATAAAAGTCAAGGAGGTAGCAAAAAATCTAAACTAATTAACACACACTGAGTGAATCTGCTAATGGGGAAAACAAAAAAATCCAGAAGGCACTGGCCAAAGTGCACTAATCTGCTTTTATTCTTCCCTATTCCCTCCTCTACTATTCCAATCCTGAGATCATTAACTGCTCCCAACACAACTGAGCTCCCGGCAACAGGCATCCCTTACTTGGCCAGTCCTGCTCCACCAATGCAACTCCATCACACAGAGCTCAGCCCTAACTAGGAGCACACCCTCATTTTCAAGAGCTGTTTATAAACTGTGACACATCAGGTCACTCATGCCTCTCCCAGAGGCCAGTACCTGATACTGCAACAAAAAAGATTGTGGAGCTCAGGCCAAAGAAACTCCAGTGGATAGGTGAAAATGCATAAGCCAAATGCATAAATGCAAAAAGACTCCGAAAATTATGATGCTTGGATTGTTTTAAATAGTTTATTTTCAGATCTTCTCTTGCTGACAAGTCATTTTCCATTTTCACAGAACCAAAAGATAACATCTTGTAACAGCAATACACTCGTATCATTAATTAATTTATTAGTGTTTGATGATAGAATGGATAGCAAACAATAACTCCCTCATACAGTGTCAGTATTTTGTCTATCAACTACAGATATTTGCTGATTTGTCTTTTTGACCATGAACATTCATGAAGAAACTGAATTTTTAAAAAACTGCGACTAACAGAACCAGTAAGGATATCAATATCACTTTTTTTGCACACAAAACAACAAGAAACTTAGTAATTTAGGAGAGGTAATGATTGTTTTGGAATTACTTCTGTGTTTGCAACCATAACTCACCAGCTCAGTTTCTCTCACTCTAGCCTGTGGCATTGCACACTTATTCAGAAGCAATCTGACCAGAAAAGGTGCAGGTAGCCCTGATGAGGCCTGGCCATGCTCTGATGGCACAAGGGAGCATCAACACCAACAGTCAGGGCTGCTCTGCACCAGACTGGCCCAGCACTTCAGATGTGACAGAGCGGGACTGGATAATACACAGCTTTTTTACCTGTAAATGACAAAAATAACATCGACCGGCTGCCAGAGCACCTCTCAATCCACCCGTAGCCAACCCGTCATCAGCAGCAGAGAAATACAGCTGCCCACTTACAAGTCACATTCCTGTGGCGCAAGAGTTGAGCACCGGCAGAGGCCTCTAACCTCTCTTCAGTTTCTCAACAAGGACAAAGGTTCAGACAAACAAAACAGCAGATAAACTTCAGTCCAAAATGAGATAACGCTGCACTTTGTTTAAATAGAACATGATTTGAGAACAGGTTGAAGACGTCTGCCTGATCCATCCAAATAACAATTATGTCTACTCTATGTGTTACAGTTCTAGAAGATACCTCCAGAAAAAAAAAAATCTACATTAATCCTCAACTCCATCAAAAGCCTGCATTTACTTAAGTAGCCTGCCTGCATCGCAGAATATGCTTCTCCCTAATATTTTATCATTAGTGTAATAACCTCAATATAACACTTTGTTTTTAGTGGGATATTCATAATTGTTTTGTGGTCTGGTAAGGATCATAGTTCTTTAAAACACTTCAAAATTATAAAGGACATATAAATGTAATTCCGAATTTAGCCTAAAACTCATTCAGATCAGTATCCTACCATCTATGCTGTCCAGTTCCAGGTATTCCCAAGACTAGCAGAAGAAAACATCACAGACAAATTTGGAAAATAGTCATCAAGAAAAGTAGTTCTTACCTTTTACATTTAGGCATACATTAAGTTTAAGAAAGTTGTCTGTCCCTTCTGAAAGGCCTTAGAAGCTTGTTGCCATTTGCAGGATTTGACTATGTAACAATCACTACTCTCCTAACATGTAAATATCAGATTACTTTTGACCCCACAAAGTTTTAGCCTCAATGATGTACTGCAGCAATGAGTTCCACAGACTAATTTGTGCACTGAATGAAGTATTTTTCCTCTGGGCAGAACTGGATTTGTTACCTTCCAGTATCACTGGCAGTCTCCCTTCCTGATGACAGAAAGCTATCTATTCCTAAATCTCTACCCTAAACAAGAAATCAACAATATTTCTTCTACAGAGAAACTATTTCATAAGTAAAAAGTACTGTGCAATTATTGTGATTTGTAGAGATATTGTAAACAGTATGAAAGCTACTGACAAGGCATATGTTGCACCTTCTACATCTGAGATGATGTTTGTTTCCAGCAGTATTACCCTTTCTGTGCTCCTGCAATAGGGCTTAAAGAGTAGAACTCAGAGGACCTCCCTCACAGCTCAGCTGCCAGGCCTAGGAACAACAGGACCAAAGTCCCACCATCAAATTACCAGCAATACTACCATTGTGAAGAATGACGGTAATTTAAAGTTTTTAAAGGACTGCTGAGTTTTCTGAATAGATCTCAGCACAACTGTAGTGTAGTAAAAGAGACTCTACTCCCTTGATGGCAGGAACAAGTGTAGCAGTTATACAGATTAGCTACTGACTGAAGTACATCTTGCCATCAGACATAATTCCTACCTGTAGGATGTGAAGTTTGCAACAGTTGGTGCCTTTATGACACCATTTTACAGAATTAAGAATGTGACATATATAAAACCCAGCCAAACAATACCTAAAAATTACTGAAAGAGGTTACTTAGTTAACTGACAGAAAGGAAGAAATATACTGAACGCTACTCAGAGATTCCAATACAGTAAATTTGTCCTCTTCATCCACCCCAAATTGTTAGAGTGGGATGAGTAAGGCATCTCCTTATGCATTTCACTGCCATGAATCGGATCTTCTGTCCTGATCTGGCCAGAACTACTGACAGAAGCTGGTGCCAAACCCCTGTCAGTGTGCTGGTCAGCTTCCCTTCCATCACCTGACAGCCTCGACAGAAAGTGTGTGACCATCTCCCCAATTAAGAAGTGTTGGAGAGCCAGTAATTCATCTCGTGCAATTACAGGTAGCCCTGAAATAGATTAAATATCTTGCTATCCATCTTCAGAGGCACTCTTATTTGATTTCATTTTTTCTTGTATTGACAACTGGAAAACATGGACAGATACCTAAATACTGTTAAAGAGATCTGGTACTATCTCCATAATGTTAGCCAGCAGGGCTTCACTCAGGTCAAATAATCTCTTAATTTATTAGAACAACTCCAAATGATTCAACAGTTTTTAAAATATTAAATTAAAGGGTGCTTCTGACAGGCCTAACAATGAGATCACCACTAATTCTGAAATGACAGAAGCTTATGCAATGGTTTCAAGTCATTTGATGCTGGCAATAACCAATGACCAAGTATCAATGACACTGTGTTCTTAGATATTTGAAAAAAGGTCTTTCGGCACTTTACAGAGGGGTTCTGACAAGGAGTGCTCAATCTGGATGAGTCAGAGACAAGTGGTCATACACCAAAATGCCAGTGAAACAGTTTTTTTCATGAGTTCTGTCATGGTTATCTAACGCTAAGAAGTTAAATACGATGGATATTTGCTGAGTTCCTCCTTGTCAACACAGGCTGTAAGTGAAGATGCTTCCACTTGCCTGACTCTGTTCTCTCTCTGAAGCAGCAGAGGCACAAATGCAGCTGCTACTGCTACCCCTTCTACTGCACACATGCTTCCAGTGAATCAGCGACACAATCCGGTGATGCCTACTTGGAAAACCATCATTTTAGCAGGTTCTGTGAAAAAACAAAACAACTGTACACGATCTACCCACAAACACTAAGACAGGACAAAGACCTGCCCTCTGTATACGCTACTTTTTTCCCGATTCTCTCCTTTCACGACTGAGAATTTAGTTTAACTACCTCCAAAGAATAATCTGGGTTCTACTCAATTCACCTGTTTTTACCTTTCCCTGAAACAGTACTGACAAATAACTAAAAACAGTTACTTGCCATTTAAGGAGCCAAGGGCGGGGAAATAGTAGACACATCAGGCACCTTCGACCAATGCATGTGATGCAGATGGAATAAAAGGCAACAGCATTTTACAAAAAGGCCTCAAGAAAATACAGTTTTCCATTTGATCCCAAAAAATATCTTCTGGCACAGACAAACTACCTAAAGCTTCAAAACAGCAGAATTCAATGTTGTGCGTAAAATTAAAAGGTCAACAACAAATCAACATCTCCTTTAAGTTCCTTTTAAAAGCATTTAAAAAAGAACTTCTCTGCATCAATTTTCCCTCTTCTGCCTAAGTTTCTCTTCCAAGCCTCAACACCTTGCATAATAAGTTTGTTCTTTAATATGGAAAACATGTAACCATCAGCTTCTTCCTTTGGGTGTTGCTGACAGAGGTAGAGGAACTCGACTGACTTCCTGTTTTGTCTTTTTTATTTTAAATCCATCAGCAAAATCTGTGGCTGTCTCCCATCATGACTTTCTGCTCCAGAAGATCTGATGCCCACTCCCACCACAAGCCCACCAGCCTTCACTCCCCTCATAAAGGGCAGGTGTCTCAAAGCCAACCCTGTGCAGCCCTCTGACGTGAAAACACCCCGCCACTGACGGGTCAGCAGGCAGTAACACTGATGTGTGCTGTGTCTTGTACTTCTCACTAAATCTGTACACTGCCTATTCCAAGCAGTAAGCTTCTGGATACAAGGACTGCCTCTTCCCTTCTGTACTGGAAACTTCCTAGGGCTAAATAAAAATATCATTTAAATACCAATCGCAATTCTGAGAACTAACAAATTTCCACAAAGTTACAAAAGAGGCAGACACCTCAGAATTTGCACACAGGTTGCCAGAAGCAGTCTTACAATAAGGAGGCCTTGTGACAGAGCAGAGGCAAAATATTTTTTTGTTTTAACACAGTGATCAACTAATTGTTAACGTCTTTGGTCCCTTCACTGTGAAGACATGGATTTGAACTAATTAATATGGAAAAATGTGTTTGCTTTAATTACAGTGCCTAATGAACTACTGATCACACAGAGATTTTTGTTCAGGACTGCTTAAGAATGAAGCACCAGATCACAGGACTGCAGAGCTATGTCACCAACTGCAATCACTCATATTAACTTGCTTTGTCTAAAGACTTCGCATGTCAGCTATTACATTAGAATCTATTCTGAAGCTGCACGCTTCTTCACAGGTAAGACGAACTCAAGGTGGCCAGCAAACTGGGTTGTTAGGACACGCAGTAGACAGACTAGTAGAGGGATCTGATCATCATTTATCCTACTATCTGCGGGATCTGCTGTTCCAGCAGTGGATTCCTTCCTATTTCCTCGCTCTAACTCTACATTTTCATGGTCTGAAAAACACCTGTGTCACTGGTACGTTATTGTTGCAGTGTTTTTCCCTAACGAAACAGGGTAGAACAAGAGGCTGGCTTGATAAGGAAAAAGACCCCATCTGGACAAGACGACTGCAAAAGGAAAGGAAATTTCTGACTCAAAACTCTATATTAAGCTGTTTTCACAGGATCTCCCACTCTCAAGCTTTCCACTTCCCTTTTTCCTAAAAATGCCTAGATTTACAGGTTTTCCTCCTTGTATGCTAGCAAAGTTTCACTACCATTTAAGCCAAAACACTAATGCTATTATCACAGAAGGTAAGACCAAAGGTCAAAATACAGGAAGTAATTCAAGGTATGACTTTTTTTGCAACTCATTATTCCCCAAAGACAGGGAAAATAGTCCTAGCTAACAGAGCTAGCTAAGCTCCCAAGGTCTAGCATTTCAAGGCTCCAAATTGCACATACCACTCTACAAAACCAGTAAGAAGAATTAATACATAAACAATGCCTGCTTAACTCACACCGCTGGATTCCAAAGGTTCAATTAATACCAGTAGATACAAAAAAACCTTCAATCTGTAGCATACTTTCATCCTCACAGTAATGACAATAACACATGTATAGCCGGTAGAATTAAAAGAACACGTTTGGGAAAATGAATTTTTTTCCCCCTCTATTTTCATGATCCATACAAGTCAGAAATTCTTTTATTTAAGGGGGATGCATTAAAGTTGTATATGCAAAATTAATGCTGGTATGTCCTATTGTACAAATGTTTGTCCTCACAGCCTTCAGAATATCTGAATGTGGTGGTGTACATCCATGCATATGCCCCCTGTGTGTCTCTCCTCCTGTCTCCAATTTCCATGTTAAGACAAAATGCTAAATGACAAATTCCACACATAATCATCCCACTGATATCACATGTGCAGAGCTATCACCTGATCTGCCACAGGGGCATCCTGAACTAACCATAATTGATAGCAACTATAGGTGGTTGTTCTCAGTGTGGGAAAACTACAAAAAGGAAGCAGTATTGCCAGAAGGTTTTAGCTATTTTCTGACAGCCAGGTCTTCAGATTCAGAGACCTGAATTCCATCCAAGGCACAAGAAGGTGCTACAAACCTTCTAATCTACTTCTTGCTCTTTGTATCTTAGCTATTTCACCTTCTTTTCTCCTCCAAAGCTTGTTTCTCCCAACTAACCTGTTATAAATTAACCTTCTCATGTTCTTCATGCCATGCTTGCTGTCCTTGCTGGACACTTGTCAGATCCCTGTCTAACATTTCCCGCTTGCAACACAAACTGACAGTTGCAGCACCCCCCGATGGAATATTTTCCATTTCATTAGCACCCAAAGCCTACTAGCACCTCAGCATGTCCACCATTTCTACAAATCACACTCATTTCCTAGAATCAGGCATCTTTTTCTCAACAGCCACAGTCTTCATTTCCCACAACTCAGAGCTTCAACTTCCATCTCCTTTAAGGATCAGTCTGTACGCTGGCCTGCTCCAGCTCACAAGCCCCGGATGCCCCAGCACAGGAGCTACCTCTTATCCCCTCCATACAGAGACTGCAGAATCCAGACTACAGGACATGTTCTCTTCTGGGGCAACTCCAGTGCCGAACACGTCCAACAGGTCCCAGGGACCTGCAATTCAGGGGAGAAACCAGAGTCAGCCCCAGCCTCTGGCATGCTCACTGGGGGTGGGATCTTCAGAATTTCTAACCAGCTCTACAAAGTCTTAAGCATGCTTAAACTACATTTATTCCCTTGGCATTGCATCTCTAATTCTTGAGGGAACATAGGAGAGTATTTGAGCTGTAATGCAATATCAATAACCACATATTATATACATTTTGTATATACACTTCCATTCTTTTTGACAGTCTAAAACACTGTAACAGATGTTCATGACAGTTCACATTAATTTCCCTATCCCACCTATCCACATTAATGAAAAAGACACCAGCCTCAATACACAGATTCTCTAGAGTGCAGGCACAAACCTGCTACATTGCTTAGTTAAGTTACCAATTCTCTTCTTATCTACCTACTAAATAATAAAAATTTTTAAATGGTGAGACTACTATTCCCCTGGGAGGGGAATTGAAATGTAGCGGTAAAGACGAAAATTACAGCAGAAAATGCTGCAATCATTTTAAGTACAAACCCAAAAAAACCCACTCCATGCTTCCACCATCTTCTGATGAAAATTTATGTGACAAAGTGCTGAAGTTGACTCAGTTCTGTTTACAAATACTTTAAATACTTGTATCTCCTGCTGAAAAGTAAGCTCAAAGTTTTCCAAGGCAAAGGTAATGTGTATTATATAGTCTGAAAACATACAGTGTGGTTTAGTAAATGTTTATCATTGCCTACTCACTCTAAGGAAGAAAAAAAAAAAAACAAAGTACAAAAACCTTCCAAACAGAATAGAATTTTCTCCTTTTCCAATTTACACACCTGTGTCAGGAGGGTCTTTTGACAAAGCCAGTGGCCAGCCAGCACATGCTATTTAATTGTGATGAGCAGCATAATGTGGTGTGATCAGAACAGCTCAGGAGGCTGGGGAATAGCACTTGCTGAAAATCAATAGAATCTGTTAGGGGTGGAAATCTCAGATGTATGGACATCACAGAACTCTCTATGCAACGAACTTTCCTGCAATAAAGCTGCTCTTTAGAATAAAGAAATCCCACAGCCTATGCAAAGTCATATGATGAACAGCTCTTCTAACTAGAAATAAACTGCTTTAGAAAATGCAGTTTTTTATTGGAACTGACATTTGGGTCTCCTTCTGACAGCTGACATCCTTCTCCAAAGCAACATAGCAGAATGCCTAATATCTGTAAACTACTTTAGATCTCATAGTAACAGAAGAAAAACATTACATTCACTGTTTAAACAGCACAATCAGGAAGCGCTCTTACAAAAATTGCCACGTCAGATACAACAATCGGGTGGCAACTCTTGTGTAATCTGTGGTATGGGGCCTTCCTGTCCCAGCACCATCTCTCAGAAAAACAGAAGCTGGCACAGAGATCAGAAACATCCATATTAAATAATTAAAGTTGTATTATTATTTGAAAATTTTTAAGCCATATGAAATCTTCAGACTGTGGGACTTAGAGGGGGGAAAAAAAAAAAAAAAAGCAATGCTGCCTTTAAAAACAGGTTTCTGATCTTCTGGAAAATCCAGATTAGTAATGTAGTAAAAGCCAACATTCCAGCAAGACTGAAGGTCCCCTGTTGTAGGTGCTCCCAACCTCGCCAAACACATCCCCCCTTTCTCACAAGCCATCTGAGTGCAAATGGTCAGGAGGATCAGGGTTTACTCCAAATTGTTAAGAGGTTAACACACTTCATTGGCGTTAGAAGTAGAAGAATATACTAGTGGTAATCTTAACGACTGCCTGGGTCTTGGAAGGATGGGTGGGGGGGTGGGGGGTGTGCTCTGATGAATGTATTGCTGTAATCTTGAGCCAAATGCCTAAGGGTGAGTGCTATTTCAAATCCTCTAAAGCCTGTGAAAACAGATAATCTATTGTTTAAAGATTTTTAACTATAAAAGACCAAGGTTGCAAAGCCTCAGGCAGAAAGAACAATGAACCGCTAGACAGGAGAGCACTTTGCATTAGTTTGCTGCCCACATATTGCTCTGCACACTATACAAGAAATAGCAACAATCAGACCTCTGTGTCAAGGAAGAGCTTCTACTGAAGCAGGAAGAGAAAGGGAATTCCTCTGCCCAGCCTCATAGCTACCTGCTCCCAGATGCACTATACACCAAAGGTTTTAAGCCTTAGTAGGGATTAGTTATGCCCAATATGGCCATTAAATAAACACAGAATTTTTAAAGCACTTGGCACTTGCTCTGGTAATGAGGCCCCTTTAATAAAATGCCTCAAGTGGAATACTTAAACATTGCAGCATTCAAATGCAGTAGTCATTTATAACCTCTGCAGCTAGTACATTTAAAGCACGATGATGCTGTGCTATCAGTGTAATGGCAACGCTGAACTTGTGCAGGGAGTTTGCCAAGCCAAAAAACACACTGTATGACATGCTCCACAGGAGAGAGACACCTTATCCAAGCAACCGCAACAAGGGAAGAACTACTCCAGTAGCTGCTCTCCTGTACTCCTTCCTAAAATTTGACATTTCCAAACCAATAAAAATTAACAAACATTTCCTCGTCCCTGCTCCTGGGTGACAATGATAGGACAAACTGTATTTTGCACCAGTATTACCAACTCAAAGCAATATTCAGACCAGTACTAGTCAAAAGCCATTCCGAAGCTTGTCTCCTATTCCCCGCTAATCTCTATTTCTGCAATCTCAGTGAGGTCAGCCTTACAGACAGAACAAAGCCATGAGAAATCTCCTCAATTTGACAGGATGGATTTCACTGCAGCAGCCAGTCTGTTCCCATAACTTTATGTGAAACAAAACATATCTTTCTACTTCTCTTTCCTTTTCCTTCAAGACAGGTGCAATCAAGTTAGATGGCAAGATTTTCCTAAAAAATACTACCTAAGGATAATTCAGTTGTAGGAAATCTACATTTGAGATGTGTTAAGATTATATCCTCATTGTGCATACAACGTCATTCCCGTTTCATCTGGCTCGAAGTTCCTTCATCTTATTCGGGCCATCACGGAAGTCCTGGCACTTGTTCTCACAAGCCTTGCAACCACTTCCCCAGCTTTGTCAGCAGTTTCTAGCCACGCTGGAAGACAGCTACAGTAAAAGATCGACTGTAAAAAGGAAGATGGAACTTCATACAGCACTAGGAAAAGCTACAGATATTCCAACAGAGCTGGTAGCAGAGGCTGCATAACACCAGTGCCAAGGGGTTGTGAAGACAGGACAAAACCAGCAGAGCTCTCAACACTTGTTTTGAAGTTTGGTGCCATCAGTCCCATCCTGGTAGAGCAAGCATGAGGTTTCTAAATCACTAGCCCATGAAGACCAAACAACCTCTGCATCTCTACCTAATGCTTTCTCCAGATGAAGCCATATGATGGAGGAAAAACAAAATCTTGCATTTCTGATTTACACCCTACATCTGTAGGAAGAAGTGTTTGTCCGTAACTGTTTTTAAAAGTTTGCTCATTTTTGACACTACTCAATACAGACTTTAAGACCTACATCTGTATGAAGAGATCTTTGTCTGTCTTTATCTATTTTTAAGTTTGCTCATTTTTGACAGTACTCAATATAGACTTTAAGACTAAATGGTTTACAGACACATCCTTCAAGAACAGCCCTGCTTCCAGTGAGACGCTATCAATTTCCACTGGATTTGTCTTTCAGCATTGCCTCTCACTGATTTTCACCCTTGCACAGGATGCATTTCAGGAAGATTTAATTGCAGGAAGGGGCCTAAACACTCACAACAATTTCAGTCCCCAAAGATCTGTCCAGAATAGTATCATCGGTCAGACCATCAGTGGCAGGGTGCTAGCAAAAGATGTTGAAGAAAACACAGAAACTTCTTTTTTTTTTTTTTTTTTCTTAACAAGGTATGGAAAAAAACAAAACTGGGAACCATTCTATAGAAACATAACTAGTTTTCTGACATAACATGTCATATCTTTCTGGTAAATTGCACAGGAACATAAAGATAATGCAGCACTGCTCATCAGAGAAACTGGCAGGTCCCAGAGGAGGACACAAAGAAATACAGTGCAGAACCTCTGACCCCAGGTCTCGTCCACACCCTGATCAAAGCAACTGCTTTCCTCTTCCCCTGGACTCATCTCCTTTAGAAATGACTATTGCTATGACTTCTTCAATCCTTCCCCACAGAAAAAAACTCTGATATAAAAATTAATCCAGTCCAATCAGAAGTGGAAAAGAATAGGCAGCAATGAAGGGCTGCAGTTACTGGCCTGTTTACAATATCCTTTTGGAGTTTGTCATGACCACTGTTAGTTAAATCTAACCTAGATAAATTTGACATTTAAAAACTTTACAGGACTGATGCAAAGAGAAGTAGCAGCATAAATCTCCTCTTCAGCTTACACCATGCAAGACTGTACTTTTAAGGCCATTATTTGGCATGTGTTCAGGTGGTCACACCTCTCCTGGCACCTCATCAGCTCATCTTATCCTCAAGGCACTCCGTGGTGTGCCAACACAAAAGCATTTGAGACCGGCTCGGTTTCTTACTGGTCAACTGAAAAGTGACTTTGTCTCTCCTGAAGAATGATAACATAGCAAAAAAGCAGGCTTTTTTTGCTCTGTTTATTTTATTTTCCGCATCAGTTTCCTGATCCTGCTTGCTAAGCGGTTGTGCCAATATTGAGAAGGGTCAGTACAGAACTGGATTGCTACCACTGCTCTGTGGTAGCATCAGCCTAAACACAAACCAAGAGGAGCATGTTCAAAGGGCATCTTCACCCAGTTTTCATTTAGCAATGGGAAAAAGCTATAAATATGAAAAAGATAGATAAATAACGATTATATAATAGCTCTAACACACATAAAAGGATTAACAGCCTCAGAGAAACATTATACTAAACACCAACTGCAATGACAACAATCCTTGAACACTAGCTTCTTCCTCATGTGTCCACATATACAACACAAGACCAAAAGGGACTTCGAGCTCTGCCTGCTACCACAGGCACTGTACCATCACCTGTGATTAGTGAGGAATTTGCACGTAAAAGTAATGCTGGGAAAGGCAAACATCAATATTTTGTTTGAGGCAAAGCAAGTTTTCCTGCAGAAAGCTCTGTGTTTACGTGGACTTGGGCCATGGAAACATACCCTTTTCCATGCATGATTACGTGATACTAAACTACAGACACTAACACATGATAACAGGACGTTTTCATGGTAGCCTTGACTCATGGAAGTACGCTTATTCACATCATGCTTTGATACAAATGGCCAGATCCGAAACAGGAACATGAAGTAAGGATACGGATGAAAGCCTGCAGACAAAACTAAATCAGGAGACAGTGACAGATCTCTGCCTATGAGGAACATGATTATGACTCAGCCAAAAGTAAAGCAGATGCTGAAGTACTGCTGACTGAATACAGAACATTTAATTAAAAATTAATAAAACCAATGACAAGTAACAAATTAAAATACATTATTAGTAACTGAAATAGGGGAGCAGAGGGAAGCTTGATGTTTCAGAGGTGTTCTGGACAATAGATTAGACATGGAGACCAGCAATTTATGCTAGGCTTCAATGCTGAAATGAATCTGCCTCTTCACAGCTGCCGGACTGGGCCAGGATCCCACTTTATCCCGCTGAAAAAACAGATTGGACATTGTGATAGCTCACAGAGTTCTCCTGAAAGGAAGTTCACGCAACTGATGAAACAGGGAGCTGCATGAGTCCCCATGTATGGCCACTCTGTGTTGATCAATGCAATGACTACACTAGTTTCTGCCTGCTCTTTTTTAATACCTCTACAGCCCTTGATAACTGGAAAGACAAGCAGTTCAGCAACAGTAAGGTGCCAGTGATTTCAGTTCTGTAGCTCTGCAGCTAAGAAAAATGATGCCACTTCAAAGAGGTATCTATGCTTGACCCACAGATAGGTGATCCCCAGAAGAAAAACACAAACAAGACACGAGTGATGACAGACAGAAGAGGACGACATCTTTTCTCCACTGAAAATTTCTGCCTTTAACTAGACTGCACAGAGTTCCCAGTCTTACTGTGCTCCTCATTGACCTTGGGCCGTCAAATATTAAGAGGTATTCAACTTGCTGTGAAATGACACTATTCATCTCAAGCAGGGATTTGGACACAATGTGCCACTGCGTTGGGCCACTCCAAGCCTGACCTCACCATTCATTCAAAGTTAGAACTTCCAGCAGTGCAAAACCCAGACTGTGCAGGAGAGAAGCTTGTCTCTTTACAGAAAAAAAAAAAAAATAAAAATCACATAGGCCAGTACCTAACATCTTGACATTCAGCTTGCTTCCAGAGCCAACTATAATCTCAGCACTTAAAGTTTCAAATCGAAGGAAGACCTACTCATGACCTGGTCTGACTTTTCTGGAACAGGCATGGCTGGCCACGACCAGAGTAAGGTCCTGGTTACCAGTTACAGAGGCAAGGGTAAAGAGACAATCAGCATTTGCAGAGCATGCCATAACATTCAGCACTTGCAAAAGCTTTCAGAATAAAATGTGAGTGGCACAGAATCACTGCATCGGCATTAGCGAAAATAAATAAATAAATAAATAAATTAAACCTAGGGAAGAAGTGCTCTAAAGATGGGAAAGGTAGTTAACATCAGAAGAGACAAATTTATGTAAATCAATTATCAGTGAAGGTATTAAAAATGCTACACTGAAAGCAGTCCAGAGTCCAGGGTTAGGAGTAAGTTACTGTCACTCTGGGAGGTATTCAGCTTACATTTTGCTCAGATGCCTGTCCTGCTGACACTTTCTACCATCTGGACTAATCCTCAGTTTTCTTTATATTCAGTGGAAAGACCAAAAAAGAACTTCCAGAACGTGATTCACCTTACCAAGCATGGACATCTGCTTTAGGGTGAAATGAATTGCACTCTAACATACCCTTAATGTAAGGGAGACTTACAATAACTAGCTCAGATGTGGACACTTTAGTCGTAGATCTTCGCACATAGTCAGATGAGTCCTGCTCTCATCATCCAGGAGATGACTGAACAAACTGTTTCAAAAGCCATTCCGGACATGAAATTTCCCACGCACTTTAGAGCACTGGGTAGGGCTACAGAGCTAACGCAAAGCCATTCAGTAGGAGGCTCTTAAGACAAAAATAGAAATTTATAAAATACTCCATGGTTCTTCTAAGCTTTCTGAGGCAAATCTCAAGTTGCCCTTCTTTTCTAAATTGATCTCTACTACTTGGAGTCTAACACAGCTAAGGCCTGTCATCCCACTGTTTCCTTTGAGGAATTATACCAAAGCCATTGAAAATTTAAGAGTTCAGATCTGTTGAAGAGCTCTAAAATCCACATGCAAGCTCTGATTTTACTTCAGAAGTACTGCCAAGCAAATTAGCATTAATTAGAGACAAGCTGAAAGACCAATATAGTATTAGGCTAATAGAATCATCTGGAACAGTAAGACTAAACACGATCAAAGAAAACCAAGTTGCTCCATCACACAATCTAACGGTCTTGACACAGAAACCTCCCAACATGAACCACTCAGAGGAATGTCATGTTCTTGGAGAGTTTCTGATGCAGAAATAATAAAGGATGTAGGAAACTGGTGAAACACACAGAGGAGAAAGGGCAGGCACTGAGGTTGTATGCTTTCAAAGAGACTGACCAGATGGCAGACCAGAACTGCAAAAAGAGATTAAGAAGGGATAAAATTGTCATTTTGCTGTCCCTCTTTCCTCCTTCCTTATTGCATCAGCTACACCAACACAGCTCTCAAGGGAACTGCTGAATACAGAGGAAAAACATCCATTAACAAATAAAAGCAGCAGTGATCCCTAGGTCCAGAGAGAACTATGACTTGTTGGCGTGTCATCTAACACATGCAGTTTCACATCCTACTATCTCCCCCATTGTGGAAACCCTTCCTCCCTGAGGAGGCACCTATGAGCCCTTGTCTCCTTGTGTGAGCTACAGTATTGGGACGGGAAGGTAGGAGAAAAAGGGACAGACTCTACTGTTTCTTGATTTACAGGGAAGGCCCAGGACAATCTTTTACACCAATACAGCCACTTCCAAAGGGGGGGGGGAAAAAAAATAAAAATATATTACACTGCAGTTCAGGGAGAAATCAGATCAGACTAGTGCAGTACAGCTGGTTTCAGATCCCACCAAAACCCTAGACCACACTTCTTCATTCCCATCCCACACTCCATGCTCCAAAGTGGTGAAGATGGTAACTGCAGCGTGACACGCATACAGAGCATGGAGACCAGCTTTAGGACCTGGCACAAACGCCATGCACTGAGCAGAGGACAAAACGTGTCTCTCCTTTTCTCCTTTGATTCTGGAAAAAAAAGATTAATGTTGGTATCTAATTGCTGTTAGTTTTAATGCTTAACTTCAGAATTTGTATTTAATGATGAGTATTAAATTCACTTCATGGAAATAAAGTGTGCAGTATTTTAGGCTAAGTTAAGGTGTTAACATTTCAGGCTGAGAACAGCTGCAAACAACTGACACTCAATGTCTGCAACTCCAGCAGGAAGAACAGCTTCAGTTACATACAGCTACAAACACACTTGGATGAGACAGGTTATTTCTGAACACCTTCTTGGTGTTGTTAGTACATAAGCAAGAGCTGTGTGAAGCTGTCCTTACCTATTTTGCACTATTTATTTTATTCAACAAATTCAAAAACAGGATACGTCTATATACAGAGATAGAATGTGACCATCCTTCACCTCGGTTGGAGAGTTGGTGCAGCTTTAAAAAATAAGCAAATACTGATTCTCACTTCTGTGAAAACAGATCTTGTGACATTGTCTAGCACAATCCACAAAAATTTTGAGAAGGTCCAAACTGCATCTTACCATCTAATCAACCCCCTCGCATTCACTGCTAGCTCAGTTAGCTTACTAAAAACATTAGAGCAGGCACGAATGTGGTGGAGGACACCTTCCTGGTTCAGAAGATTAATTCATCATTCATAGAATCATAGAATCATAGAATCATAGAATGATTAGGGTTGGAAGGGACCTTAAAGATCATCAAGTTCCAACCCCCCTGCCATTGGCAGGGACACCCTCAACTAGACCAGCTTGCCCAAAGCCTCATCCAGCCTGGCCTTGAACACCTCCAGGGATGGGGCATCCACAACTTCCCTGGGCAACCTGTTCCAGTGTCTCACCACCCTCATAGTGAAAAATTTCTTCCTAATGTCTAACCTAAATTTACCCTCTTTTAGCTTATACCCATTACTCCTTGTCCTATCACTA
>WKFP01014124.1:425897-453493 GCA_011057875.1 Pterocles orientalis | reverse complement strand
TTCAAGGCCAGGCTGGATGAGGCTTCGAGCAACCTGGTCTAGTGGAGGGTGGCAGGGGGGTTGGAACTTGATGATCTTTAAGGTCCTTTCCAACCCAAACCTGATTCTATGATTCTATGATTCTATGAAATTGCTCGCTAAAACTTCTTTATAATACTACACACCAACCGGTAAATTTCTATTGCTTACTGGCAGGCAGGGTATTCTTGCAGGTGGTAATTTCTCAGGCACAAGTATCTCAAGGGAAAAATTCATAACCCTCCACTCAAGCCACTTTAAGTGCCCCCAAGGAGCACCTTTCTCAACTCTAAAATAAATATATATTAAACCCAAATAAACAGGCATTCCAGGTGCATTAGTCTGCGGTCCCAAACCTTTCAAATTCTCAAGGGGAAAAAAAAAGCCATCTATGATGTGTAGCAGCAATACCACCTAGCTGCTCTGCATCACCAGTTATCAGTCTCTTCTAGCGGTTTCTACCATAGGTCAGTCTGATTATCTGCATGGACAAATAGGGAAGCAGAGCGCACAAGTGGCTTGTCTGCAGTCACCCTGCAGAGCCACAGCAAAAGCCAATCACAAACCTCCTGATTGCTAGCCAAGTACTCTGCCCATTTGTCTACAAGTTACGTGTAAGTTAAAGGTAATGGTTTTCATAAAAAAAAGAAAGGTTATCGACACTTGAGGTCTAGTTCTGTTCATGCTTCTCCCCACATCTCGTATGTACCATAGCATAAAAGCATCCTGACAGACTTTGTGCCCCTAGCCCAGCAACTGAGAGCAGATCAATCCTAGTCTAAAGGGAAATCTGATTTGGGCACAAATAAAAGCTACCATCAAGCATAGGTCTCTCATAGAGTGATCAACCTATGCATACAAGCATGCATGTGCATATATTGGGAGAGAGGGAAGAACTTAAAAAACCATGTTCAGGCACTTCTCTTGGGTAGGGAGGTGGCAAAATGCCACCCAATAGGATAAGCAGATTTTAACTAGATACGGCATAGTGGAAAATAAATTTCTGTGAAAATCACTGCTTGATAGCTCAATACTGGAGCTATCACATTGCAGATAAGTACCATTCCCAACCCGTGCTGTCAGCTAAAATGTAAGACAGGGACCCTTTCTGGACCAGATTCTACCCCATTTTTCCCTGCCCCTGCCCATGACTGACTAGTAGAGCACTTGCAATTGGTAAAGGCACATACAGTACAGCTTAAATGGAACACCATCACATTTTAAAAATGTACTTAAATCACACATGTACACAGGAACCCTCTGAAAGGCCTCATATATATGCTGCATAAGTATTCTTGACGTAAGCATTAGTCTGACTACTGTGCTTTCAGTAAGTGTTTAACCTGGTTAAAAGAGCTACTAAGAACATGGGAAATCACCACTAACTTTACGGGTATCTTCTTAGTGCGTATCAGATCATACCCCAATATTTCTTCCAAGATCATTAAGATATGATTAACTGCTTCAGGAGAAACATTACCTGATGAATGATGCTGCCTTGGATGGTCACAGAACCTCTCTTTGCTACTGTAATGGCAGGCACTCTCTCTCCTGGCCATGAACAGATTGTCTTCAGTCCCAGGGAAGTGGGCTGTAAAACTCTTACCTTTTCCCTTTAAAAACGAAGGACAATTTTCCGCCTGTTTCATCAGGCAGCAAAAGCAATAATCTCTTTAAGAAGCAGCAACTGACACCTATTTACTAGGTAATTGCTGCAGTTAAAGGGGATTAAGCACTCTGAACTCTCTCTGGGTGATAAGGAAACACCACCCCCTCCCAGCTGCACCGGGGAAGAGCTCAGGGGAGGGGGGACGAGCCAAGCCTGCCAAACCCGGAGCACAAATGCCAGCTAGAGTCCCCCCCCAGGCTTCGCTGCAGGATCACAGCTGGCCGCTTGCCCCTGAGAGAGCAGTGTGAACGGTACAAGGTGGGAAATAAAAAGAAAAATGCCAAAGCAGCGAAGGCCTGAGTGGCACAAAATCTATCCAGGGCAGCATAAATGAAATGCTAATAACAAGAGGCAGTATAGAAACAAAACAGGCTAAATCCAACCAACTTCTAATTTCTGCTGGGAAATCATGCTTATGCTGATAAACGAGGCAAATTTGTACAGGTGAGGGGTTTGATCTGTGCCTCCACAGGAGCATCCCATCTAGGGCACAAAATACACTATCTCACAAATTTAAGAGCTGCCACCAGCATGTTTACATCAGGAAAACCTAATGGCGAGACGGCTTCTTGAACAAGGAGTCTGAAATATAGGTGAGGAAAACAAAGACTAAGAAAAGTAAGAGCATAGGCTTGGCAAGGGTTAGCCTATCAGGAATAGAAGCAACATTTCTCTATTATCCCCTGGTCTGTCAGGGAAATGCCATAAAGTTAATTTTAACAGGTTCTGTGGTCCCTTTGTTTTTATTAACACTAGTATTTTTTTTGTTTGTTTGTTTTACATATGGTATCACTTATCTTTTTTCCTTTTTAAATATGGCATTTTAAAATCACATGATTTACTGACACCCCCCCCCCCCGTAGGTTCCCAGAAGAGTCAATTCCACATTGTCCCATGGTTGAAGAGAAAAATGTGACAATTAAAACTTTGCACTGTTTAAATGTTATTTTATTAAATATCTTCAGTTCAAGGTTTCATTGTAACAAAGCTATGAAGGTTCTACCAACATTCAAACAAACACTAGCTAACTTTAATTATTTCTATATCATGCAAAAATTCTGCATCAAATGCCTTCCATTTCCTGTTTAAAATGTGATATTTATAATATATATTATATAGATGCTTATATTACCCCCATAAGAGAACATTAAGAATGCTAAAGGTGTACAGCTGTGTTTGATAATGGCCATACCAAGCTAAGGTTCTCATTAACTTAAAAGGAAACAAAACGAACAAAAAAACTCAAAAGAGAGTTTGTCTCCAAGACTGTGCAAAACCAAAATATCCAAGTTCTGTTCTTTTTAAATTTTCTCTGAAAGATGCAGATACTTAATACCGAGGGTTTTCTTTTTAATTATTAATAATCACCAGGTAAAGAGACAAGGAATATCAGACTTGAAGGCATGCATAATGTCTTGTATTTATCGTTTTTAAATTACATAATTGTAATCTCCTGTTTGCTCTCTCTTTGTGGCTTTAAAAAAATATCTGAATAAAATATCAAGGCTTTTTGCTTTTTCACTTCACTCACTGGCTTAGTGCTGTCTTAAAAATGTTTTGAAATAATAAAATCTACTGTTCGCCCCCTATAGGTTCAATCCCCACAGTCCTCCCTGGGGGGGTGGTGGGAGGAATAAAAGGTTATTTTCTCAGACAAACCTGGGAAATGTGGATAGTGTTTTCCTTCATCGGGAGTTAGCTCATCTAATCCTGGTGTGGGATAGCCCCTCTCTAGCGAAGGGAGCAGAGAGCTATCTGTTGCAAAGAGATAGCTCCTGTTTGTGCAACAGCTTTTTATTTTCTGCATTCTGTTAAATAAGGATTAAAATTCCAAACTGGCTTTCTTCTCTTCTGTAGTCTGCAAAGCAGTTGCCTCACACTTAGTAGTCTGTCAAGGCAATCACTTTAACTCCCTCAAAGATCCAAAAAATGATTAGGGGTAGACAGAAATTCAGGTAAAAGCCCATCCCAACTTCTGCAAGTGATACCTTCTCTTGGTCAAGACAAATCCTATTGGATTCGCCAGAAAGGCCATTTTCTTATTGGGGCTAGACTCCCTCCTTGGTAATGTCAACAAAACACTTCCACATTCCCCACAGGATGAATAAAGGAAATGGACTCCTTTTCCAGCAAAGAAAAGAAAGGAAGATGAATTGGCCCAAAGGACAAACACCACATCACATGTGCTAATTCCCTTTCCCCTTGCTTCATGAGGTATCCTCTAACACCTAGAGGCAACACAGGGAGGTGGCCTGGAGTCCTTCGGCTAGTTTTTTAGGTTCTGATCTGATAGTTTTCTGTGTTACAACATCACTGTAAAAAATAGAAAAATTACCCAAATAAACACTAGGAAACATGACACTTACAAACATCAGATGGGTTAGTGGTGAGGAGAAGCACCTGGCTGGGGCTGCTGGCTCCCACTGCTATTTTACTCGGAGACCAAACAAATCAAATAGGAGGCCAGGTAACCCCTTTAATTCTATGGGTGCATATATTTCAGTATAAAAAACACACGCTATTTATGCCTCATATAGGAGTGTATGTGCAAGTCTTCATGAAGAACATATCACTAAGTTTTTTGTTTGCTTCCTAAAGGAACACGTGTTCTGCAGCACTGTGGATCCCAACTATGCTACTAGAAAGGAAAAAAAAAAAAAAGAAAATCCCATACATGTACATTCTTCCTCTAAAATCTCTGCTCTTAATGCAATGCTTTTTTTTTTGTTTTGTTAAATTAAATAAGCTGGCTTCAAACCTCCATGTTTGGCCAGGTAGTGGCTGTTTCTAAAACCAGTATCTCTGAAGAGCAAGCTTCCACTTAAGTTATATTCACTTAAACCCATTTTTTAATCCTTACTTCCACCTTTAGTTTTAAATCAACATCCCATTTTGGTTTGGTTTTTTTTTTTTTCTTAAAAAAAAAAAAAGTCTGTTTTGGGATCCAGCAGCTGAGCAACCAGCTTTCCATAGCGTTCTTGCTGTGCAGAAATCGAAGAAACTCAGGCTGAAGTCAGTCTGCCAGGCAACAGGAAGAGAAGTGCCTCCTCTCTCTTGAACCCCAGTCTTCACACTGGCTCCTCTGGGGTCTCCTCGCCACCTCTCACTGACTGAAGTTGCAGCACAGCCTGAATGCGATGTTAACTTCCACCATGGCTTTGTGGAGCACAGTTTAGCCATTCGCTGCTCAAGCTGCCTCCTTATTTGCTCTCCCTCTCTCTTTCTCTCTCCTTCACTTTTGCTTTCCCCCTCACTTCATTTCTGAAAAATGTTCCAGCTGCTGCCATTTTATTAGCCCTGGGGGAAGGGGCATGTATCTGTCATTTATTTAGCATTATTCCTGTTTTTTATTATTTTATACAAACAACATGTCTTTTTTTTTTTTTTAAGATTTAAAAACACCTTCATACAGCAGAAACAGACACGATGGATCCATGGGAAACAACAGAAAGGCAGCGCCCGGAGCATCAGATGCATGCAGGGTTTCGTGCATTTGGCTGCTGCCTGTTTGTAATTTGTATTTATTTTTTTAACGTCAAAACAGACATGACCGTTGCTGTCACTCAGGCACTCCAGAGCTGCTTGCTGAGAAGATATTACCCTCCAGCTGAGTATCTCCACAGGTTGCTGCAGTCAGGAAGATGTAGTGTCCACCCAGAAAGGACAGGGGAGAACAGGATGGAAGATAGAAGAAATAAAGCCAAACATTAGCTGTACACAATAAAACACATTTTCTACAGGCTAATTATTTGATGCAGGCAGAAACCCTTCCTAACACAACACAGTCTAGGGCTCATGAGGAGAGCCCTGCAGACAAGAGGCACACACTTTCCCTTCCAGGTGGTTGAGTGTGCCAATGAAAATGAACTACTTGCTAAAATTAACTGCTTGCTCCATTGGAGGAGACCTGGGCCCACTATCTAATAGTGACATGTCCCAGAAATTGAAGAAGTTTCTCAAGGTGTGATCCAAGGCTCTGGTTCTAAGGAACAGTTTCTGCCTCACTTTCAATTGGCTTTTGCCTTGAACTGAAAAATATTTTTTTTTACAGTCTTCAGTAATTTTGTCTCTGAATGTTCTTAACAGTTAAACAAACGTATGAGCTTTCCTGCAGTTTTTTGAAGTTGTAGCCCTAGTGACTGCTTTTAGCAAAAGCTCCTCCTGGCTAATCTTCTTGTATCAAATTACTGGATTTATTTTGATCAGTTTCAACTTTGGGTTGTTTTCATGTTTGTTTAGCATTGTCCTGCCATGAAAGTGCAGCCAAAATCTTCTTTCTACCATTTCTTAGTTTGCAAATCTTTGTCACAAACTCTCTTATTACTTGTCCCTTCTCAGTTCCTCCTCTCTCCTTACACAGAAGTCCTCTGATTAACCTCAAACTTCCTTTACGGCTGCAGTTTCCTTTTAGGATGACTTACCCAAAACTGAACTCTACCTTCCAGGTGAAAACAAACCACTGATTTCTATTTAAGCGTTCTTACTCATCTCATTCCTTCTTCATACTTACCCTTCACTGCACATGGGCCAACTCTGCTCCAAAATGATTTAGTGTGTTCAGATGGGGGCTGCCCATGCTGACCCCATTCTTAATTGCACGTGGTTACACCTTCTTCAGAACCCAGAAATGCATGCAAATATTTCAACTTCAGTTTAGTTTATAGGGTTTTTTAAAAATATTGTTTTAACCAACATTTTGTGGTTTGGAAATGGCTTCTGCTCTGCAGTTTTCAGAAACCTTCCAGCACATAATTTTGGAGGAGGTGCAACATTTCAGCAGCCAAGTCAACGAAACATACCTCTTCCATAGCAGCTAAGACTCTCCATTCCTAAGCTTCCTCAGCACTACTAGGCATAACCACTGAGCCATATCGATCTTTAATTTAACAATTTCTTCTGCATCTTTTTTGGGCTAAATCCAGGACAGGAGTCTCCCTCAATATCTCTGTGATGAAAACTCATGGAGGTAAGTTATTTTTTCTTTCCCTGCAAAGGCTTTATCCTTCTCTTTGCCTTACTCCCTGGAAATTCAGCTGATTGTCCAGCTCTCTTGAAAGCTTCCCTGCTCTGGTGCCCCCAACTGGCTTCTGCTTTTTAAATTCCATCTGTGACCTCTGCAGTTTGCTTGTGATAGTTCACATTCCTTTCCATTGCCTTCAGTAGAGTTGAATCCTTCATAACACAACTGCTCTTGGCTTAGTCCCAAGTAGTACACAAGACTCGGACTCAAACAGTAACTACACTTGAGTGCCTCATCCTCAAAGGACCACATTAAAAAAAGCTTGTCTCCCGTGCGTAGATGTTTTTTTGTGTTTGCTCTTAAATAGAAAATTTTCAGTAAAAGGGTCCTACGATTAGGAAACTTAGATCTTTAAAATGAATATGACATACACTTCAGCATAAAGCAAAAGGAGGCAGAAAGACTTTGTACATCTAACTAAAAGAAAGCAATAAACAAGAATGCCTAACTGCTGCAGAAGTAAAATGGATCTGCTGTCCTGGAGGAGGATGGAACAATTGTTTCTTCATGTCAAATTTTATAATCAAAGTCTCCAGTGCTGCTGTGGCAAGCTAATTGAGGGATATTTTAAATCCTCTGATATTATTATTTAATTAGATTTTTTTCCTCCGAGTTTTCTCAACATTGTACACTAAATAGCTTCTGCTAATCAGAAAATCAGTAGTAAAATTTATATGAATAAATCTTTACCCTTTTGTCACAGAAATTGTTCTGTATAGATTTCACAATATCCCCCTCTAGAATATGACATTCTCATCAAAAAAGTTATCTGAAATCACCAGCATGTAAAGGTAAATCCCTGACAGCTGGGAAACAGCAAACCTGTGCACAGCGTGAGACACTCTTCTCTCTGCTCTTCATTAACACTCTGAGCACAGAGCTGAGTACCTGGGAGGACGCACTGCTGCTACAAGGGTAGCTATGATCAGGAACAACTGCCTGGCACACGACTCCAGTTTGTCAGACGAGGCAGATAATCCTACTTAGTCCAGGGGACAGGGCTTAGAGAAAGGAACACCAACTGATCAGCGGAAGTTTTTATCCTGCAGACAACTAAAAATGGTTCTCTCAGAGACAGCTAAACAGCCTTGAACAGCCTTGAATACTGAATTCCCACATACTGCAGCCTTAGCTGCGTGCATTACATACTCCTTCCCTGACAGTCCGTACCCATATTTGATCCTCACTGGAGAGGTGCTGCAGGAGCTCCAGAGCAGTGGTAGTGGACATTCAGCCACTTGCCATCTCGGCGGTGCCAGACACGGGTCTCTTCAGACTGCGTGGTGCGGGGCCGGCCTTGGCCATCAATGTACTGTGTCAGGCGGATGTATGCGATGCAGGCAGCATCTTCACCAATTACATGGACATGGGGGTTCAGGATGGTGGTGTGTATTGGCTTGCTGTTCTTCGACAGTACTGGCAAAACATGCAAAACCATCAGCTTAATTTTACTACTAAGAGGGAACAGCCCCCTGCATCCTCCAACCTCTTTTGTATTCTGCTCACCTTCCACTGGATTCTGGGATAGAATAAAAATTGCTCCTGCAATTTTCCAGGCAAAATCCAAGCAATTCTTTCCCCTATCACCTCTTCTTCTCCCTAGAAATGGCGCACTTATTATTGCCTAGAATCCCTTGGCCCCTTTGCTCCCACTTCTGCAAAGTATACTTGCTTCTTTTTAAACCTCAGTGCTGCTATTTCTTCAGTTATAAGAAAAGATATTTAATTACAGAATATTGTTGCAAAAGAGTCAATAATCAGGAACTCTTTAAGCTGGGCCTGCATTAAATATGAACAAGCCTCAGAGAACTGTAAAAATCACTCCAGCAGGCTTTTAAGAGAGGTGGAGTCTCTGCATACTTAGAGCACTAGAAATTGCCTATACTAAGGACCTTGACCTAACCCCCGAAATAAAACAAATTGAACAGCTCAGGATTTAAATTTCAGTTATCTCATCCTGTGGAGACATCCATGAAGGGAAGCTAGTATAAATGACAGCATTTCTCCCAACTTTTTTTTCCTGTCTCAGGCTGACACCGTGACCCTTGTATCCATGTAATGGGTTCATTAGGTGTTAAAAGATCTGAAACCATCCAGGGAAAACTCAAAATAAAGGCATGACCAATTTGTGCATAACTATCTTTATGTCTGGCCACTCTGCATATCTACCCCAAACATACAGGTTGTTTCCATCAAAATACACTCAATTTTTTCCATTTCCATGTCAGTAGGAAATATGGTGCCTCAAACTTTTAAAGCTCCTGCAGTCCAGCCTTACAAAATATTTGCACCAGGCAAATCATATGCCTAGAGTGAAAAGATCTGGGGGTTAGAATTGAAATTGTTGCTGAAAAAGGCTTTTGAGAGAAAGCATGCTGGCTCTTACGAATGCATCATAAACCACGCACAATCAAGTTCTTGCTGGTTCTAGTAGCCAGTTAAAACAAGGGCAATTTTCTGCCCAAAATGCAGCATAAAGGAAGATTAGAGAGAAAGCTGTTGGTGTTACCAAATCTACCCACTCACAGTTCTCAAAGTAAAACTTATGGAAATCCATTCCTTCAACCAGGTTCCCCAGTGCTTCAGGTTCAAATGAGGTCAGGCCAGGATCACAGATTTTTCTGCAAAGAAAAGCACCACCGCCTTAGAGTCTGCATTTAAGCCCAAGGGCTATTTACACAATGAATCACTGGTACAGCATTTGACTCACACTCTGGGTCCACCTACTTCCCTACTCCAAGGAGTAAGGTCCTGGAGGACTCAGTCCTACTGCAACAACACCGAGTTGGTGCTAGTTGGCATTTCACATAAAACAAGCTTCTAGGTTTCTGGCTTTTCTTTTATTCTCTTTCTGCCCATCTCACTGCCCTCTCCCCTACTTTTCTTACAAAGCCAGGCCATTTTCCTTTTGTCATTCTTGTTGCTGTTTGGTACCTGACTTCTACTTGATGTTCATTTAGAGAGCTCTACCATAGCCCTACTCCTAACTGATGGATGCTAAAAAGACTTTTTACCATCCCTGACTGCATGACAGCTCCTCATACCCAGGAGCCAGAACATCACTTGCACACAACCTGATAAACAACCTGTCAGAAGACATCTGTACTTACGTATAAGCCTCAAAGTCTCCATTGTTGATGGCTTCTATCAGCTGCTCTGTTATCTTAATGATCTCTTGCTTACGCACTGCAAACAAGAAGAGCAATTTAACAGTGCATAAGACTTGAATGGGAATACGGGGCTAGTTGGTGCTTCCTACAAGCAATTTGCGGAGCACTGTTAGTCTAGATCTCATAGGATGCTGCTCCCTGCATTCTGGAGATATGCAGTAATGACAGTCATCCATATGAGAGTAGGGAGGCAGTGGTATGAAAGGGGAATGGTGATCCCATAATGCAGGGAGAAAGGAAATAAAGATGTCATATTCTTTTTTTTTTTCTTCTAGGAAGGCACCAGAGGTGTCTGAGGTGCTTCTGGGGAGTCTTGCCAATGAATGGCAGTGAACCTGCCAATATGAAGCACTTGTCTGGCATTTTAAGATGTGGAAACCCTTTACGACAGCAGTCATATACAAATGGCCACCATACAGATCAAGCCAATTGGAAAAGTCTCCCAACAACTTGCCTGTCACCATCACCAATACCTCAGCTATTACAAATGCTGCAAACAAGCAACTGGGACATGTAGGGATGACTTCTGCAAGCCAGAAAGACAACTGCAGCAGGATGGATGGGTTGGATGAACAGGACCTAGCTATATGCTAGTGCACACTCCGCTCCTCAAGCAGTTAGCTTCTGTGAATCTCTACAGCACAATTCTTTTCAGCACTCTGACAGCACTGCCATTAACCCAACCCAGCAGATTGGACTTCGAGATGAGTGAAGACGGGGGCTAGCTGTCTACTGGTATTTGGCCCCTCTCTGGCCAGCACCTCTGTGCTCTCTTCTCTTGGTTTCCCACAGCCAATTGCCTGGGCCCCATCCCCTCTGAGGTGCACCATCACCCATGCTGATCTCAAGAGTTCTTAACACTCACTAAGTTTGGGTCAGCTCTGTTGAATAACACAATTCTAGTTGTATGACTATATGTGCACCACATATATGCCTGACCGTATATATACACACCCTCACACCTTTTCAGCCTTCCCCACACTTTCCCTGTAGGTAGAATACCCTTCACGTTATACAAGCATTTAGGAGGTGCTCTAGTATTACCGTCAATGTTACCAAATACTGTACAATTTCTACCATCAGAAGTGGAACGTATCTGCCCTTAAGCTTTTAAAATGTAGCTGTCTGAAATGGAACCAGATACCTGACTGTTCCTTCTTTAGTCCCTGAAAGACACAGGCACTCTGGAACGCTCACCTGAAGCATCTCAGATGCCTGTCATTAGGGGAATGGTGTTTAACTTCAATGTACCATCTTTAGAGGTCCAAGTCAGGGAAGCTGAATTCCACTCTAAATGCCAGAAGATGCTAGTCTGAACTGCCCTCCACTGTTGACTTTCATCCACATGTGCATCCCATCCCAACATTGATAAGTGCAGCTGAAGAGCAACAAGATGATAATCTCACTGGCTATGAAAGGTATCTGCACCCACTCTGGAAATCAGTTAAGAGACTTACACTACCCAGCCAACCACAGAAACATCTCATATAGGGGACAACTGGCTCATTATAGTAAGGAAGCTGGTTTTGCTACTCAGGCTGTATGCATTTCCACACGTCGGAAGGGGTATACAGGGAATGGATCAAAATGACATAGGGAGCTATGTCTATTATGAAAAACGTCTTTACAAGCAAGTAATCTGGAATTCCTTCTGCACGAAGCAGGGCTACTTGTTGGACCTCCCTCCCACGCAGAGCACACACCAGTGTGTGCAATGTCCAGAAGATGGAGTCCATGGGAAAGGCTCCATTTGGGATGAGTGAAAAAATCCAGACCACAGCCACCATGTGCTGGTTCCTCTCAAGTAGATTTGCATCCCCTTCCCAAGTGTCACTATGCAGCAGCATCGACCCTATCCTTCAACACAAGTCCATTCCATCAGACTGTGCTCATCTTCTTGTTTTTCTACATGTCCCGAGCTACAATCAGCATACAGGAGGTGATCCTTGTTTTCCAGAGGACAGAGAGCCTCGGGATGTCACAGGGGAAGGCATTTGCGCCTGCCATTCCTGATGAATCCACGGGGCCTCGTCACTCACACCGTAGAGAGGCACAAGAGGGAGGCAGGCATGCACCAGCACGAACACAGCAGGGTGCCGGCACGGCTGAGGCCGCACCGCCAACGGGGGGCTGCAGAGGCAGCGCCTCCAGCGCGGGTCGGTCCGAGCGCCGGGTCAGGGCACACAGCCGGGCTCTCCTCCGGGGCGGGCGCCCCAAGGCGGCCGCCGCCGCTCGCTGCGGGGGGTGAGGGGCACAGAGGTGGAGAAAGGGGGAGTGCGCTCCATCTACAGTTAACTAGTATTAGTTGCACTACCCCACTACTGCTACTCAGCTGCTAACTTACACGGTGTACGGTTAAGTACAAAGGGAACTACTGGAGTTAGCAAAGGCTCCGACCGAGCACGCTCTAACTCCAATGTCTGCCCTGGGCTGTCCCAGGCAAGAAGCTTCTCTTCACAAGACTGTGTAGCTGCAAAACAAATGTAAGCATTAAAATAATAAACAAACAAAAACCAGAAAGCAAAATAAAAACCAACAAAGAAGTACAAACACACACAGCCCCAACCCTGGTCAGCACACAGAGTCATCCACATCCCAGCAACCTCTACCCGCTCTCCTGCCTCTGTCACGCATTGGCCGGGACGGACAGTGCTCAGAGGGGACCACCCTCGCACCAGTGCAGAGCACCCCTCAGAGCACAGTTGGAATCGCACTAATGCTGTTGGAGGTAGTTTGAGGGTGACCTAAAACACCGGTCAGAGTAGTGACAGAGCAGCACGAGGGCAAGTAGAAGATGTGAGTGACAGGGAAAGAAGGTAGGGCACCACATCACTGCAAATCTCAACTCGGAGGGGAGCAGGGTGGGAGAATGCTGTCCCACCTGGCGGAGAAGTGATGTGGCACTCCTCAGCACACCAAGCAGGGCGAGTTAATAAGAAAGCAGTGATGGACAGTTCACAGCTAAAAGGATTTCAGAAGAGATCATTTCCCTTCCGTTCTGGCTGGGCAAAACACCTTTCCCACTGCACCTCTTGAACCAGCAATTTGACATCTGTAGAGCTACTCTAAAAATATGCCAGAGAGGCTCTGACTGCTGCATCATATGAGACACTGGTGCTGCGTGCAGGAACAAGGGAAGGAAGACTGGAGGAGACAGAATGCGGCATGCCTGTTCCTTCCTTCACAGACTGACCTGAACAGAATCAAACACTCCAGACTTTCCCAACTCATATTAAGGGTCCTTCCATTACAGCTTTAAATAGTCAGGCAGCTAGTACAGTATGTCTGTGTAGGGGAAAGGCTGGGAATCCCACCTAGATTTTCTCCAGCCTACTAGCTTTTTCATATAAAATTCCAGAGTTTTTCAGCCGCGGGTTCCAGAGGCAGCCAGTTCAGGAGAGATCTGGCAGACAGTACCAGAACTGTCAGACTAACCCCAATACCAGCTAACTGAGCTAGCAAGAGAGACATGCAAGATAAAGCTCACAACAGAAATGCCCCTCAGAGCCAACGTTATCCAAGGATTTTCACTCAAAGCACCTGACAATGGATTCAGAAATGTTGAGGGGTCTTCCAGTAGCCACAGCCTCCCTTCCAAAGCATCCTTGAAGCAGTCTGTAAAAACTGGTTTTTATTCCTTTTATTCTTCCCAGGCACCATCCATGTCTGGGGTGCTCAGAAGTTTTTGACAAATGAGACTGAATCCAGCCTCACGCATTCCCTCCATAAGCAGACCTGCACCGCTGACCCCATCTACCACAAGGAAAACTAAGAGATACAGAGACTTGCCCGAGGAAACTCTGAACGGCAGTGTCTCTGCAGAAAGCTCCACATCTTGTCTAGATGAAAGCAAGGGAATGAAATTAGCTAGGATGAGGTTCTGTTTTGGTTTGGGTTTTTTTTTCAAAAAGGGAAGGAAAGGTTTGGAAATTTGCAGTGTGCAAACGAGGGTATTTTGCAGGAAGGGAGATGATTTCTTTTTATTCCAGAGTACTGGCAACGAAAAATTAACATTCTAGAAGGAAACTGAGGAAAGGAAAAATCTTGGGGAAGGAGAAATGGGAAAGGTGGAGGGAGGGGTGGGAGAAAGATGCCATGAAGCACCGCACCCCTGGACTTACTGGCTGAGAAACAGAGAGAAAGCTGGGACTGCATGGACTCAGTCTGTGTTTTGCTCTCACTGTGCCTCCGTCCTTCAAGCACTGAGCTGCCGTCCCCGGTGGAGAGAGGGGGAGCTAGCATGGCAGGGAATTAAAACACAAACACAAACAAAACACGCAAGTTCAGTAAATAAAAAAGAGAAAGAAAATAGAAGAACATTAAAGAAACCACAATGCTGGGAACAAAACATGCAGGAGTGTCCTCCAGGGCAAAGCCAAGTAGACAGCTCTACAACATGGACCAGCTGTGCAATTTAGAATGACACAGAGGCAGAGGGAACGCTGCCTTTAGCCCCACCACAGTGGAAACAACATGTCCCTGAGGCAACTGTCACTGATGGATCAAGGCAATGTCTCCTACACCACAGCAGAACAGATCTGTGTAACCTGTTGTCTGTTGAAAATAAGAGGTTGGCAGAGGAACTGCACAAGCACTTCCCTTTTCCCAGTCATGGTTATGCAGAACACCAAGAACTCAAACACCCCCCAAACCTTTTGGTCTATTTAGTTTTGGCTTGCATTTTTGCTTAGCTTAAAATATGGAGGGGCAGAAGCTGAAAAGGAACACTGACGAACACTGCTACACTTAAAACTGAAGCACTAAGATTACCAGAACTGGCCACAGCACAAACCATTACTGTGCAAGCTCCTTCCTTCCCAGCCACCATTCAAAGGCTCCCTTCTATTAAAATCATAACAAATTTTTCTAACCTCTGCCAAAAAAAACCAAACACACCAAACCAAAAACCAACCATAGGTTTTGATCTGCAGCAATGCAGCCCTATATAATTCTTCACAGATTCAGCCTGGCCAGCTGCCCTCCTTCCCCTCCACCTTCTGTTCCAGTTCTAGCCTTCCTCTCCTCACAGCATTCATATTCCTGACTTGCAGGACCCGTTGGCTCAAGTCTGGGACCTCTCCTGAACACAAACTGCCAAAGACAACAAGGTTCTGGACAAATATCCATTGGAGAATAGATAAATCAATTTCATTACCACACTACCAAAACCATCCAGTTCCCTTCCCTCAAAGCTAGGTTCTTAAACACGGATTACTCTTTGGCAAAAAGGTGGGAGCTACAATACTGTCCTGTAATGAGTTCAGGTCTTATCTGAAAGAATCTGTACCGCAGAGCTCCTTCTCTCACTGACATGCATTTCTGCTCCCTGTGACTTCAGAGAAGAGGAGCCAGCAGCTTGCGATAAGCCATGGGAACAGCATCAGGAACTAACCCAGCTGACAGAGGTGACATTGCTGCTACACCACAGGGTCAGCATCGATTTTTCCCTGGATATGTAACTCAGACTGACTACAGGGAGAATGAGAAAAATGCAAACTACTAACACATTTGCCTCAGAATGCAAATTGCATTCACCCATCCCAAACCTGCTCATTCAGGAAAACATCTGCTTGTCTTTCTTTAGGGAGGTCAGGAAAAGGACAGCTGCTCAAACATAAGTGGATGTGGGACTCGGAGCTCCTTCATCTAAAGATGAAATGTGTGAAATCTCTTCTCAGCCTCTCCATCTACTGATATCTCATTTGAGGACATGAAAAAATTATTTCCATTCAGACACGACAGGCTGAGAATGATCTCCATCTTAGAAACAAAAATAGACCCAAAGAGAAAAAAAACAAAGAGGGAAGTGTGTGTTTGTATATCACTAAAGGGATTGCCAGAAAAGGTGAGAAGGGAGACTGAGAAGTAAGAGAGAGGTTTCAACTCCCTTTAACCTACAGGGAAGCACAAAAACACAACCAGACTCCAAACCTCAAGGGACTGGTAGGGATTTTCCAAGCCTAGAAATGGACTGAAGATGAACAGATTATGATATTTGCAAGAAAAGAATTCCAGCTCTGAGACAAAACCAGGTTAGCTCAGGGAAAACGGTGTTTATACACCACAGAAGCCAAGTCAGCTGGTTTCCCAATGCATGGTCCGACTGTGACAGGAATGACAGCATCACGGTGAATTTACGACCTGAGTCAGACACAGAAATCTGGGAAGCTAGTTCAAGGCAATGATCCAATCTCAAGGATCCCCTGCCTGCACTTAACTGTATTAGAAATTACAGCAACACACCTACCTTTCAGATCCTCATCTTCAGTTGTGGTGTTACAGCTCTCTGTGGAACCCTGCATGGCAGAACAGAGTGTTACCAGGCATCAGCAGTTAGGAGCATCAGTAAGCAGTTTGACTTGTTTATGAAGGAAGATGGGGAAAAGCGCAAAAACATTGTCAGGGATGGCAGGGAGAGGATGATACGAGGAATAGTTGGATGGAAGCAGGCCAAACAGTAAACCAAGCTTAAGAGCATCTCTGCTTAGCTATTGCGTGTTTAAGCTGTTCAAGCCATCCACCCAGAACTTGTACAAGGACAGAAGTTACCAAACTCTCTCAAATGAGATCAAATGGGAGTTGCTTCTGTTTGGAAGAAGAATAGCCACAAGAAGCTAAAGAAGGGCTCCTAGGCTTTCTCAGAGGAACATGCCTCAATTTCCAGAAGAAAAAAAAAAAAAGTATAAGTGCCTGTATCTTCTCTTACACTGCAGGTAGGAAGCAGAGTGGCGATTACACACTGTAGTAGGGAAGAGGTTACAGTATTTGAACAGTTGTCCCTACTCAGCCTCTTCCAGAGATCCACCGCCATACAACACAACCCTCCCAGTCTACTGCCAGCAGTATTCAGGAGTATGCTACAGATCAGACGTCGGAAAAGTAGAAACCAGAGTAAGACACACAAAGATGAGAACGACAAGAGGGAAGCAGAGGTTTCTCTCGCAACACTACCATCCCTTACCTTTATGCCATCTGTAGCATTATGGACAACAGTTGTTTGAGGCTCCTAGGAAAGGATGGAAGAATCATTAAACTCCAGTTCCAAAGCATTCTCTCATTTCTTTTCACTCCCCAGCAAGTGGAGAAAAGGTGACTGACATAAAAAAAAATAAATCAAACCACAAACTCCAAACAGCACGTGTGCTTGCGTGCACGCACACACACACACACACACACTTCCAGCACAGGTTTCCTGAAGAGAGAGGCTGCACTAAAAGCTACAGTTGCAAGGAGACAAAGACCCCAGCTTCCCGTAATTGCCCCTGATTCCCAATTTGCCTCCAGCAAACCAGGCAGGCACGAACACCTGACAGCAACTAAGCAGCCAGCCTGCACACTCTGCAGCTGTTCATGAAGTAACAACCCTTTAGCAGCACTCTGACTGGAAAATGCTTCAGAAAAGAGAGAAGGGGAAGAAAGGATAATACTGGCTGGGGCCTTTGTCTCCCAGTTTTTTTGGAAGTTTGCTAGGTATTTTACCCTAAAAAAGGGACATTCATAATTTCCATAATAAAAAGAGGATAAGCCAGGCCACCTCAATGCCTCAGAGAGGAGTTGCTAAGGGAGCTGGGCTATGAAAAAAGGCACTTTTTTCTAAAAGTCTCTAAAATGAGATCCAATTTCAATAATAACAATAACTAATGATTTAGAAAGGCTCCCTCATTATCAAAACTACAATGAACAAAGCAAGTGATGGGAAAGCTGAAAATTATGAAGTGTCCCAAGAACCCTTTGCCCTACAACAAACAAACAAAAAAATCAAACCCCACCCTCCCACTCCCCAAAAAATGCCAAATCCAACTCTCCAGAGACACACATCAAGAAGCAGCTACCAGGCCTATGGGTGCTAACTAGCTCCTGCACTCATCCCTTCACTACTGGGACAAGACTTCAGGATCCTGCAGCATCTCCCCCCACTGCTGTCACTCTTGCAGAGTGGCTTAGCAAGGGCATCAGGGACAGTGACGGTGCAGTGATATACACTCACCCATCCGCCTCAGCCACCCACTGCACTGCTGCCTGATCTTTCAAGCGTACTGAGGCAGCCCACACTGAGCTGTGCCATTGAATATACTAGGCACAGGGCACGCTGTGAAGCCCACTGCACGCAGCCCAAACAGAAAATGCTGGCACAGCAATTCAGCGAGCTGCAGAGGATTAGCCACACAAGTGAGCAGGCCAAATGGGCCATCAAAGGATTCCTCTAAAAACCCTTTGCCTGCCCTTTCTTCTGTGGTGTCCTGGAGACCATCTTCCATTTCCTGGATGTTAGAGAGCGGATGGAGCTTGCCACTCTCTTCTTCCAAACTAGCTTCCCCAAAGCCAGCAAGAACAGCTGAATGGGACACACAGAACTATACAGGGATGGCACAAGGGGAAGTCCAGGCAAGCTGCGATCCCCACATCCAACCACAGCTCTGCTCAGCACCCCCACCCCAAAGCTTGTGAGGCTGTGACCAGGCCCCACAGCAGCACAGGGATACAGACAGAACAAAGCCAAAACACAAGCTGAAACAGAGCAGCACAAGCAGCACTCGGGATGGGGGACAAGGAGAGAATGGGAGAGGACAGAATCAAAATTAAACCAAACAGGAAAAAAAAAATAGCGGTTAGGGAAGATACCATGGACGTCTGCACTGGGGGTGTTTCTTTTGCAGTGCTTACTATACTGGTTTTGTTGTTGCTCTGTGGCTGAGACAGAAAAACATGGTTTTAATTCCCCTGCCAGGCAGCAGAGGCAGCAAGAAAATGACAGTATTGCTTAAATCCCAACCATTTCCTCAGACCCTCCCCTCCCCACAGGCTTGATCACCAAGGAAAGGGAGGAAGGAGTGCTGCCTGGGTTGCTGGACATTATCCTTCCCTCAGAGCCAACAGATGTTGTAAGGGCTGAACCAAAACCCAAATGTGCACGGACTGCTAGAGCTATAAGGAAGGAAAACAGAAGCGGAAAAGGCAACAGCCCAAAGGGATAGGTAGAATCCTGCAATGAGCACCAACAAAAGTATTTGGTGAAGAAGAATGAGAGATGGCAGAAGTCCCGAGAGAAAGACTACAGAAGTGAGAGATACACAATAGTAATGGCGCTGTCTCTAACAGGGGACCAATGTGAGTCATGTCTGAGGAGTTCCAAAGTGTGCAGGAATGGTCCTAGATATGTGACAATGCTAAGGGTCCCAGGGAATCTACTGATGCAAGAAACACTGTGATCAGCCCTGGAAAAGGCAGAGAAAAGGTGAGGTACGGTGTGTTGTGTCCCTGCTTTGACCCAAACAAAGAGACTTCAGGACCAAAATACAGAAAGGGATGGAGGTGGGATGCAATGAAAAGGCCATTTAGTTCCCCAAACAGTAAGTCCTCCGGATAGTGCGCAGCAGTTTTTCATCTTCTCCCTCTTCAGTCTCTCTTGCAGCTGTGGTAGAAGAATAAAATCTCAATTTCCTGCATTCATATAGCAAAACAGTGAGGCAGTCACCAGCTTGCTGCAAAGAAACATCCCATTGAGTCACATATGTCAGTTGTGTGAGGAAGGAGCAAATTCTATGTTTGTAGGAAGACAAACCTGTGTCCATTGGTATATACTTCCTAGCCCACAAATCCAGTCACTTGTTGGTGAATTAGGCCCCCAGTTATACTGTCATGTAACCTCCACATCAGGTGTATAGCTCTCTTGCTGCCAGACACCAGCAACAATATCAAAATCAGCACTGGAACCTCATTCAAACTCCTTGGTTTACAGACCAGGGGTACTGGATGGGAGCCCACAGCAGTGTGACCCCACTGCAGCTGCTCTCCACCCCACTGTTCTTGGGGAGGGTAAGCTCATACTGCAAGGCATTAGGCCCTCATCACCCAGTAACCACCACAAAGAATGCAGAAGTCAAATGGTGAGCTGGAAAACATCTGCCAAAAGCTTAATTATGTCAACCAGAGACAGATCCTATGAGGTTGAGACTTCACACACACCTAGTAATACCTAGTTTTTCTTAAAAAGCAGCATGCCTCAGCTTAGCTATCCCTTTTGGAGAAAGAGAGGGGAGAAACAGAAGAGGAAGATGGGGAAGGTGGAAAGGAGAGGAAGTAGAAGAGAGAGGCAGGAATGAAGTTTTTTAAAGTTCATGGGAAAAAAAAAGAGCATATGACACACTCATCCGCAAAGCTAAGAAAGGAGAAACATGTCACAAGTTACTGCTTACTGCTTCTTCCTATACATTCCTGCATTAACCTATGACTTTGGTCTTCAAGAGCTTTGCTTCCTGCATCTCTAGCCTCATGGCAGAAGAGATGACGGGCCACTGTGGACGTAAGAGGGGAGCAGAGCAACATGAAAAAATGAATTCCAAGCTATTTTGTGGCACAAACACAACGAAACTTTTGTGAACACCTAGGTTCACCCCTCCACACAGCACTGAGGTTCCTGTACCTCTTCAGAAACTGTGATTCTAATGCAAAGCCCCGTCTTCCAAACCTCTTCCACTGAGAAGAGCACAGCTCATTTTTCTTAGTCCACAGGGATAAGAACATAAAATTAGCATGAAAGCAGCTATACAAAAATACTTCAAATTTTTTTTTGAACACTTTATAAGTAAGGCCAAATAGGGAAAAAGAGACCATTCAGGAAGACACTTTTCTGAAAAAAAGTTGACAGCAGCTTGTTAGGTGTGGGACAGTCACTATACAAAGTGCAAATCCATGTGCGTCCAAAGCACACAGCCTACCCTCCAGCCTGCACTGAACACCCAGTTCATCCATCATACTCTTCCCCATCCAGTGCGCTGAAGAAGACCGAGTATGTTTGCTGGTTCAAAATCACACAGCATTTTACTCCAGGACAGAGTCCCAAGGAAATAAGAGGCAGATGACTTAGCCTAAGCAGTTTTTACAGCTCTTTCTCAGATGGAGGTATCTGACATACTGAGCTTCCCACACACACTCATGTCCCATGGCCACCTAACCAACGGCCTTTCCCTGGAGAAGACTGGCCTGCCCTTCCCAGAGCCCCAGGTACCACCGCCAACTCTTACCCTTCTTCCCCTCCTGCTGCCAGCCAACATCACAGTCACCGGGCAGGCTACGATCCTTGGTAATTCACAGCGGTACAGCTCAAGTTAAAAGAGGCCAATTCACCTAAAAAGGTGCCAGGCCCTTCTTAAGATCTATGTAACGTGATTAGTTTTCGCACAGCAGTTGGCAGCGCTTCCTGAGCTAGACAAGAGACAGACAGACAGGCAGAAACACGCAGGGTGCAAGAGAAAGAAAACAGACCAGTGATCATATCGCTAGGGACACACACTTCTAGCCAACTAAAATAAAGTAAGTACCAACACATGGGCCATCTCTGGTTATTTAGCCACCTTCACTGCTTCCATGTTTTCCAAGGCTGAGACACAGTTTATATATCCCAGCTGCTTTAAAACAACATGCAGAGGGAATTTAAGTATTGCTGGCAGTGGGCAGAAAAGATGGGCAAGAAAGGCACAATGAACTCCTGCCCTGGAGTTTCATAAAGGCAGGGCTGGTGAAAAGTTAGTCCCTCACATTAGATTTTCCAAGCAGTATTTTGGGATTACTTTTTTGTGTTTACATAGTTTTAAGTTGTCATTGAAGGAGGAAGAGGAGAAATATCTTCCAGATAGTACTGTAGAAACAAATTATTTTGCCTTCTCACTATTAAAACATTCCTGCTACTACCTGCAATAGGGAGGAAATATTTTCTGTTCTTTTTCTGTGTAAAGGAGATAATGCAATAAGTAATTTTTGTACTTTAGTTACTGTTCCTATCTCAGCATCAAAGACAAAGGCATCATCTAATGGTCTACGTACGTCTCCTTACAATATGGTACTGGCCAATTTTCTCTTTGCTCCCTTAAGAGTGGATTTGATTATTTTTTTGACAAACTCCATGGATGTCAAACATCTGGATGGATGAAAAAAGGAAATGAACAGGAGAGGGGAGGCAGTTATTGGGTATCGGTCATGCTGGGATACACAAATGAGATCAGGACAAAAGGAAGTTTTGGATTATATAGGCTCTGACAAACCTTTTCAGTAAGTATGGTAAAAAAAGAAGTGACTGGCAGCTCTGAGCCACCCGGTGGTGCTGTACCCACACATTTCATCTGAACAGTGGAGCCCCGTCAGTCTCTCCCACATTTGGAGCGACTCCCAATTTGTTCTACACTGCAGGGCTCCCACCAAGGATGACGGCACCAACACCAGGCAAAGCACCTGCTCCTCTTTTTGGCACCTCTGCAACAGAATGACAAAGCCCCACGTCCAGGCAAGGCACGCAACTGCTCTGCTGAGCCCAGGAGAATCACTTGTTTCATTTCACACTCAGAGCAGGCAAGGTCAAACTGCATTGCCAGCAGCTAATTTTCTTCACAAAATGGGAACTGTACAACTGGCTGGGGGCCAGATCATCACAGGGACCTTTCAGTGCACAATGATCCCCCCCGCCACCGCCCCCCTGCACAGACATGCTATGTAGGGTGAGGAGCACAAGCTGAGCGTGCATGGCATGAGAATGGCGGACGCACGAATTGCAGGCAGCTTACGGGAGGTGCTCACCATCAAATGCACACTGGAGCTCGACTTCCTTTTCTGGACACACCATTGAGAGAGGGAAAGAGAAGGGAAGAGAGGAGATGAGAAGAAAAGCACAGAAACTATTCACACATTAGTGTGCCAGTAAGGGCCCCCCTGCCCATAATGCTCCCCTAGAGGCAGGTATAAGCAGCAGCAGAAATGCACAGACACACAAAGAAAGTGCAGAGAGAAGTCACCATTAAAGAACATGACCACATACCAAGGGAAAGGGCAGAGCTGAAGACCCCCATCTACTCAAACATCAAGGTCAGAACATAGGTGCCCCTCACACTGATATAAGGAGAGGAGAAGAGGGAGGCATATATATGCAAAAGATGTGGGATGCAAGGTGCCTCCATGAGCTCTCCCACCTCAGAAAACTGCGTAGCTTCCCAAGCCACACTGAAGAGGTAGGTAGAAAAGCCCCATGTGTTCATGTTGAGGAAGCAGAGGTGTGTTTGGATGTAGAATCAGAGGATAGGGCGGAGGGTGCAACAGGAGGGGCATCCCCAAGGGCTAAAGAAAGAAGAGGAATCTTCTGTGCATAGCATGGGGAGGAGAAACATGGGAATTAAGGCTGATTCAAGAGGCAATGTGCACCCATGCTCAGACATAGAGGAAAGGCAAGGAAGGCAAAGAGGCACTCAGCAGCCAGCACACCTTGAACTCTCAGATACTGGGAGAAGAAAAAACAGCGAGCAATGCTCAAACACTACCCAACCATCTTTGTTGGGTAGTGTTTACTACCACTTCATCTACTCTGCTCTTGTTCAAAAAAGGCACCTTCAGTCATCCTCAAAGACATCTTCACACCAAACTGCACTCTCTAGTAAACACGGCTCAGCATGCATTTCTCTGCTCTTTCACTATACTCTTAGTGTTGCCATGGCCAAGCTGAGCTTGGCAGGTCTTCCAGCACTACAATGCTGCCCCTTTCCCCTGCTGTCTCCACATACATTTTCCGTCTGCCCTTCTCCTTTACTACTATCTAGGCTATTTCTCTGCTGCTTACTCTCATGGGGAGGTACTACAGAATCTCGCTCCTAGAGTACTGTAGGACAGCACGTCCAAGCCAAAAACTATGACAGTGTGGGCTCAGCTGCGTAGCTCTGGACTCCTGCACACTACCACAGCCCATCTCTGGAGCACCCCTTCACCTCAGTACAGGCCATGGAGTCGTACCTCCCCATTTCATACACTTACTGAGCCTTCACAGCTTTCACCTTGAAGGTTGCTTTCGTCCCTGCTATCCTCACATCAGAGCTCAAGCACACATACAGACTGGCATGTCTCTGAAAGCAGAAGTGCCTGTGTTCACCTCATACCCAGAGCCACGTTCCTATTCACACTAGAATCATGCAGCCACTGCACAAACAGACTCAAACTAGCAAAGTCTCTGCCTCATCTGATATTTAATTGCAGTATAGACTCTTAATACTGATCTGTTCAGCATCTGACTCACCAATCTTCCACTTCATGGAGGCACAACACAGGGCTTGCCATTACCTGCTTTAAAAACTTGTGATTCCTCTCATCTTCTTTTAGGACAATTTAGCTTCTCCACAGGCTTTTCCTTAAGTAGAGCTAAAACAACATGTACTACTGGTGCATGAATACAATGCTTAGATCACCAACAACCCAGAAGAATCCTTGTACCCAGCCACAACAGGTAATTTTTAACTGGGAGAAATGGAAATTCATACCAGCTGAGAAACTGCTCCAAAACTTCAGTTTTTATTTTTAACGTATCCTATAAGTTGCAGCAGACAAACAGAGACTATATGGATATTGCAGGGAAACTTATAAGGAAGACAGTCTCATTTAAAGTTCATATAGATTTCCAATGAGTTACAGAAACAAGAAAAGGGGCAGAAAATGTTAATAGACAAGCAAAAGGTTCAATATGAGAGTCAATCAAGCCATACAGAAAACAACCACCCTCTTATATTAAGACACAAGTAACACTGACACAGGAGGAAACAGAACCCTTTGCGGATCAGAATTCAGAGTACAATCTATATTGAAAATAATGTCGGTCTATTAACATGGCATGATGTATTGTAGAAATCCCAGAACTATAACAGAGGGAGAAAAGCTGGTTTGGCACTATGAAAAGGGTGGGCACTGAGGTCTGTGTTAAGACCAGAGCATGAAAGTACTAGGGACAACTCAAGACAGGTTGAATAATGCCAACATGAGGCACTAGCAACAAGTGCTAATGCATCAAAACTTCAGTCAAAACATACAGAAGGAAATTACTAAAACTAGATTAGTCTTCCAATCCCTTCTGTAGCAGCTGCATCAGAGCCATCTACATCACCTTTCCAAGGAGACCAGCTGAGTCAGGAAAACTTTTTGTTCTTCTTGTAACGTGACTGCAACTTAAAGTAAATAACGTAACAGAAGTTTAGTTAGAGAGCTCTCTTTCCCTTCCATAACACAGCTACACCTCTAAGTATTTGTAGGCAGTGCAGAGACATCCCAGGGAAAGCAAAAAATTGTTAAAGACAGAGAGCCTATGGTAAAGTACCTCACTGATCACTTCAAGGATGTCCCTACATCTGAGTGACAAATATTCTTCCAAAGTAGTACAGACATCACTTTCATCTCAAAAGAGGAGCAGACTCTCAAAAAGAAAACTTAAGGAAGACTGTTGCCTTTAGGTAACAATAAACAGAAGCGAGTAACAGATAACAGAAGACAGCCTGAAGAATCACTGTCCCTTCAGCATAGTAGCAATACTAGAACTGGCAAGTGTAAATCACTGCGAGCACCTATAGAAAATACAACACAAACGAGAAGATGCCATAGAGAGCAGAGGGATTCCAGGCAAGGTCACATTCACAGCTCTGGGCACTTAACATGGATATCTTTTTACAACAGCTTATTGCTTTTCTGTCTTCTACATGCAGTTTGATACTGACAGTATGTTAAAATGTCATGCTTGCTGCAACTCATACTCCTACAGAGAGTATTGTCATTTCAGAACTGAAAGTAGGAAAAAGCCTCATTGAATTCAAAGCACAGCACTGACAGGCAGTCTGAACTAGCAGATTTAAGGTCCTATTTCTACTTCTGCTTTAGTCCTTCTGTGTGATGCTGAGCAAATAATTTCATCTTTGTCAATCCATTTTCTCTCTTGCCCTTTGTCTGCTTGCCTATTTAAATTGTAAGCTAAGAGGCAGGGATTTTCTGCTAAGGCATTGTTACAGCGCTAAGGACACTGGATTCTTGATCTCAGCTGGAGTTTCTAAGCATTACAACAATGCAGTGAAAAAAGTGAACGCATCAAAGGTGGGTAGAATGTGTTACTGGATGTCAGCACTCAAACAGATCTGAAGTGCTCCCCAAGGATCTTGCATAAAACAGTTCACTATAAAACTGTGCTGTTCAGGTGAATTTGGGTTCTCCTCACCTAGCTTTACTTACCGTAACAATCTTTAAACAGTATGGCTTTAAGATCGTTGTAAGAAGACCAGATAGAGAAACAGGAGCATTAAGTCCTGTTGGTCACTGCACAGATGTTACTTGACCCTTGCAGATGTCCAGACCTCTGCAGATTTTCCAAGGATTCCCTGCTGGTTCATCTTGCTACTGTGCCTTCTCTGTCTAAGGCATGCTTTCATCATCTGCTTTTTCAGCAGCCATGCCAGCTTACAGAGCATCCTGTCTTCCCCACATACTCTTTACTGGGCAAAAGGCAGGGAAAGCTGGTACCCACCAGACATAAAATGTACACTTAAAATATTCCTTACAAACAGCAGAAAAAAGGGTATTTGGTGCCTCTCTGCAGTTATGCAAGATGAAGGGCAGGTTTTACAATGTTAACCTTGTCACACCAGAAGTCTGGATTTTTTACTCTTTCATCTGAGTTCTCCTTTCAGCTACGCTATTCAGCTTTTACTGGGAAAACAGTGTACATGCAGCAGAGAGACAAGGTAGAAAATAAAATTTTGCATAGCGTTGCAAGTGAATGCTGTTACAATCTCCTGCATCCCATAGCATTCTCCACAAGTTACTATTTACATGGAATGTTACACTGGGCCTGAAAAACATTATGATTTTATATCCCCTAATCACAAACATAAGTGCTCAGGAAAAAAAGAAAGAAAAGAAAAAGAAACTGACAAAGAGCTCAGAGAAGAACTAGTTTTTACATACTTAGAATTACACACTTAACTAAAAATAGCACTTTGTGCATTAACAAATTCTAATTCTAAAGATGGATCTGACAGGGCCTGCTAGAACTGGAAACACATCCATCCTCTCACACGAGTAGGAAGGCAAATTCCCCCTTTGGGAGAAAAGGGAATACAACTGTTTGAAATGCTGCCCAGAGACAAAAAAACCCCAACAAACCAAGAACCAAAACCAACCCAACACTAGGACTGTAGCAATAACTACAAGGAGTCCAGACCTCGACAAGGTCAGAGAAAGGACATTCAGCATGAAGAGTCCTTAATCTTCACCCAAGTGTCTAGCCCAGCCTATTCCTTAACCCCTCCCTCACCTTGCCATTGATGGCAAGTCCAGATTACAGGTAGAAGGGGAACAAGAAAGCAAGTAGATTTGACATGAAGCTATCGAAAGTAAATTTTAAAATGGCAGCTGCACAATGTTGCTCATAAATGTAGAATCTTAAAAAAATACCTGGGACCTACAGTGGTGGCCACAAGATACGTGGTGTGTTGCATGGCTCTGCAATTCGTCACCCGGTATCTTCTAGCCTCACTTTCCAAAGTTGAAAGCAGAAAAGCATGTTCTTGGGGACAAAACCTGGGCCTTCTTTGTCGCTACTCCATCAACTTGCATCCAAATTCTGTCTGAAGTGAGTGTAGTACTACCAAAGGTTTGGTGATCAGGGACAATTTAAGATTCAAGGCAGTTTAAATCATTCATTATTTAAGATAATGGAAAAGTTCTCAAGTGCCAAGCTGATGAAATATCTACCAATTAGCAGAATTAGTACTTGAAATAGAAGCAGCAGTGCAAAATGAAAACCATGCTTCAAATAGATTTTTGGAAAGGAATTTTCTAGAGGAGAGGGTCATAGACATGGAAATCTATCAAAATAACCTCAGTGTGGACACACCTGTATTGGAATATAAAAAGTTTCCTTCCAGCCCTCCCC